>CM035101.1:2870803-3470803 GCA_020205505.1 Panax japonicus
TCAAAAAAAATAAAAGTGGGTCCCACCATAATTTTAATAAAAACATTTAATTTCTGAAACTTCAATAATTCATAATAAATAGTCATTTTATTAGAAAAATACGAATTTTATATCCATTCCATAGGAAATTAAATTCTCTACAACTTTGTAACTTTAAGTTTTTTCAAATTCCAAACGAAAAATGTCCGAAATTTACATACGGATGATTTTTAATACCTCCATTCCGACAAAATACTGATAAAACACCCCTGCATTAATTTTTTCATTTATAACCACATAAAATAAATAAATTCATCATTTATATCCACATAAATATATTTTTCTTATCATATAAATCAATAATTAATTATTCACAAATAATATTACAGAATCACAATTATAACAACCAAGTCGTTCCCAGGAAAGAGGGGGCTTTTCGATAAGGATTTCTTCTTATTGGCGCACAATTAGGTGACCAAACCCTTTCCTAGACAGAACTTCCTTAGACGTTGTCAATAATGCTATCTAATAATATTATTCAAATAATATTAATTATTCATATGATAATGGAGATGCTGTGCAGTGACAATTATTGAAACAACAATAATATAAAATATCAACGTAACAATTATTGAATTAATAAAATAAAATATTGAACAGTAATTACTCTAACAATTATTGAGTAGTGGATATTTGTACCAGAGCGACAAAAGATTATTGATGAGGAGATTGCAAAGCTGCTTGCTGCTGATTTTATCTTTGAAATAGACTATCCTGAGTTAATTACAAATGTGGTTCTTGTACAGAAACAGAACGGGAAATGGCGAGTTTGTATAGATTATACTGATTTGAATAAGGCGTGTCCGAAGGACTTTTATCCCTTGCCTCACATTGATCAACTTATCGATGCGACTTCGGGGTATGCCTTGCTTAGCTTTATGGATGCCTTTTCGGGTTATCATTAGATTTCTATGTGTAAAGAAGTCCCGAAGACGACTTTCATTACTCATCGGTCAGTGTATGCTTATAAGAAGATGATGTTTGGTTTACTGAATGCGGGGGCCGCATATCAGACCATGATGACTACGTCTTCATGAGGCCCTGAAGAGAATATGGAGGTCTATGTTGATGATATGATTGGCAAAAAGCATTGACTGTCCTAAGGTCATTTAGATGATTTGGAAAAGTGTTTTCAGACGGTACGCCATTACAATTTGAAGATGAATCTGACCAAATGTACATTCGGACTTGGTACATGAATTTTTTTGGGTTATCTGGTCAGCAAAAGGGGTATAGAAACGAACCCAGAAAAGATTTAGGCCATTATTAACATGAAGTCTCCTCAGTCATACAAAGACGTTGAACGTTTGACAGGTAGAATAGCAGCTTTGAGGAGATTCATGTCCAAATCAGCAGAAAGATGTTTGATGTTCTTTGATACGTTGGCAGGGGCAAAGAATGCTAAGACGTTCCAGTGGGCTTTGGAGTCCGAAGATGCTTTACAAGGGATCAAGAAGTATTTGTCTTCGGCGCCTTTGTTGGTGAAGCCAGTTCCTGCTGAGCCTTTGTACTTATATTTGGCAGCCAGTTCGTTGGCAGTATGAGCAGTTTTGGTGCGAGAAGTTGGGGGTAAGCAGCACCCGATTTACTATGTAAGCCATGTCCTCAGGGATACTGAAACAAGGTACCCAAACCTTGAGAAATTTACCTTCACTTTGATAACAGCTAGTCGAAAGCTTCGGCAGTATTTCCAAGGTCAGGTGATAATAGTGTATAATGATCAGCCGCTAAAAAAGGTGATGGGCAAGCCTGAAGTTTCGGGGAGACTTGCTGCTTGGACGATGGAGTTGTCTCAGTTTTTCATAGAATACCATCCCCGAACGACTATTAAAGGCCAGGCTTTGGCTGATTTTATGGTCGAATGTTCATTCTCTGAAGCTGATGATAGTCTAGGAGAAGCTAAAGAATCCGACAAGGCATTTGCAGTACTTCAGCAGAAGCTGAGTTCATGGACGCTATATGCAGATGGATCTTCTACCTCGGACATCAGTGGAGCAGGTATTATATTGGCGAGTCCAGAGGGATTCAAGGTGCATCAGGCTATCAGGTTCAGATTCAGAGCAACGAACAGAGTACGAAGCGGTGCTAGCAGGATTGAGATTAGAAAAAAATCTCGAGGTTCAAAGGTTAGTCATCTACAGTGACTCTCAGTTGGTCGTCAAGCAAATTTTAGGGGAGTATGAAGCCCGAGGTTCAAGGATGATTAAGTATCTAGCAAAATTAAAGGATCGGCTTCAGTATTTCAGCTTTTATGAGTTTCAAGGAGTGGATCGAAATGATAATTCAATTGCTGATGCGTTGTCAAAATTGGCTACTATGGAGGCTAGCGCCTTTGATGGTTCAGTATATTTGGAGACTCTGCACTAACCTAGTATCTAGCATGAAGTAGTGATGTATGTAGAGCGTTTGATTGTTGGATGACTCCATATCTAGAATATTTGGCAGATGGTGTACTTCCTTCAGATCAAATGTTAGCTAAGAAAGTGAAGTATAAGAGTGTCAATTTCCTACTTATTGATGGTGATCTTTTTCAAAGGGCTTACTCATCTCCACTGCTAAAATGTTTGGTTCTTTATGAAGCTGATTATGTCCTTCGGGAGGTACACGAAGGTATTTGTGGTGACCATATGGCTGCGAAGTCTTTAGCATATAAGGTACTTCGACAGGGATATTACTAGCCAACAATTTTCAAAGAAGCTACTGAGTATGTGAAGAAGTGTCCAAAATGCCAATTGAATAGTCCGATCCCACATCAACCACCAGAAGAGGCATACTCGATTTTATCTCCTATACTTTTTGCTGTTTGGGGGGTAGATATACTGGGTCTATTACCAAAAGCGAAGGGGCAGGTCAGTTTTGTTATAGTAGCAATTGATTACATGACCAAATGGGTGGAGGTGAAGCCACTTAGGTTGATAATGGAACAGGAGTGCTTAAAGTTTCTGAAGGAGTCTGTGGTATTTCGTTTCGGCATTCTGATAGTGGTGATTTCAGACAACGGACGCCAGTTTGTGGGATCAAAGTTTGAAGCATTCTTGAAGGAATAGGGAATCCAGCATAGAAGAACTTCGGTAGCTCATCCATAGTCTAATGGGAAAGTTGAGGTAACTAGCAGAACGCTTTTAAATGGAATTAAGCAAAGACTAGATGAGGCGAAGGGAAGATGGCCATAAGAACTGCTTAGTGTATTATGGGCTTATCGAACTACTACGAGGACTACAACTGGAGATTCACTTTTCAGGTTGGCTTATGGTACAGATGCCTTAGTCCCTGTGGTAGAGGTGCACAAAAGGCCTGAGGCCCGCGGCTTGGCCTTGGTCCGGCCTGAGCCTGGCCTAGTCAAAGCCCGGTCTGGTCAAGGCCTGGACTGGCCTGGCCCAGTCTGAAAGGCTTAAAAAGGTTTCCATTTGAACACAAAAATCTGGCCTGGACCGGCTTGGCCCAAAGCTTGACCTAGACTGGCCTGTGGCCTGAGTCCGGCCTAGGCCTGGCCTGGTCCGACACAACAAGCCTGACCTGCTTGCTGGTTTATTAGTTGTTGTCCAATTAAAATGTTGTCTTCCAAACCCAACCCAAAAAGACCATTGAAACAAAAATAGTCAGACAGCCCAGCCCAACTCAATACTCAACACCACCAGCCACTAGGCCAGCCTTAATACCTAACAGTTATATAAAAAAAATAGAAGCAAAAGACACTCAAGTAAGTACTCAACGGTTTAAATTTTAAAATGTGCAAACATCCAAAAATAAGTGATTGACTTATTTGACTGATTGTTCACTAGCTCACTGTCCAAGCCTTAGGCCTAACATTGACACACTTATGTTGAGTGTTGACATAAAGTTTAGCAAGCACGTAGAATACTAGCTTGCTACTTACACTATAATTTTGTAGGTATAAGTTCCATTTAATTAGCAAAAAAAAAATCTACTGCATGATTGGATCTTTTCTTTCTCATCCAAGAAATAACAACAAATTTGAGAATTCATTGTTTTAATTTGTTAGTTGTAAGTTTGTAATACATTATTTTTAATTAATACATCAATCAAGTTTAAAATTTTAATTATTCATTAATGATTTATTGTAAATAGTAATTACATTTAATTAATATATTAATTAGTTTATTTAATATTAATAAATTAGTTACTTAAATTTTAATATTAATATACTAGTTAGTGTATTAATATTAATAAGTTAGTTGATTAAATTTTAATCTTAATGTACTACTCAGTTTATTTAATATTCATAAGTTACTAAGTTAGTTAATTCTAATTTAATATTAATAGTTAGTTTATTAAGTAACATATTAGTAATCTTAGCAGAAATATGGAATGGAGTATTCAGTATTGTGACTATTGTCCGAACTTTGGAGCCTTGGAAATTGAAATTTGGATGAGAATTGATGGAATGATGGATGATGATTTGATTGGACATTTGGACCAAAAGGAGCAAAAAAATAAAAAATAACAAGGTAATTGGTCACATATTGTCTTAAGATGTTAACTGCCAACAGGCACGAGCCCCACTGCCCTAGGCCCCCAGCACTGCTCCAGGCCACATGGGCATGAAAAAAAAAGGTGAAGAATTAGCCTATCCCAAGTCTAGCCTGGCCTGGCCTACAGACCTGATCAGATCAAAATTTTGTGAGAGAGGCCTGACCTGGCCTGACTTTAAGGCCCAAAGTCAAGGCCTGGCCTGGTCAACGGCTAAAGCCTGGCAGGCCCAGGCCGGACCATGCCAGGCAAGCCTGTTGTGCAACTCTACCCTGTGGAGATCGGATCTACAAGTCTTCGGGTCAGCTATTTTAAGGAGATATATAATGATCAAGGGTTTATGATCAACTTGGATTTACTTGAAGAAGTCAGAGAAACAACTTTGATAAAGTTGGCGGCATATCAGTGTTGCGTGGCTAAGCACTACAATAAAGGGGTGAAGCTTCGAAGATTTGAAGTGGGAGATTTTGTTATAAGGGAAGTTGAAGCTTCTACGCCTCAAAATATGGGAAAGCTGATGCCGAATTGGGAAGGTCTTTATGAGGTCATTGAAGTACTGAAGCCAGGGACTTATCGATTGCGAGCATTAGATGGGTCTGAAATCAAGAATAATTGGCATGTTGGAAGACTTCAGAAGTATTTTCAGTAGAGACAGTGTCAGTCTACCGGAGTTTGTAAATATGTTAATCATCATTAATGAAAGAAGCTTTTTCTCCAAATGGTGCTCTGTTTTATGGTTGTTTGGAGGTTCGGTTGGACTTATTCGACCATTCGATGGCGAAACAAATTTTATGGAGTTTTTATAGAATTTGTTCGGCCCTTTGATGGCGAACAAAACTTTTATGATTGTTTGGAGGTTCGGTTGGATTTATTCGACCATTCGATGACGAAACAAATTTTATGGAGTTTCTATGGAATTTGTTTGGCCCTTTGATGGCGAACAAAACGTTTATGGTTGTTTGGAGGTTTGGTTCGTCCTGAAGAAGGCGAATTGAATTGATGATGATCTGTTTCACACTTCGGTAATGTATAAGTATTGCTTTACATTATTACTTGATTTTATTTGAAGTGTTGAGTTCAAACTACATTATTATTGGCTTTTATTTAAAGTTCAGATTACTTGATTAGGTACTAACCGTTCAAGTTAAATTATAATGGGAGTAATAAAGAACGAAATTGATATCATTTCATTAATATGGAAGTTATTACAAAAAAGATAGTAAAATTTTACAAAAAGTTCTAAAATTTAAACGATGAAGGAGGGTCATCTTCAGGCATTATCCTCATCTTCATCATCCGAAGAGTTGAGAAGATTTGGATCCAACGAAGCCGCAGTGAGCTTTGTCTTGCCTTTGTTTTGGGTAATTTCATACCCTTCGACATACATCTTAATGATTTCATTGTTCAGGTCGGGAGACTTACAGTATTCAACTTGGATTTGTTTGCGTATTTCTTAAGTAATTGGGGGACCCTGGGCCTTCAGTTCCTGAATTTCAGCTTTTACTTTTCGTCGAAGAGTCAAATGTCATTCTTCAGATATTTGGACGTCATTAACTTGCTTCGCCAAGCTCTGGTTAGCTTTTACAAGAGCTTCCTTTTGCTGAACCAGAGCCTCGTTCTTTAGAACTTAGTCAAAATTCACGTCAATTGTTGTTCGGTGAACAGCCTCGGTTGTGTCTAATTTTTCTTTGACTTTGGCAAGATCTTTTTGAAGGCTTTCATTAGTAAATAGAGCATCTCCATGCTAACTTCTCTCATTTGCCAGGGGCAGACTTGAGAATTGCATTCTCTTTTCGGGAAACATCCTATCCATCTTCGACTTCTTTATACTTCTGATGGAGCCGCCCGAAGATACCATTTGCCTGCAATTGTTTAGATTAAATCAATAAAGTTCCAAGGAAAAATTTATGAATGCATAAGGATAAGCTATAGTTAACTTACTTTGGCCTGATGAGTCATGCCAGCTTCGATCAAGTCCATGACGGAGCTGTTGCTGAAGTGATGATCGTCAGTGTCACGTACGAAGGAGTTGTAGAGGTGGAAAGAAAAGTTTTCATTCAGCTCATGCCATAAAGTGGGAGATGCTACCGCTTCAAGCTTGGCTTCAGAAGAAGGAGGTATTATTGGTTCAGGTGAAGGTGGGGAAGTGGTTGTTGAAGGTTCAGGTGGTGGCGGGGGTTGGCTATCCTAAGGTTATTTTCTTTTTCGAAGAAGGGAAGGAGTTGGTTCAACTTGTTCTTCGGGTTCTTCGTTAGAAACATTAAATTTGACCGAATAACTGGGGGAGGAGTGGCTTCAGGTACCATAAGCTCCTCGACAAAAAGAGGGGTTATGTTGACTTTCTTCTTTTAAAAGCGAAGGACTCGGGTGCGTTTATCGATGGGCATGTCAAGGAGGCTTTCACTGGGGGTTGGAGCAGGTATATGTTTTGGTTTTTTAGCAGCCCTTTTCTTCCTACGTGGGTGGCTTGTATCTTCAGTGGGATTCAGATCAGAAGTTTGTGGTTCAGAGGTTGGAAGTTCAATGTTTGGGAGTTCGGTAGAAGTTTGAGAAGATTTACCAGAAATAAATTTGTCTAATTCCTTTCGGTCAGTAGAAGTAGGTTTGATGAGAGACACTGAACCAGATAAAAACACTATTTCAGAGTAGTAATAAATGAAAATTTTGAAAATAATGCAACAATCGGGTTCGAGACTCACATTTGTGGTCATACAACCATGCTTGCTTGGTTAGAAGTCCAAAGCTCCATTCCTTCATCGGGAAATTCTCTATAAGCTCTATCATCTCACTCATGCATTCCTTTGTGACGTCACCGAAGTTAGCAGAAAGCTTATCGGCAGTTGTCTAGTTTGGGATAAAAGAGATTTCTGGTCCCTTAACAAAAAACCATTCCTTATAACATCCCTTATTGCTCGAAGGAGTGTCTATCAGAGATCGCCTCTCGAACTTGTCATTGGGCTTCAGAGATTTTTTACTCAACACCTTAAATCCCTTTTCTCGAGACTTATTCGCAGTATAAATGGTGAAGAAGAACTCTAGAGTAGGTGTGATTCCTACATCGTGGCAGAAAGCGATGAAGGCCAAAATATGAATGTAAGAATTTGGGATTAATTGGGCAAATCCGACACCATCAAACCCTAGAAGAGTGACAAGAAAAGCATGAAGAGGGAAACAAATTCCTTTATCGAGGAGGGTAAGTGGAATGGTGGTCCAACCATCAGATCTTTGGTATATCCTTTCAGTAGAGGAGGGCAATCGCAGATGATGGGTATCTAGTATCGTATAATGTTCTCGAATGATACGAAGATCATTCTCGGACAGTGTGGAAGGTGTATTAGCATATGGAAATTTTTCTTCATTGTTGTAGAACAAGGAAGGATCTAGGGTGGGTGTAGGTGGTTGATTCTTACTGGGGGTAGCAGAGGGTTTGGGGTTTGATCCCGAAGCCACTTTGACAGGGCTTTGAATAGGAGGAATGGAGGAAATGGGAGTCGCAGAGATGGGGTAGAGTTGTCGGAATCTTGAGAATCCATTGTTAGCGATTTGCAGATAGGAAGGGAAATCAAGAGGAAGAAGAAGGCCGGATGATTCTGAAATTCAAATTAAGCAGGTAAACTTATCAAATGTGGGAGAAACCGACTTTTATAGTGGTTGTCTCTTCAGTGGTTCCCAAAGCTCGAGGATGACTCATTTAATACGCCTAATGATGGCGAATTTGAAGAGTTATTGACCGGATTGGGCTTCCAGGTTGGGTTTGTCTTATTGATTGGACTTGACTCTATTATCTTTGGCCCATGTATAGTCTTTCATTGAACATCCTGTTCAATAAAACACTGGGGGCAATGTTGGGCCATAACGTTTTGAGTCTATTGAGCTATTTTTATTATTATGAGCTTTTTGAGTATTGGGTCGAGCTATTGGACTAAACTATTGGATGAATGTGGTTTTTGTGGGGCTTGGATCTGTGATCATTATAGAGATAAGCTTTGACTAATATCTCTGGACTTTAATTAATGTGGATTAGACATGGCACTAAGGGTGGCAAACAGTGATGGGATGAGCTGGTGAGCTATTGCAGATGGCTGGTGTCAGGGGAAGTCGGCGGCATGCAAGTCAAAACGAGAATTATATGAGGGCAGGGCCTAAGACAAATGGGAGGTAACTGATATTTTTATCACAAAAAATACTAGAGCTAAACACCTCCATTATTAACATTATGATTACCTGTATTGACTCTCACGCTGGAGCTATTCTCCAACGGTCCAAGCCGTCAAGCTTCTAGTATTGAAGTGTTTACTGTGCAGGATTGAACGCACTTTTACGTGATTGAGACGCATGAAAAGATCTTGACGTTAACACTATTTATAAAGATAACCATCTACACAATCAAAATTTTGAGATAACCATTTTAAATGAACGGTAACAAACTCCCCTATGTTTATTTTTAGAAACAAGTACGTTCAAATTTTGAAAGAACCAAATACTCTTTAAAAGTGACAATGGGTCCAGCAATAAAAATAAGGAACAATTACATATTCTATTACATTTTAAAACATAGTTAAAACAATAGTGCACTAATTAAATATTTACACAATTAATGTCTTTAAAATCTTATTTTCATTTTTAGTACATATATATGTTTCATTTAATTATGGTACGTGTTTTAAATTCCTGATGACATGGCAATTCAATTTTTTTTTAAAAAAACTGAATTCGTTTTTTTTGGGATTGTGTTCATTTTAAAAATTTTTTGTTCCCTATGTCGTCTCTTTTCTTTTGGAAACCCTTATTTGGTGTTTTTGTAACTATCTAAGTAAACCCTTATTCATCTTCTTCTCTGTGTGTCTATCGTTTTTTCTGGTGGATTTTTATTGTCGGCGTTTGGTCTCCACTTCGTGTTTGTCGTATTTTGCTTCAGATCGTGTTATTCTTAAGTTTTTTGGTTTGTTCCTATTTGTTGTACTGCATTTTTTGATTTCTTCCTCTCTTTTTTCGTGATGGTCTCTACGAGGAAGAGTATGGAGGGAATGGGGGTTAAGAAACCTGATAGGAAGAGGAAAAGAGTATCAGATGATTATCATTTGGAGGATTCGAAGTTATTTGAAATGGTGAAGCATAGTAGTCCAAATTCTTCTAAACAGGGGAAGAAGTTATTGTTGAAATCAGATGTTGATGATAAGAATATTGGTAGACATACGAAGAAGAAGGCTAAACCATTGGTGTATATTGATTCAGATTTTGAAGGTTCTGCCGAAAAAGTTGTCAAAGAAGATAAAGTTGAGGATCATAGCCGGAAAATGGTTCCACGGCAGAAACATTTGAAGGTTTGTTAATTTTTTTTAAGAATATATAATTTTTTAGTTGTTTTTGTTTTTTGTGTTTTTCTATTCTGCATGGTGGTGTTTTGGTCTATGTTGTTGTTGTTCTTGTTGTTCAGTAGTATTATTAATGTTGAAGTTGTTGTTTGATAAAATCATTGTTTTCATTCGGAGTGTATTTTCTGTAAAACATGTTTTTATGTTTTAAGTTTTGTTCAATTTGTTGTTGTTAAAATTTTTGTTTTCATTCATATTTTAGTGTCTGATACAAGTATATTTTCGGTTGGTCCTTAAATTTCCTTTATGTTATCATACAGATTGTTATTTTATTTAGTAACTTGATAATTGTTGTTTGGTTACCTTAGTCTATATGTTTGAAAACTAATTTTTGTAATAGTTGTTCAAATGTATTATATTTCATTAGAGTTTTTGTTGTTTTAAGGATTGTTTAAATTGTTATTGTTTAAATCATTGTTTTGATTCTATTTGATTCTCATATACTATTAAATTTATTTTTGGTTAATACAATACATTACTGTTATTATTTAGATTTATATTATGCTGGTAACTTGCTATTTTATTTTTTGTTACCAATATTGAAATGATTGGAAACTGTTGACATCATACTTGTTAAAATGTATTTTATTTCAATAGAAGTAACTTGCTAATTGTTTTTTGGTTACCTTCGTTTATATGTCTGGAGATTGATTTTTGTAATAGTTGTTTAATTGTATTTTATTTCATTTGAGTTTGTGTTTTTTTAAGGAATGTTGAAATTGTTCTTGTTTAAATCATTGTTTACATTCTATTTGAGTCTCAGATACTATTAGATTAATTTTTGGTTACTTCATTACATTACTGTCACTATAAAGATTTATATTGTGCTGGTATCTTGTTAATTTATTTTTGGTGACCAATATTGTAATGCTTGGAAACTGCTGATATCATAGTTGTTAACATGTATTTTATTTCAATAGATTTGGAGATTGATGATTGTTTATAATTGTATATTTATTTAGTCTAATTAATTTGGTTTATGATCAATTGCTGAAATTATTTCGGTTATCATTGATATTGTTCATTTAATAGTTATTTGTTTAAAGTTTTAAAGTTGTTGTTTATTTTGGTTAATGTGTTTTTAATGTAAGTTTTTGCATTTTCAGATTTGGGATCTATTTTATGAGGAGCGTAATCGGAACTTTTCAGCAAAAGTTATTTATTGGTGTGATATGAAGGTTCCAAATATTATCAAGAACAAATTGTCTGAGGTACAATTGAATAAGTTTAAGTTGACATGTTTTGGAAAATTTTTAGAGTTTGGACAGCCACATATGTTTTCCAAGATTATTCATCAGGTTTTGATTAGGGAAGTTTATCAAAGAGATGATGGGGAGTTGTGGTTTCTATTTAGTGAGAGAAGGGAAAGGTTTGGATTGCCCGAATTTTGTTTGATTTCTGGTTTGAATTGGCAAGGAAATGAAGACATTGCTAAGGGGATTCAAAATTTGTTTTTGGAGAAGTTTTTTGGTGATGAAGTTGTAACCCGTTCTACTGTCGGGAGGATATATAGGAGCGTAGTTTTTGATGATGATGATGAGGCAGTTAGGATGTCCATTATTTTATTGGTTTTCAATTTCATTCTAGCTTCTGTTTCTGACAACTATGTTGATGAAACTTTGTTTAACTTTTTGTCTTATGGGGTTATTGAAAGTTATCCATGGGGTAAATTTGCGTTTCAACAAACAAAGAATTCTTTATCCATTGCAGTTAAGGGTCATGTAAGGAAGGATAAGCATGGTGGGGTGATTTACAATTTTTATAGGGATAGTTATTGTAAATCTTACAAACTTAATGGATTACTTTATGTGTTTCAAGTTTTTTTGTTTGAAACAATACCTACTTTGAAAGTCAGAGGCTTTTGTGTTGATGACCATGCTGCAAAGTTGAGATTATTTAGATGGAGGGAGTTAGGAAAGCCTCCCAAGAATGAGAAATTGAATGACCTTATTTTTGGATCTGGTCAGGTATGTTGGTTTCCATTTGCATTATATTTGGTTTCCTTTTATATATGATACTGGTTACTATTTTTTTTTGTACTGTTTTGTTTATGTTTTATATTTAATGTTTTTGACATGATATATTTGTTGTTATTATTATGTTTCAGTTGATCATTCAGAATATTGTTCCTATGGAGGATGAAAAGGTTCGGTTGGGGTTAGGGGGTTTTCATTTTTTTAATGGAAATGATATTGGAGGCAAAATTTTTGATTTTAAAGTTGAATCATAGAGGAAGTTTAAAGATATTGGGTTTTCTATTTTTGATGTGGAAAAAGTTATCGATGCACGGGTTAAACCTTTGGAAGGTAAGGTGATGGAGGTGAAAAAAGATATCGAGAATTTGGGTGTTGATTTAAAAGAAAAACTGCAAGTGTTTCAAATTCAGATTTGCAGGGATGTAAAGAAGATGATTAGAAAGTATTTATATGGTCAGTCTAGTTATACCAATCATAGAACTATTAATGTCGTTGAAGATGAAGATGAAGATGATGATGATGATGATGATGGTGTTGATGATATGATGATAATGACGATGATGATGATAATGACGATGGTGTTGATGATGATGGTGATGATGATGATATTGAGTTGGGTGAGAACGTTGATGGTGGTAATGTTAAAGGAAGTGTTGATCATAATGTTGGTGGTGTTGTTGGAAATCAGTTTGAAGAAGATGATGCAAAGGTTTACATTTATTTTAGTTCTTCATTTTATTTTTTCATGGTTAATAATTAAATGCTTATTTTTTTCTATTTTTGTTTACAGATTGAGTGCAAGAATGCCGGTTTAAATTCTGATGGGAAAGAGATTGTTATTTATACGCCTAGAGGGGTTTAGAATCATTTTGATGATGAAAAAGTTAAACATTTTTTAAAAAATGTTACTTTTTTTAACATGTTATATTTATAAATTGTATTTTTTTAACAGACTGAAAAGATCAATGACCTTCCTAGTTTTGATATTTTAAGTCAATCTAGTGGAAAAGAAATTGTTGTTTTTACCCCCATTGAGGTTTGTTATTTTTTTTATCAGCAGCTTCCTTCATTTGTTATACTAGTTAGTTTGACATAGTATTTATGTTTATATTGATAAGAAGTTTTGTATTTTTAATTTGCTATTGACCTTGTTTTTTGTGTCATGTATTGTAAAACATTATAGGGTAATAAATTTGAAGAATCAGATATGTCGATACTTGATGAGATGAAGTTAACAACTCAGGATATAATTTATTGTGCTGAAGTTGAGAAATCTGCAGCAAAACCAATTAGCAGGCCTGTTCGCATGGTTGCGAAGAGTGCTGTTTTGAAGAGTCCTTTTACTTAAAAGTTCGGTTCAGCTGGTTCAACCTCTCCAGATGTGGATGTTAGTCAATTACGCACAGGTCTGTCAGCATTTCCAGATATCTGTATGTGTATTCCTTCGAAAGATGAAGATGTTCTTTTTGAGCAGTGGTTTAAGATTATATTAAATAACAGGAAAAGATATGTATATTGGAGTTTAATATATTTACATTATGTTTTTTAATAGGATATAAAATCATTTCTTTTATATTTCCAATATTTTATTGTTTTGAAGGATTGAAAAGTTTTCGGGTAACAATGACAAGATTGAGCCTTCATTCAGATTTGGGTCTGTGCCAATAGCTTCAAAAATGTGGTTTTACAAGCTTAAGACCCCAGGGCAATGGCTTGATGATGATGTGAGTTTTTTTATTACCATTGAATCTATGTTTGTTAGTTTCGGTTACCTTATATAATCATATTGGTTACTATATGAATATTTATTGGTTACTATTATGTTATAGTATTATTTTATTTTCCTTTGTTTAACTCTGATTGTTATTTTTGTTTTTAATTTTTGTTCAGCACATCAATATATGTTTGTATTACATTCGTAAACTGGCTAGGCACTCGAACAAAATCCAAATAAGGGTTACAACAACAGATTGTTGGTTCCATATCAAGTTAACCAATTTATATGGGAAATATTGTAATAGAAATTGTGATAAGAATCTGTTGTTGGGCTCTGGTGATATAGCTGAGTATATTCATGGCTTTCTTATGGAAGTCAACACATCGTGGGTTTCGGTTAATTTTGTCATGTTTCCCATTCACATGTCAGCTCCTGGTCATTGGTTTTTGCTGGTTTTTGATGTGCATCGCAGAGTATTATTGGTTTTTAATTCTCTACAACCGGACATGAATGTAATGCGCACAAATATTATGGATGTGTGTGAGCCGTACATCTTTATTCTTCCCATAATTTTGTCTAGTTGCGGGTTTTGGAAGAATAGATCTGATATTGATTTCAATAGTGTTCCATACCGCAACAAAGGAGAACATGATATCGTTAATCTCGAATTTCCCGAGGGTCTTCTGGAAAAAATTGAAGGGTAAGTTTACATTTGTTTTCAGTTTTCCATATATCATGAAGTTTGTTTTGATTTTTTATATCTTTATTGTTTTTTCAATGATTGCAGAATGTTTACAATTTGTTTTGTGGAACATTTCCTTCATCAGATGATTTTTGAAATGCCAAAACCATTTCCGATCCTTCAATACCGCAGGAACTTATGTGTCAACTTGTTTAATCATGCGAGGAACAAACATGTAGGTGGATATGAATCTGACTCAGAATATCCAGGAAGATTCGGTAGTGAAGACTAGTATACTTATGCATCTTGTTTTTTTTGTCTATTTGATATTATTTGATATGTTTATTGGTTGTGGAAATGTTATGTAATTATTCTGATTTGATATGGTTATTGGTTGTGAATTGTTTTGTAATTATTCTGATGATTGAATGATGTATCAATCTCGAACTATTGGAAGTATGAGTATGTTTTGTTGGCTCACATTGTTGTTTTTTGTTTTGTATTTTATTTTCGTAAATATTATTGTTAACATTTTTATTTATGGTACAGTGAGTTGCTAAATTTAATTATTAAGGTATATATTTGAATTGGTATTGGTATCTAATTAGTATTAATAATATATTGTAAAAAACATTTAAAAATTAATAATGTTGTTTCCTGTTATGATCATCAGTTTTTGTGGGTGGGCAAATAGTTGTACTTATGTACACATTTAAAATTCAATTTGTTAGATTAATTGCCAGATTAAAAATTTCTTTATTAATGTTTCTAATTGCATATATTTTTTACAAGGTACAGTTGGTAGCCAAAATTTCATTTACAGATAACTATTTTACGTTTAGGTAGTAACCAAAATATACATAAATATGTATGTTATATGTCCTTTTATTTGAAGTTAGTATTACTTGTTTTTTAAAAGAAATTAATGAAAATAAACACATTTCAAAACAGAGAATCATCCATTACAAGAAATTCTATCACATTTTACACATTACACTATATTCTTTTTGTTATGGTTGTGTTGGTTCACAAACAACATATATTGTTTATAATAAATAGTATTTGTGGTTATCCAAACATTTATATTAATTATAAATTACTCTATTAATGTTTGTAATTGAAAATGTTTTTTTAATGGTTCAGTTGGTAGCCAAAATTTCATTTACAGGTAACTATTTTACGTTTAGATAGTAACCAAAATATACAAAATTATGTATGTTATATGTCATTTTATTTGAAGTAAGTATTACTTGTTTTTTAAAAGAAATTGATGAAAATAAACACATTCCAAAACAGGGAATCAACCATTACAGGAAATTATATCACAGTTTACACATTACATTTTGTTTTTTTTGTTATGGTTGTGTTGCTTCAAAAACAACATATATTGTTTATAATAAACAGTATTTGTGGTTTACCAAACATTTATATTAATTAAAATTTATTCTATTAATGTTTGTATTTGTATATGTTTTATACAAGGTACAGTTGGTAGCCAAAATTTCATTTACAGGTAACTATTTTAGTTTTAGGTAGTAACCAAAATATACTTAAATATGTTTGTTATATATTATTTAATTTGAAGTTAGAATTATTTATTGTTAAAATTAAATTAATGAAAATAAACACATTTCAATATTGTGCAATATAAATTTTGTTTTATTTAATCAATAAAATGATTACAATATGAATGTATATTGAGCAACCTCAGTAAAGATCATGGAGCCTGTTATAATTTTTTTGATGCTGAAGTATATTATAACGTTTTTGGCCTCAAAATTGGTTGATTTTTGCATGTTTTTTTGTTGTGTCCTTCTTCTTGGCATCACCTGCATTTTATTCTGAACTGTATTTTCAGACACATGCTTGTATCTTCCGATCTTTGGTCGTCTAGCCGGTCTTCTTGTATTTGGTGGTTTGACACATATGTTTTTAATATCGTCTGGAATATCCCAATTCTCTTTGTCATCCAACGGCATGATGGAAGTTGAATATGTTTCTTCCAAAGCTTTTTTTTTGAATAGTATTTAGAGCAAAAATCATAACAGCTCATATTCCTTTTGCTAATAACAGCAGCAGCGTGTGAGCATGGCATCTCATGGTATTGAAATTTACGGTATGTGCATGTCTTTTGTTCCATATCCACGATAAATTGTTTGGTTACATCGTAAACAGTAAAAATCACTAGATTCGATGTCTCAACCTACAAAACAATTTAATAATTTATTTATTATGTATAATAATCACTTTTTTTTGAACATATGGTAAAATTTAAGTCATATGTACTGTTGGTAAATTTTACAGTTTATATTGGTAACCAAAAATGCATATTGTGGTTCATATAAATGTTAATGCTATTTTTTCTAAGATATGCAGTAACATTTTAGGGGTTTTATGTCTAACCTTAAGTTTCTTTGACTCGTTGATATTATCTTGCAATTTTCTCTCAGCTGTTGTGGAAAGGTTTGTGAAAGTTGATGTTGCTGATTGTTTGTTTGTGAAATACCACCTTTGAACCATACAACGTAGGTATTCAATCATTGACGCAACTGGAAGATCTCTGATTCCCTTGATTGCATGGTTAATAGATTCAGCGGTGTTTGAAGTCATTGTTGAATACCTGCCTACAGTTTCATGGAGCCTCGTGCACTTTTCTAGCTTAACTTCTTCCTCAAGATATGTCCTTATTCTAGTATCAATCGCATCAAGTTCAGCCATATATATGTTGAATTCTTCTATAGTGTAAGCCCTACAAGCTGCGTTGTATGCTTTTTTTATCTCTTCTCCTTTCTTTTTGAATCTGTTTTTTATATTCTTTAAAATATGGTATGTGCATGAACCGTGCATGACATCAGGGAACACACAATTAAGTCCATTGATAATTGCTTCATGTCTGTCTGAAACGATACATTGTCCTTCTCTAACACCACAAACATTTCTCAAATTGATGAAAGACCATCTCCATGATGATTCATTTTCACTGTCAACAACTGCAAAAGCAATAGGTATGATGTTCCTGTTTGCATCTTGCGTGCTTGCTATGAGCAGTGTACCCTCGTTGGTTGACTGTATGAATGTCCCATCAACTACAATGATTGGGAAACAATGTTGACATGCCTTAATGGATGCTCCTATTGCAAAGAAGAGATATTAGAAGCGACCATTTTTTTCCAACTCCAAGGATGTGATGGATCCTGAAATGAATTTTAAAGTAAGGTTAATGTAATTATATGTAATAAATATTGTCTAAATGTGTAGTTAGGATTACTATATGTATTACTTTTGCTAAATAATTACTTATATTTTAATTTTTTTCATAGTGTTCAGATGGTATCTATAATGCTATTTAATAGTTTCATTTCATGTAGATTTTTGCCTGCTGCAAAAATCATATTTAGTTTTATTTCATTAAAAGAGGTAATAGCCATACATGTGTTTGTAAGTATCTAAATTACTTAATTTGAGTAACCAAAATATTTGAAACATTTAATAAATAGTTTCCAATTGTTACCTGGATTTGTTTTTTGCAACATGTGCAACCAAGAAGGGATTAGAGTGTAGTCGTGTGGATTTCCTCTTACTATTTCCATTGCTTTTTTCTTTGATCTCCATGCTTTTTGGTAGGAGATGGACACATTATACTCCGTCATCATGTCTTCCACAATATCGATAGGTGTGTAAATTTTCTTCAAGTTAGTTAGTTAATGCTTTATGCACTCACTAACCATCTCACTGTTTGCTTGTCTGTGATCTCCAAGCAGTATGTTGGACGAACAAGTGTGTACATCATTAAATTCTCTTACCTTGAACATAGTTGTTTTCTGAAACTTCGATTCTCTTAGTTTCCATTTGCAATTTCCATTATCTATGTATACCAGAACAAAATCTCGACCACTTGTTCTTTCAACCTTGTGTCGTCTGTTTTGCCTTATGGAATGTAGCCTTATTGCTTGTGAAAGAATTTTCTTGTTTATGTAAGTTTGATGTATTTTGACTTCAAACTTATTCGGATCTGAAATGAACTCATCACATTGTTCTACAGTGTTTGCTATGTTTTGATTTTTGACAATTTCTTTGTCAATTACTTCAATTGCCAGCTGCTCAACATATTGTGATCCATTTTGTTCTTCTTGTGTTGCCAACGAAATAAATTCAGAATTCCATTGTGTTAATCTCATTGGCGTTTCTGCTTGCACTATATATTCTTCTTCATTTATCACATTATGTAAGCTTGTAGTCCCTCCAATGATGTGTTCATAATCTATAATTAGTGGAAACTTGCCATGTACATCTGATCTTCTACTGACTTCCATATAGAATCTTAAGGTTGCTTCATTTGTCACCTTGATCGGAGGAATGTTGCTTTTAATCTGAAATTTGATTGTCAATTCCGTTGTGTTGTAGTTTAGATTTAATGCAGTACATATCATGTTCTGCATTTCTGTGAATGAACAATTTGAAGGGGCTAGTAGGCCAGTAACTTTGAAATTTTGATATTGGCTATTGTCGGTCCACATTCCGTTGAAGTAAACTACAATTGGAAGCATATCCATGGTCCGAATACTGAAACAGTAACATTCAAACAATAATGTAATTAGTATCCAAATCTTTATATGAATGTTTCAAAAACTTTGTTTGCGTAACGAAATATGACTGTTAATGTTTCAAGAACTATTTTGTAACTGATATAATTTATATTCACTATTTAGATACTAAAACAACTTTTTTCAGTAACCAAAATAGTCGTATCTAGTATCAATTATTATGCATCAAACTGCTTTCAGTTTGTTTTCAATCAAATCACAATTTATACTGCCCTACAAATGAAATACTAAATATTAAACAATAAAAACAAGTAATCCAAATATTTACATTGAATGTTGCCAAATTTTTATATAAATGCTTCAAAAATATGTATTTGTAACAAATAGTATTTGGTTACTGGAATTACAAAAGCTATTTAATTGATTACCAAATTAACATTATTCAGTAACCAAAATATACGTTATTGGTATCTCTGTTACTATAAAGCAATGTTTTCATTCCTTCCATATTCAAAAACTAAAGTATAATGTCGTGAAGATGATTTGCCAAATATTGAACACTTAAAACAAGGTAAACAAAATCTTTATATGAATGTCCCCAAAACTTTGTATGCATATCAAAATTGTATTGAACAACAAAGAATAATTGAATATTTATTTCATACAGTCGCTAATATTATTGATACAATATATATTAATAGAAATCTGTGAATTATTATATTCTGTTTTGTTTTTTGTAATTGTCATAAAAATTACATTCTCAGTTGAATTCGTAGGTAACAAAAACTGATTTCAAAATATAGATTAACTGATTCGTACCTTTGTATTCTCTTTCCAGATTCAGTTTGCAATCTCTGTTTAAATCTGTTCTTTCAGTTTCGGAAACCTTTGATCGGTTTGTGCATGTCGATTTTTTGAAACTCTGTATTTTGTTCTCTGTGTTTTTCGATTAGGCTTCTTTTGTATGTATGTTTCTGCTTCTTTTTCGATTGATCCGATCTTGAAGATGAACAATTAGTTGAAGATGATGATTATCTGTAAAAGCTTTCGGATTGTTCTCATATGGAGCATTCATTTTTTGCGTTGATTTTTGAATGTGTTTTTTAGTAGGTAACTGACGTCAATGGTGGAGTAGTTTTCTCCTTGAATTAAGGTGTTTGTATTTCAGTTGATTTGGTTTATGTGTCGTGGACTGCACTATTATTGATATTATTATATATTATTGCATTACTACTATAATTATTTAATCTATCTAATAAAATACAAATGATTTTGAATTTCCCGCTCACTTAATAAATCATCTGGGCCGTCCAAAATTTGGGATAAATCACACCGTTCATACATCTATCTAATAAAATACATCTATCTATCTAATAATCTAATAATAATTTAATTTAATACAAATGACTTTAAATTTCTCGCTCACTAAATAAATTATTTTGGTCGTTCAAAATTTGAAATAAATCATATTGTCCATACAGTGCCAGAGGCACGAGACCCATCTAGTTGGTTCACTATTCTTGTAATATCTTTATAATAATTGTATACTTATGTAAAGTACCTTAAAAATAATAATTTCCAAATATATTATTAGCCTTTGGGATCTATTTTTATTAGTCGGACAATTTGGAGGGAAACGAAAACATTTCAAAGTCAGACAAACAGCCGCAAAACACGTCGTTAACCAAACACACATTTCCCGAGACAGAGAATAAGTTAGGAGAGAGAAAAAGAAAATACAATGCCGTACGATTTCCAATTTTTAATTCAAAATTCATTCTTTACTCATAAATTCATAATCCCTATTCCAATAGTCATCGTTTTGTCCGGAGTTGCTAGGCCATCTCTATCCTCTCTCTAAAATTCTTTTAATCTCTAATAAATTCCCCGATTTAGAGAGAGAGATTAGGGTTCCGATGTCGCAGAACAGCACCGGCGGGCCGGATTTCCATTTACCGGATGAAATTCTGTCTGTAATCCCTACGGATCCATATGACCAGCTCGATCTAGCTCGAAAAATCACGTCCATGGCGATTGCGTCGCGCGTGTCGAAGCTCGAATCGGAGACGGGTAAATTGAGGCAAACGTTAAGCGAAAAGGATCGTGTTATAGTGCAGCTGGAAGATAAAGTTTTGCACCTTGAACAGGCTTATCAAGACGCCGAATTGCAATTGAAAGTCACTCTCGAAGATAATGTATGATGAATTTATTGTGCATTTTAAAATTTTTTTCTTCTAATTTTAGTTGATTAATTTTTTGTTATTATTTTAATTTTTTATTATAAAGATGAAGCTGTCAAGGGAACGGGATTCGTTGGCTATGACGGCGAAGAAACTAAGTCGAGATTTAGCAAAGGTGAGATTTTTTTCCCCTTTTCCTCATTTCATTATATAAGGGTGTGGATTACTTTTTATTGTAGTGCCTATTGTAAAGAATGAAACTTTTATTTTTTCAAATGCTAGAACTGGTTTAGTACTTTAGTACTCCCTCCGTCCCAAATTATCTGCTGTTTTAGCAAAAAAAATTTGTCCCACAATATCTGCTTTTTTAAGATTTCAATGCATTTTTTCCATTTGTTTTCCAAATTTGCCCCTTTATCTTAATTGTTGATAATCATTACTCTCATTAATGTCTCTCCTCTTTTTTAAACATCCACATTCATGCCTCTCTCTCTCTCTTTAATTAATAATTGTTTCTCTCTATCTCTCTCTTCAATTAATGTGCTGCTTTCTCTCTCTCTCTTCAATGTTTCTCTCTCTCTCCAATTAATTAGTTGCTTTTTCTTTCTCTTCAATTAATAAAAAAGTCAGCACAAAGGGTATTTTAGTATTTTTATCATACATATTGGTATCTGTGTGAAACTCTAAAACAGCAGATAATTTGGGACGGAGGGAGTATAAAAGTTGAGCCTTGTATGAATGCACTTTTGGTATTAATTCATTTTCTGGGCGCATAAGCCGATTTTGTGTATTTGAAGTCAATTAATTATGTTTTACAAGTAGATTTATTTTTTGTTATCTCCAACTCGGTGCTTAGACCTTGTAAACTGGCCGGGCCGTCTGTGGGCCAGGTCTGTGGCCCGGGCCAAAATGACCTGGGTTTTGGTGGGCTAAAATTAAGCAGTCCGTGGCCCGGCCCGGCCCGCGGGCTTTTTAGAAAATGACATTGTTGCTTTCTCTAAATGACATTCCTCACTGCATCTACTCTGTAATCCATAGCATTGCTTGTTCTACTCCCACTAGAAGTTCTTACTTCCACTAGAAGTTCTTACTTCTTACAATTACTACCATCTCATTGCAACATAAAAAAGAAAGGAAAGTAGAATGAAAATACATAATTCAAACCAATACAATTCTGTTCATTTCATTTGACATGTCACCATCAACACTCAACAGAAAACAATTGCAAATACATGCTTGCAATCCCATCTTCTCCGTCCAAGAATGTCATGACATCCTGTGCAGAAAGATTCATAAATGTGTCATTAGGAAAAACCATGTGTAAGACCATTGACATTGAGTACATAGAATGATAGAAACCAATTGTACAAATTAGAAATACACCAACAAATTGTATATCTTGTTGATGACATCTTTAGAGAGGTGCAGAGTCAAAGATCTTTTTATCAGTGATCAAAACTAATATCATCCTAATATCTTCAAACTTATGGTGGTAAAAAATTATAAAATTCAAGAAAACTATTCAATTTGTGGACATTTTTTCCCCTTTAAGTCAAGGTAGGCAACTGCCCACCATGAGAAAAAGGTAGCTTAGCCAATTACAGGCCCAGAGCATCAAAAATTCAGTCTTATCATCCTCCATAACTTTGGATTGCCAATGCTACTCCACTACTCACTTGATATTCATAAAAAAGGAGCTGTAATTTAGTAACTAAATTTTCAACAAAGGAATTAAAAAATAATTCATGTCCGACTATCAAATGACATAACCAAACTTCAAATAACAAAGCATTTTAGGATCGCCGAAAACAACAAACTTCAACTTAAATAAATTGAAATAACACAAGTGCATCAAAAAAGAAAAAGTGAGCTACATAGTTCATATAATCAAGAGTCGAAATTCTCAAAAATAAAGCTAATTAATCACATAGATGAAAACACACAGACCTACACAAGCAATTTACATGGACAAGAAAAAGTTTGAGAGCGTACGAGTTAGGAGCGCAGACAAAAATCTGGTACAAGTTGGTTGAGACGAGGACTCGAACCAGAGCTTGCAAACCAGGAGCATCGATTCCGTCGTCGTTAGTCACCATGATCGTCGGTCGATTGCCTGTCAAATCGTTACACAGTCGTCAGTCGGCGTGGTCGATTGACCGAAGTGTGGATTTGAGGATTTCCCAGTCGTTGTCTCTCTGTTGAGGACTCTCAGTTTCAGATCTAGATCTAAAAAAATCCTTTTTTTTTTATTATGCCTTAGCCAAGCCGGTTAGGCCCCTTAGGGAGATTAGAGAGTACTCGAAGTCTCGAAGATAGCCAGAATAGGGTTTTTTTTAAAGGACCGGGCGGGCCGGGCGCCCACGGGCGGGTCATCATTGGGGTCTATCGGTGCTCTTTGGTTTCATTTTTGTCCATTTTCCTTCTTAAATATTTTCAATCACATGAAAGTATATTAGGAGTTAGGACTGGTATGAATAAATTGAAACTTTGGGTTCATCATAGTTTTTCATTTTGTTGGCCGTTGAGAAATTCACTGGTTGTGTTTAAAATCATTTGGTGTGACGTCTGTTAGCTGCGTGGCAAGGCTAGAGAGTTAAAGTGCAATGGAAACTAGGTGCAAGACAAAGGTTTATGTATGCCTTTTGCATGATTACATGTTGAGTATAACAATTTCGAATGCCAGCAGGGGCAATTGCCCCACTTGGCCCGATTGTGATATACTCCTCAGTGATGTTTATGTGGCCATATTGTGTTGGCACATAGCTTTAGGAGGGAAGAGGTCAACATTTTACCTTTAGAATTGTCCATGTATGGGCACATAGTTTTAGGAGGAGAAAGCATGATAATTTTGTGCATAAGGTTTATATGTTTCTAGATGCAATTTCGGAATAGCCTAGTTGATACTATTCACTTACTAGGAATAATTTAAATCAAATTGTTTTTGAGTTCAAAGAAGACAGCCCCAACTACTTCGGGGAACCTACTCTTCTTTGGTTTCAGAATCGGTTGATGAACAAGAAAAATTTATTGCCTCTACTGTTTAGGATAAAAGTAGCTTGAGCTGAGAGGTGGCGTCATTTTTGGACACTAAAATAAGGAAAGGTGTCCACATAAAACATGGACAGAGGGAACAACTGAAGATGACTGTTTCCGTACTAACTAGTATTACCTTAAACTCAGAAGAGGGTTAACTGGTTTATGCTATAGGAAGTCTATTTTAAAGTCTATGATGTTGGCTCCATCCTTAACCCCTTCTTATTTTGCTGTTATTCATTTTTTCTGAACATAAATAGTAATAGACTAAGTTAGTAATGCGACAGCTGAACTTATCACCAAATAACTAATGCAACAGATGCTGGAGATGCAACATTACTAAAGAGATAGGGAGAAAGAGTTTATCAAAACATGAAATATGAAAGTAATTTCTGTAATCTCTTGTAATCTTGTTGAATCTATTTGTATAATATTCAGCTTCACATCTCTCCCTCTCTCTCTCAGTCCCTTCTCTTCTCTTACTCTCTCTATCCTCTCCTCCCCCTTGAAGGACTAAATAGGTTAGAAATTGATTTTGTTTCACATCATTCTTATTTTTTTTGGTGGTAGTGTCAGAACCTTAAAGTAAGTTTTAATGATCTCTTTGACACATAACATTAATTCCTTTTGGCAGTTGGAGACATTCAAAAGACAATTGATGCAGTCATTAAACGATGACGATTCATGTGTAAGATCACCAGTATATTACTGTTGTTCATTTTCCTATTGATTCTAGTTTGTTTGTGCAGTAGTTTTTTTTCGAAAAACTTGTACATATGTGGTAATTCTGATATGTACAGTTGTCCTAATAAACAAATTTGCTCTGTTTTGTCTCCTCAGCAAGCTGAAACTGTTGATATAGAGACATGTGACCAATCAATTCCCAAACCTAATCCTACTAAGGGTAAATTTATACCTGACTTTATGAAATTTTGTATTTAGATGTATTTTCACAATAATTTCATGATGCTTAATAACTGTTATCTCTACATTGCTTTTTGCAAATTTAGTTTGCTTTTGGTTCCATCCCGCCATCTGGTGGTAATTGTTATTATTTTTATACTTATCACTTTACAGAGGAGAGTAATGGCTACGCAAAACAACATTCTTTAAGGGGATCTATAGAAAGCAGAAACACCGTTGATGATGGTACTTGCAGTCTGCCCACCGGTTTATTCAGCATTGTATATGCTCAATTATATTTTATTTTTATAAACTAATATAAAATTTTGGACTACAGCCTTGAAGCAAACGGGACACAGATTTTCAGTGACTCCGTATATTACACCCCGGCTTACTCCAACTGCAACTCCTAAAATTGTATCAACAAATGGGTCCCCTAGAAGGTATTCTGTTGCTGAATCTCCTCAGACAGCCTCTGGGGCTACGTCTCCAACAAAAGCTCAGTATGAAGGACGGGCTTCCTTGTCTTCATGGTATCCATCCAGCCAACAGTCATCAGCAGCAAATTCTCCTCCTCGTGGGCGCTCCATGACAGGTGTTGAAGAGTTACCACTGCTGTTTTAGCCTTTTCTTTTTTTGGGAGAAATTTAACTATTGTAAGCGGCGAAGTTGCTAAAAAAAACTATCACCTGTTCTTTTTATGATATCTTGATTGTATACTGCTCACATGCCCCCCTTGCAGCAACCCATATATATCTAATTTGTAACACAGCCACTTGCTATTTATTTTATTCTCTATTTTATTGCATATTCTAGCCTAACCTCATTTTTGCTTCAAAATTTTCAAGCACGCACGCCCCGGATTGACGGGAAGGAGTTCTTCCGGCAAGCTAGGTGAGTCATTTATAAATCTCAGTAACTTTTTGGAAATCTTCAAAATTAAATAATGTATGATCCTACCTCAATATACTATTGGTTTAATGATCAATCAAAGCTGCATGTTAAATAAGTCTTGTGGACCAACTCGTAAAGAAATGATTTGACCATGGATTAGAGAACAAAAAAACAATTAGCATCATCCTCTGTTTGCCCTTGTTCTTGGATTTATCAGACAGCTTGGCTGATTAAAACAATTTTTCGTAGTTTCACAGGACTTTTACTGACAGCTTTGTTATGAATCCAGGAGTCGTTTGTCGTATGAACAGTTCAGTGCGTTCCTGGCAAACATTAAGGAACTAAATGCTCAAAAGCAATCTCGTGAGGTGATCAGTGAAGCCATTTTAAATTATAGGCAGTCGAATTCTGTTAGGATAACAGGTGATAATTTTATCTTTTTTTGCATCTTTCTTTTGATTTCAGGAAACTTTGAGAAAGGCAGAAGAGATTTTTGGGACAGATAATAAAGATCTTTACTTGTCATTTCAAGGATTGCTTAATCGCAATGTACACTAGAAGCATCTTTACTGGAAATGGGTTTCGCAATATAAAAGTATATTTCACGTGCTTTCATCTTTACCCTGATAAAATTTCCTTTTGTTAATTTTGTTTTATTTCCCTCTTCCAAATTTTTATGTCCCTTTACTGGAAATATTTTGCAGAACATAATTCAGAGCCTTCTGATAATTAGTGCGATTAGGTTCTTTGTGCCGATAAGCCTGGGTACAGTTTTCAGACAGCAGATTACTCTTCAACAAATTAGAGCAATATGCATGTAGAGCAAGGATCAAGAGCATTCTTTTTATCTAGCATTCCTCCTTTAACACTCTTTTATTAAAACGACGTTGTTTTGGAGGTTCTTAAAAGAAAGTGGTTCCACTTGTTTTCCTTTTATTTACAAAAATGTTACATGCGGCCTCACTTGTTTTTTAAAAAAATCTCCAAAACGACGTCGTTTTAATAAAAGAATATTATTTAAGGATGAGGAATGTTAGATGAGGAATGTTAGATGAGGAGCTCTATGTATGTAAGCCTTGTGATAGCTATAGGTATGCTATGTAAATTACTAGATGAATGTGAGCATAATTTGCTCCCATCTTTTAAGAAGTGTTGATTGGTACTTGCATGATAGTGAGTTTGCTACTTAATGAATGTCTGTGCTGTGTGATCTGTCGTGTTATTATTGTTCAATTGAATTTAGATTAATTTGATTGATCGAGTTAACTTAAATTAACTCAATAAATTATTATTCATTGAACTTGTATTAATGAATTGTTTATTAAACTTCAATTTTTCATTCTGTTCACTTTCTCTCACTATCATATCAACTATTTATCTTCCTTTTCTTCCCTTTCTTATTAGGTAGCAATACTCACAACTTTCAATTTCATTAATACGTAACTTCGCAGAGTATAAATTGAATTAAAGATATATTTAATTATTCATATTTTTAAATTCATATAAGTGCATATTTTTCTCTATACTATTTATACATATTCAATACAAAAAAAATATAATTCATATTACTTATTAACATACTCACATGAACATGATATATAAGATGACTCTTTCCAGCAAACCATAGGGAGTGAATTAAAAACGAATCGATTATAACGATGGTTTTATCCGTCGTTATAACATAGAAAATAGAGACGGATCGTGAAATATATATATATATATACAGAATGGATCAGGTCCGGACTCTCGGAACTGACCAAAATCCGGATCCCATTTTTTCCCCTTTTTTTTAAGAACTGAAAAAAAAAGTTTAATATTTTATGGAACTGGAATTTTTACATAATACAATATTTTGGGTGTGATTTGAATACATATAACAAAACATGTATGAACAGTCTGTACAATCAGATGCGGCCTCACTTGTTTTCATTTTATTTACAAAAATGTCACATGCGGCCTCACTTGTTTTTTAAAAAAATCTCCAAAACGACGTCGTTTTAATAAAAGAATATTATTTAAGGATGAGGAATGTTAGATGAGGAATGTTAGATGAGGAGCTCTATGTATGTAAGCCTTGTGATAGCTATAGGTATGCTATGTAAATTACTAGATGAATGTGAGCATAATTTGCTCCCATCTTTTAAGAAGTGTTGATTGGTACTTGCATGATAGTGAGTTTGCTACTTAATGAATGTCTGTGCTGTGTGATCTGTCGTGTTATTATTGTTCAATTGAATTTAGATTAATTTGATTGATCGAGTTAACTTAAATTAACTCAATAAATTATTATTCATTGAACTTGTATTAATGAATTGTTTATTAAACTTCAATTTTTCATTCTGTTCACTTTCTCTCACTATCATATCAACTATTTATCTTCCTTTTCTTCCCTTTCTTATTAGGTAGCAATACTCACAACTTTCAATTTCATTAATACGTAACTTCGCAGAGTATAAATTGAATTAAAGATATATTTAATTATTCATATTTTTAAATTCATATAAGTGCATATTTTTCTCTATACTATTTATACATATTCAATACAAAAAAAATATAATTCATATTACTTATTAACATACTCACATGAACATGATATATAAGATGACTCTTTCCAGCAAACCATAGGGAGTGAATTAAAAACGAATCGATTATAACGATGGTTTTATCCGTCGTTATAACATAGAAAATAGAGACGGATCGTGAAATATATATATATATATACAGAATGGATCAGGTCCGGACTCTCGGAACTGACCAAAATCCGGATCCCATTTTTTCCCCTTTTTTTTAAGAACTGAAAAAAAAAGTTTAATATTTTATGGAACTGGAATTTTACATAATACAATATTTTGGGTGTGATTTGAATACATATAACAAAACATGTATGAACAGTCTGTACAATCAGATGCGGCCTCACTTGTTTTCATTTTATTTACAAAAATGTCACATGCGGCCTCACTTGTTTTTTAAAAAAATCTCCAAAACGACGTCGTTTTAATAAAAGAATATTATTTAAGGATGAGGAATGTTAGATGAGGAATGTTAGATGAGGAGCTCTATGTATGTAAGCCTTGTGATAGCTATAGGTATGCTATGTAAATTACTAGATGAATGTGAGCATAATTTGCTCCCATCTTTTAAGAAGTGTTGATTGGTACTTGCATGATAGTGAGTTTGCTACTTAATGAATGTCTGTGCTGTGTGATCTGTCGTGTTATTATTGTTCAATTGAATTTAGATTAATTTGATTGATCGAGTTAACTTAAATTAACTCAATAAATTATTATTCATTGAACTTGTATTAATGAATTGTTTATAAAACTTCTATTTTTCATTCTGTTCACTTTCTCTCACTATCATATCAACTATTTATCTTCCTTTTTTTCCCTTTCTTATTAGGTAGCAATACTCGCAACTTTCAATTTCATTAATACGTAACTTCACATAGTATAAATTGAATTAAAAATATATTTAATTATTCATATTTTTAAATTCATATAAGTGCATATTTTTCTCTATATTATTTATACATATTCAATACAAAAAAAAATGTAATTCATATTACTGATTAACATACTCACACGAACATGATATATAAGATGACTCTTTCCAGCAAACTATAGGGAGCGAATTAAAAACAAATCGATTATAACGATAGGTTTATTCGTCATTATAACATAGAAAATAGAGACGGATCGTGATATATATATATATATACAGAATGGATCAGGTCTGGACTCCCGGACCTGACAAAAATCCGGATCCCATTTTTTTTCTTTTTTTTAAGAACTGAAAAAAAAGTTTAATATTTTATAGAACTGAAATTTTTACATAATACAATATTTTGGGTGTGATTTGAATACATATAACAAAACATGTATGAACAGTCTGTACAATCAGTATAGACATATTTTGTTATATGTATCCAAATCACACTCAAAACACTGTATTATGTAAAAATTTCAATTCCACAAAATATTAATTTTTTTTGTTGTTTTAAAAAAAAACCAAAAAAAAAGGTCCGAATTTTAAACCTGTCCGGGCTCCCGGACAGGATCCGACCTCTCTCTCTCTCTCTCTCTCTCTCATATAGACTCAATCCGCATGATCCTAATTAGGGTTCTTTACATAAGTATACAACAAATAGAAAGTAATTACATGAAAAGTGCATCAACCAAATAATTACAAAAAGAGTGTAATTAGGACCCATATTACAAAAAATAGTACACTTCACATTAATAAAGAAACCTAAAATCAAGGGCAAAAACTGCCATAATTAATAATTCAAATTCAAATATTTGGATCTAACAACAAAAATAAATTCAAATTCAAAATAATAATTTAAATTTAAATATTCAAATTCAAATCTTCATCTTCGCCGCTACACCGCCGCGAATCTCCGTTGTCCAAAATGCCAGTGAGAATAAGAAGAAGATTCGCCCTACAAAAAATTTTAAAATAACTAGATGTAACTTTTAATGTTTTGAATTTTTTTTATAACTATTTTGTTACTCATAAATAATAAAATGGTTACCTTTGTATTAATGGTTTGCTACCAACTGCATCACATTCAAACGAAATTGGTAACTTAATAAAATTGAATTGGTTACCTTGGTCTGAAGGTTTGGCTACCAACTGCACTATGAAAAAACTGCAAGTGTGGATGTGAATTAGTTACTTTTGTATGAAGGTTTTGTTACTTTGGTATGAAGGTTTGCTTACCTTGATTTGAAGATTTGGTAACTCTGTACGAAGAAAAAATTTAAAGTGTGGAGGTTGATTGATTACTTTGATATGACAGTTTGGTTACCTTGGTATGAAGGTTTGGTTACCATCATCTAGTATTCATATCCACCACCACCACCGCCTGAATCTTCACTCGAAGAAAAGGGATTATCGAGTGGTCGGATATTCCATTTTGGTTCATAAGCTTCTGAATCTTTGGGCTTGGTTCTTTGATCTCCGAGACATTGCTCTGGGTGTCCATCACGATGACTTGTGTGCGAGAAGAAAACTGAACCAGGAATTTGAGGAGGGAAGGGTAACATTATTAAGGGGCCTTATTATTATATATATACACAGTAAAGTTGCCCGATAAAGATGGAATGGAAGACGCTTAAAGTTCCTCCAACAATGTCATCAATGTTGTAAGACCCCAACTTTTTGAATAAAGATTAAATTTTCTCGAAATATATTTTTGAATATTATGGTGTGGATTTAATATAATATTATAGTTGTGGGTAATATTTATAAATTTTGCAAAGTACGCAAGTTGTTATATAATATTTAATTGGTCGGGGAATATTCGTTTTAACAGGGAATATTCGTACAACGGCACAATCATTGGTGGACCCCCACAACGGAATTATTATTGTCGGATTGAGAAAACGACAAAAATACTTTATGAAAATAACGGCGGAAGTTTTAACGTTAACTGTTGAACTACCCGATAGTAAAAGTACAGTAATACGCGTGGTTGCATAGTAACACACGGTATTGATTATTGATGCTTACGTGAGAAGTCACTCAGTTATACTCAATTATTGCTACAGTAATTGCTGCATCATATCTCTCATATTATTGATTCGATTATTATCACAGTATCATCTGCATAATATGTTATTTTATTAAATCAATAATTGAGACGACAAAGTTATTCATATTATTAAATTACAATATTTACAATGTCTAGAAGTTCTGTCAAGGAGAGGTTTGGTCACCTAATTGTGCGCTAATAGGGAGAAATCCTTATTGGAAAGCCCCTCTTTCCTGGGAACGACCTGATTGATAAATATTATGAGTTATAATATTAATGATGAATGTTATTAAAATTGAAGTTGTGTTCAGAGTTGAATTTGGAGACGCGAACGTGATATTTGAGTCCGGAGCGATGAAATTAGTAAAAATAGACTATAAACACAAAATTTACCAATTTTTACTATTTGGTCAAAAAGTCAATAGTTGACTTTTTTGAAAAAAGTCAAACTTCAAAATTTCAAAATTTATATTTTTGATAAAAATAGTTTCATTATGTTGGAATTATTTGTGTTAGTGAAAATCGACATTTTTTTCGATAAAAATTAATGTCTGGAGGTTATTTTGACCAATCGGGTATTTAACCGAATAAATGAGCAATTGATTGCTATTATTTCACATGATTATAACTATTTGTTCATATGTGTATACTATTGTTTCACATTCTTATTACTATTAGGGGAGTTGGTGCAAGATTGATAATACTTGCATGACTAAGTTAAAAATGGAGGTATAGATGGAGGTACTATACTGTAATTCATATTTTTACATGTCTAGAACTATTGATTCACATAATTTACTATTGAATCACATTATTTACTATTAGGGGAGGTGGTGAAAGTTTGATAATACTTCCATGACTAAATTAAAAATAAAAGAATAGTTGGAGGTATTGTACTGTAATTTTTTGAGCCCCAAAATGTGCAATTATCGAAACTATATTTTTCTATAAATAGAAGCTCATTCTTCCTTCATTTCTCACCAATTCACAAAAGTTTTAGAGCGATTATTATAGAGAGAAATTATAGAAAGAAGAAGAGAAATCTGCTACCTCACTATTCCAGTATCAAGTTTTTCTAAGGTAGAGAATATTATTTGTTGTACTCGTAGGGAATATTATTTGTTGTACTCGTAGGGAGTATTATTTCTTTTTTATCTATGAAGAGAACTTCTGTTATTCCATTCTATATTATTTTGTTGGAATAACCTGTATACGCGGGCTACCCTATACTTGGTGAAATTCTTCTGTGATTCCATTCTTTATCATTTTATTGGAACATCCTGTCTGTGTGTTTACGCCAGACCTAGATCCATTATTTATCATTCTGTTGGAACATCCTGTCTGTGCGTTCTACGCCGGACCTGGTTCCGTCTTTATTATTCTGTTAGAATATCCTGTCTGTGTGTTCTACGCCGGACCTGATTCCGTCATTATTATTTTGTTAGAATATTCTGTCTGTGCGTTTTACGCCGGACCTGATTCCGTTATTTATTATTCTGTTGGAATAACCTGCCTGTGCGGTCTATCGCATGCCTGGTGATTTCTTTTATTATTCCATTTCTTATTATACTCAGTTGGTTAAAGTTTTGACTTCTATACTCCATGAAATTAGTGGAATATCCTTGATATTTGCGCTTCATTCAGTATCTTTTCATGGAAATATTCTTCTGAGCATTCTTGAATTTTACTCTACAAAGCAGTATCGTGTTGAAAATTTGGACGTTATTAGTTTCTGGATAAATTAATTCTTGAACTTGTTTTATTGAATTTGTATATCATTGTCATCATCCTCATGTTTATATTTTATTGAAAGTCATTTGTGGCCTATAGTGCATAGATGGACTTGGTATAATTATGACCATGGATTATTCGGTGTAATCATGACCGTAATGTTATAAATGATGTGAAAAAAATCCTCATTGGCCCGTAGTGCATTGATGGACAGTTGTTGGCATGATCATGACCATTATTGAATACATAAATATTCTTGGCCCATAGTGCATGGATAATTATGGTCATGATACTAAAGAATATCCTTGACCGTAGTGCAGGGGTGATTCGATGATGTGGATTATTTATTAAGCTGAGTCCCAGCGATAAAAGTGATGAAAAACTTTCTAAATCATAAAAGATAGTAGATTTTATTCTCTACTTGACTCTTTTAATGGATTGCTTGTTCCGCTGCAGTTAAACTTGATGGTTGTTATATTGTATCAGTTTAACACTGTTGAAGGCTAACGATAATATATTCTGCATTATCTTAGTCATAATATTTTCCTACTGGGCTAGTTGAGCTCACCCTTTTACTTTTATTGTTCTCTTCAGGAAATGAGAACGTAGCAGGGACTAGTCGGGGAACGGAGTGACGGACAAAATGATAGCATTAGTAGTCCTCACTATTCAGTGAAATAGTGGAAAATAAATGTAATAATATTGAATTTGAGTTTGTATATTGTCTAGACGATAATATTTGTATTAAAACTCACAACTTATGTTTTATCGTACTTTACACGACAGTTGTATAATTAAGTTGTATTTGTATTCTGTACCATGTATTTGACAACTCAGAATAGGTGATGTATACCTATTTTGGGGGCGTCATAGTTGGTATCAAAGCTTAGGGATATGATCCATGGCTAAGATATGAGACTAGAACTTGGAGGGGAGAGACGGGGAATTCCTTCGCTAGTATGACCTGCCTAAGTTTATTTAGTATTTAATTGGTTGGTAAGAGTATATGATTACATGTGGCATGTCAATTAACCCTTGTTTTGTGAAAGTATTTGAAAATGGCATCCGAGAATATTGAGAATAACAATGGAGCACAAGAGACCGTTGAGTCTCCACAGATCAACAATCAGAATAATGTGCATCAGGAAGGCGACAATCCTCATGCAAACAACAACACTGACCAAATGATGAACGATGGAATGTTCAGGGGCTTTATGCATTTCATGCAACATCAGGCGAGAGCGGCTCCTGTACAAAATATAGGTGGAAACACTGGAAACTCTCGGATGGTTACCGCTAAATAGTTCAAGGAGCTGGGACCACCGGAGTTTATTGGAGAGCCAAAACCATTTAAGGATGAAGCATGGATAAAGCAGATCACCAAGATATTTGATGTCTTGGGATGCCCCGAGGAGCAAAAGGTTCCCTTCGCCACCTTCATGTTGCGTGAAGAGGCAGATTACTGGTGGGAATCTGTAAAACGTACCCAGCCTGACGCACTCAAGATGTCTTGGGAGAAGTTCCAAGAGCTATTCAACGACAAGTACTTTCCCAAAAGTATTCGTCACATGAAAGAGGTGGAGTTTATCAAGTTGGAGAAAAACAATATGACCGTGTCGCAATATGAGGCTAAATTTGCGGAGTTATCCCGGTTTGCATCCCATTTGGTCGATAAAGAGGAACGAATGATGCGAATGTTTTTAAGAGGTTTGAAACCGGAGATACGTCAATATCTTATTTCTCATAAACTGTGTTTGTATTCAGATGTTGTAAATAGGGCTCAGTTATTGGAGTGTGATAACGAGTCAACAAAACCAAGAGAAAGCAGCCGACAGAATGAAAATACAAGTGGTAATAGTCATCGAAACGGTGATAACAAGCGTGGAGGGATTCAACATGCCAGAAATGGTAACCACTTCGGTGGTAATCATAGCCAAGATAATAAAAATGGACATTTCAAGAAAAGGAGATTCAATAATGATGGAAAGACGTCAGCACCAACACCCGTTGTTAAGGAAGGAGAACGACCACCTATCATATGCTTCAAATGCGGAGGGGAGGGACACATCGGTCCAAACTGCGCGATGCCGTCCAAAGCATGTTATAATTATGGAAGGGAAGGTCACTTAGCTCAATTTTGTCGTTCACCAAAGACAAGTTCAGCTAGGATGGAGGCACCAAAGGCCGTCCCAGAAAAGTCAAAGCCGGTAGTGCAAGGAAGAGCGTTTGTTGTGACTTCCCAAAAAGCAAGGAACCCGAACGAGGTTATCACGGGTAAGCTTATCATAAACTCTAGTGAAGTCTATACCTTATTTGATACCGGTTCTACCCATTCTTTTATTTCTCCTACTTGCGCTCAACATTTAAATTTGACTCCAGAGAAATTAGACTTTGACTTATCTGTTGAAACTCCATTAGGAGAAACCTTCATTACATCCACTGTTTATAAGTCTTGTTTGATTCAAACCGGTAACCGCACGTTACCTGTCTATCTTATCTCCTTAAAAATACTTACATTTGACGTGATTCTAGGGATTGATTGGTTAACTACTCATCATGCTAAAATTGATTGTTTTTGTAAGGTTGTTAGCTTTCATATTCCTAATAAACCTATTATGCGAATTCAAGTGACCAAACCATTAAAATCAATCACGGTCATCTCAAGCCATAAAGCTATTTGTTTATTGAAAAACAGATGTCAAGCTTTCTTAGCTCATGTCACGGATTTAAACAAAAATACGTCAGATTTGAAAGATATTTCTATTGTTAATAAATTTCCTGACGTATTCCCTGAAGAACTTCCTGGCCTACCCACAGAGCGTGAAATTGAATTTTGTATCGACCTTGAACCCGGTACATAACCCATTTATAAATCCCCATATCGAATGGCTCTTATTGAATTTCAGGAGTTAAAAACTTAACTGCAGGAATTGTTAGACATTGGCTTTATTCGTCCTAGTACTTCTCCTTGGGGTGCTCCTGTTCTATTCGTGAAGAAGAAAGATGGGAGTATGCAACTTTATATTGATTATCGGGAGTTGAATCATGTCACCATCAAAAATAGGTACCCATTGCCACGTATTGATGACCTGTTTGACCAGTTGCAAGGAGCCAAATTCTTTTCAAAGATTGATCTTCGTTCCGGATATCACCAATTGAAGATTAGAACCGATGACATTCCAAAGACGGCTTTCAGAACTCGGTACGGGCATTATGAATTCCTAGTTATGTCCTTTGGATTGACTAATGCTCCTACTGCCTTCGTGGATATGATGAACCGAGTATTCAAGGAATATTTGGATCACTTTGTGGTCGTCTTTATTGATGACATCCTCATATATTCCAAAACCCGTGAAGATCATGAGCAACATTTGAGGCTAATACTCCAAAACCTTCGTGAATATAAGCTTTATGCCAAGTTGAAGAAATGCGAGTTCTAGCTTGAGGAAGTAGCATTCCTTGGGCATGTGGTATTAAGTCATAAAATATCTGTTGACCCAGCAAAGATTAAAGCTATTCAAAGCTAGGAGCAACCTAAATCAGTGACCGGAGTACGTAGATTTCTCGGCTTAGCTGGTTATTATCGGAGATTCGTAGAAGGGTTTTCTCGAATCGCTACTCGATTAACTCAGCTGACTCAGAAAGATACAAAGTTCGGTTGGAGCGAGGAATGTGAGAATAATTTTCAAGAACTCAAGAGAAGACTTATTTCAGCACCTGTTCTGACAATACCATCTGGCACGGAGGGATTTGTCATCTATAGTGATGCTTCGGGCAAAGGGTTAGGATGTGTTCTCATGCAACATGGAAAAGTCATAGCATATGCCTCACGACAACTCAAAGAATATGAGAGGAATTATCCTACTCATGATCTAGAGTTGGCAGCTGTCGTTTTTGCGCTTAAGATTTGGAGGCATTACTTGTATGGAGAGAAGGTGGAGATTTACATGGATCATAAAAGCCTCAAATATTTCTTTACCCAAAAGGAACTCAACATGCTACAATGACGTTGGCTTGAACTATTGAAAGATTATGATCATACTATCCAATACCATCTTGGAAAAGTGAACGTGCTAGCTGACGCACTGAGTAGAAGATCATATGCGGGTACGAGTGCAATATTGTCAACGCAAAGGCCCATTTTGTATGACTTGCAAAGAATGGAGTTAAAGATAAAGACTCTAGGGACCAATGTGATGATGGAAAATATACGAGTAGAACCGACTTTAATCGATAAAGTTAAAGCTGCTCAAGCTACAGACCTGGAGCTGATGCGTATGAGGAAGAAAGTACAAGAAGGTGCTATGCAGGAAGCAAGAATCGATGAAGAAGGAATACTTCGAGTCAACTTCAGACTTAGTGTTTCTAACAACCCTAATTTAAAGTATAAAATCATGATGGAGGCACACAACACACCGTTTGCAATCCATACTGGGAGTACCAAAATGTATCGTGATCTTCGACATACATTTTGGTGGAGCAATATGAAGAGAGAGATAGCAGAGTTTATCTCAAGGTGTTTAACTTGTCAACGAGTCAAGGCGGAGCATCAAATACCAAAAGGTCCATTGCAACCACTTGAAATTCTAGAATGGAAATGGGAACACATTATCATGTATTTCGTTACTGTTCATCCCAAGGTTTTTCAAGCATAGATGCAATTTGGGTCATTATTGATAGATTGACCAAGTCTGCTCATTTCCTACCTATACGAGAAACTTATACACTTGAACGTCTTGCTCGTATGTACATAAACGAGATTGTAAGACTGCATGGTATGCTAGTATCCATAATTTCTGATCGAGACCCAAGATTCACTTCAAGATTTTGGGTTAGTTTACAAAAAGCTATGGACACGGATTTACGATTTAGCTCGGCATATCATCCTCAGACGGATGGGAAGTCGGAGAGGAACATTCAAACTCTTGAAGATCTATTAAGACTTTGTGTCCTTGACTTCAAGGGAACTTGGGATAAGTTCCTACCATTGGTGTTGTTTTCCTACAACAACAATTATCAAACAAGTATTGGCGTGGCTCCATTTGAGGCGTTGTATGGAAGAAAGTGTCGTTCTCCAATATGCTGGGATGAGGTGGGTGAAGTAACGTTGTTGGGACCGGAGTTGGTACGTATGACTATGGAAAAGATTCAAACGATCCGACAACGTATAAAATCCTCACAAGATCGACAAAAGAGTTATGCTGATTTTCATCGAAAGGACGTGAAATTCGATAGTGGAGATCATGTGTTATTACGTGTTGCTCCATGGAAGGGAGTTACGAGATTTGGAAAGAGAGGAAAGCTCAACCCTCGATTCATTGGCCCATTTTTAATCCTCGATTGAGTAGAAATTGTGGTGTATAGACTCGCTTTACCGCCATGTATGTCTCGTGTTCATAACATTTTTTCACATATCTATGTTACGTAAATATGTGAAAGACCCGAACCACATTATTGAATTAGAAGTAGAAGAGATAGAGGAAGATTTAACGTATGAAGAGTTACATGTTAAAATATTGGATAAAAAGGATCATATTCTACGTTCCAAGGTTATACCTCAAGTCAAAGTTTTGTGAAGAAACCACGGTGTGGAAGAAATGACCTGGGAGTTAGAATCTGAGATAAAATCAAGATATCCTTACCTCTTCGACATACCAGGTACGCACCCTAATTTCGAGGACGAAATTTCATAAGAAAGGGAGGTTGTAAGACCCCAACTTTTTGAATAAAGATTAAATTTTCTCGAAATATATTTTTGAATATTATGGTGTGGATTTGATATAGTGTTATAGTTGTGGGTAATATTTACAAATTTTGCAAAGTACGCAAGTTGTTATATAATATTCGATTGGTCGGGGAATATTCGTTTTAACATGGAATATTCTTACAACGGCACAATCATTAGTGGACACCCACAACGGAATTATTGTCGGATTGAGAAAACGACAAAAATACTTTATGAAAATAACGGCAAAAGTTTTACCATTAACTGTTGAACTACTCGGTAGTAAAAGTACAGTAATACGCGTGGTTGCATAGTACAACACGGTATTAATTATTGATGCTTACGTGAGAAGTCACTCAGTTATACTCAATTATTGCTACAGTAATTGTTGCATCATATCTCTCATATTATTGATTTGATTATTGTCACAGTATCATCTGCATAATATGTTATTTTATTAAATTAATAATTGAGACGAAAAAGTTATTCATATTATTAAATTGCAATATTTACAATGTCTAGAATTTCTGTCAAGGAGAGGTTTGGTCACCTAATTACGCGCCAATAGGGAGAAATCCTTATTAGAAAGCCCCCTCTTTCCTAGGAGCGACCTGATTAATAAATATTGTGAGTTATAATATTAATGATGAATGTTATTAAAATTGAAGTTGTGTTCGGAGTTGAATTTGGATACGCGGACGTGATATTTGAGTTCGGAGCGATGAAATTAGTAAAAATAGACTATAAACACAAAATTTACCAGTTTTTACTATTTGGTAAAAAAGTCAATAGTTGACTTTTTTGGGAAAAGTCAAACTTCGAAATTTCAAAATTTATATTTTTGATAAAAATAGTTTCATTATGTTGGAATTATTTGTGTTAGTGAAAATCGACATTTATTTCGATAAAAATTGATGTCTTGAGGTTATTTTAACCAATCGGGTATTTAACTGGATAAATGAACAATTGATTGCTATTATTTCACATGATCATAACTATTTATTCACATGTGTATACTATTGTTTCACATTCTTGTTACTATTAGGGGAGTTGGTGCAAGATTGATAATACTTGCATGACTAAGTTAAAAATAGAGGTATAGATGGAGGTACTATACTGTAATTCGTATTTTCACATGTCTAGAACTATTGATTCACATAATTTACTATTGAATCACATTATTTATTATTAGGGGAGGTGGTGCAAGTTTGATAATACTTCTATGACTAAATTAAAAATAAAGGAAAAGTTGGAGGTATTGTACTGTAATTTTTCATGCCCCAAATCGTGCAATTATCGAAACTATATTTTTCTATAAATAGAAGCACATTATTCCATCATTTCTCACCAATTCACAAAAGCTTTAGAGCGATTATTATAGAGAGAAATTATAGAAAGAAGAAGAGAAGTCTGCTACCTCATTATTCCAGTATCCAGTTTTTCTAAGGTAGGGAATATTATTTGTTATACTCGTAGGGAATATTATTTTTTGTACTCGTAGGGAGTATTATTTCTTTTTTATCTATGAAGAGAACTTTTGTTATTCTATTCTTTATTATTCTGTTGGAATAACTTGTATACGCGGGCTACCCTATACTTGATGAAATTCTTCTGTGACTCCATTCTTTATCATTTTGTTGGAACATCCTGTCTGTACGTTTATGCCGGACCTGGTTCCATTATTTATCATTCTGTTGGAACATCTTGTCTGTGTGTTCTACGCCGGACCTGGTTCCATCTTTATAATTCTGTTGGAATATCCTGTCTGTGCGTTCTACACCGGACCTGATTCCGTCTTTATTATTTTGTTCGAATATCCTGTCTGTGCGTTTTACACCGGACCTGATTCCGTTATTTATTATTCTGTTAGAATAACCTGCCTGTGCGGTCTATCGCATGCCTGGTGATTTCTTTTGTTATTCCATTCCTTATTATACTCAGTTGGTTAAAGTTTTGACTTCTATACTCCATGAAATTAGTGGAATATCCTTGATATTTGCGCTTCATCCAGTATCTTTTCATGGAAATATTCTTCTGAGCATTCTTGAATTTTACTCTACAAAGCAGTATCGTGTTGACAATTTGGACGTTATTAGTTCCTGGATAAATTAATTCTTGAACTTGTTTTATTGAATTCGTATATCATTGTCATCATCCTCATGTTTATATTTTGTTGAAAGTCATATGTGGCCTATAGTGCATAGATGGACTTGGTATGATTATGACCAGGGATTATTCGGTGTAATCATGACCGTAATGTTACAAATGATGTGGAAAAAGTCCTCATTGGCCCGTAGTGCATTGATGGACAGTTGTTGGCATGATCATGACCATTATTGAATACAGAAATATTCTTGGCCCGTAGTGCATGGATAATTGTGGTCGTGATACTAAAGAATATACTTGGCCGTAGTGCAGGGGTGATTCGATAATGTGGATTATTTATTAAGCTGAGTCTCAGCGATAAAAGCGATGAAAAACCTTCTAAATCATAAAAGATAGTAGATTTTATTCTCTACTTGACCCTTTTAATGGATTGCTTGTTTCGCTGTAGTTAAACTTGATGGTTGTTATATTGTATCAGTTTAACACTGTTGAAGGCTAACGATAATATATTCTGCATTATCTTAGTCATAATATTTTCCTACTGGCTAGTTGAGCTCACCCTTTTACTTTTATTATTCTCTTCAGAAAATGAGAACGTAGCAGGGACTAGTCGGGGAACGGAGTGACGGACCAAATTATAGCATTAGTAGTCTTCACTATTCAGTGACATAGTGGAAAATAAATGTAATAATATTGAATTTGAGTTTGTATATTGTCTAGACGACAATATTTGTATTAAAACTCACAGCTTATGTTTTGTCATACTTTACACGACAGTTGTATAATTAAGATGTATTTGTATTCTGTACCATGTATTTGACGACTCATAATAGGTGATGTATACCTATTCTGGGGGCGTCACAAATGTCATCAAAATAATGTCATCAAAACCCTCCATTTCTCTCCAACCGACAACCCCGTCAACAAATATTCTCTCTCTAGGGTACCGACCCTCTCCTTCCCGCACGATTTACAGCGATCGCTTTATTCCTAGCTGATCTTCTTCCAATTTCTCTCTCTTCAATATCTGTTCAATATATATATATATATATATATATATATATATTTATATAGAAAGAATACGATTAAATGAAGAAGAAGGGTGATGACTAACTGCAGTTGTTATAGATGAGGAGAGATAGAGAAGAAGTCATGGGTATAACTAATCCCTAAATTAAGGAATTATAATTCCCTAAATTAAGGAATCCTAATTGCACTACTATTGTAAATAAATATGAAAGTATATTAGTTGTGTAAAGATTTTATGAGTGCACTATTGTTGTAATTATTTTTAAAAATGTAATAGAATATGTAATTAATCCTAATTATTAGGAGCCAAAATAATTTTCATGTGGAGCTAGACTCACTACATTTAAGGACATAAAAGTATTTCCTATCCTACTGCTAGATAGTCATGGGCAGTGTTCTAAAAAGCGGCCTAGGCGTTGGGCTTCCCTGGTGTCTAGCCTAGGCCAAAAAATCCCTCTAGGAAATTAGGTGGGTCCTAGGCGGAGAGTTTTTTTTAATAACTACCCAAAGCAGATCTTGATATATTTATTTTTCTAATGATTTATCATATTCATAATGCATGTTATAGCATATCAAATCATAACAAGAAGAGAACAAGATGAAGCCAAAATGAATAATTTTATTATAGTTGTAATTTTTTGAACTTGTACCAACTTCAAATTATATAAAGGATGATACATTTGTAATATTTAGTTTAATTCAATATAATTCTTAAATTTATGTTTAGTTTCTTAAGTTTTAATATTGAATTGAATTATTGAAATTTTAACTTTTATTATTTAATAGCAATCTTGTTTATGAATAAAACTAATACGTTAAATATATGTATTTGAACTTTAAGTAAAGGCTTTTATTATCTTTATTATAGATTTTTTTGCTTTATATTATTGTTTTGTTTGGATAAATGTAAGATAAAATATTAAAATTGACTTAAAATAAAAAATCCCGCCTAGGTCCCCTAGGCGGTTTCCCGACCACATGCCTCCCGCCTAACGCTTGTTAGAACATTGGTCATGAGGTAGGACTTTAAGCAATTTTAGCTAGATTGTGAACTATTTTTTTATCCCTCATTAGTGCAGGGGCAGACCCAAAGCTGGGGCAGGGGGGCACATACCTCGTTGGAGAAATGAAACAAATACGTTTCACTTAAATTGTGGAGAGATTAGCATTACTTAGAGGATGTGGGATTTTTATTCGGGTTGCCCACATTAGGAAAACCTTTGACTCTTGGAGAACTTGGATATCCCAAAAGCTATTTTATAAGGGTTTTTTGGCAACAAGATGCTATAGATGATTGGGAACAATGATATAAGGGGGGGGGGGAATAAGTTTGTCTCGGTTAAGACATAGATATGAACAATTACTTGAGGATGTTACTCCAGATGATGAGGTAAAACACACTAAGACATATTTGTTGTACTTGTGTGGCACTATTTTGTTTCCAACCAAGAGTAAAAATATTGTGCGTCCTAGATATTTGTTGTTATTGGAAAGCTTGGATGAGATAGTTACATACGCTTAGGGGACAATAGTTTTAAGGCATTTGTATAGGGGTTTACTTGATGCTACTCACAAAATAGAGAAAAAATTTACAGGATGTACAACCTTTATTTTGATGTGTGCAAATGAAAGGTTCAACATTAGTCGTCCTACCTCTAGGCCTAATTAGTCCCAAAATTTGATACATATGACATTATCCTGGGCATACTCCTCTTTTGATCATAATTCAAAAGATTATCAGCGCTGAAAGAATCCACATCACCATCTTGTATTTTACCGAGGAGAGTTTGATAATATGTTAGAAACAGATGGGGTGTGGCGTCCATATAATTTATTCAATAGACGTTTGGGTTGTGACTTTTTTGAAGAAAGGTTAGGTAGAGCCGCTCGTATACCATTAATACATTATGATGTTGTTGAGTTTCAGATGCCTAACAAATTTATGAGGTAATTTGGATTTTTTTAATCTTATCCATCTAATGTTGAAAAGATGGTAGAATTGAGGGAGAAAAATAATTTGTTTGAGAAAATAAATTATGAAAAGCATAGGACCAATTATATTTGATTGTGGGAGGCCTACATAGAGAGTTTAGAAGAGCAAGTGTCGGAAGCTTTGCTGCAAACATCTACCAATGATTTTATGAAATGGTACAGAGAAATTTCTTGAAGAAGGATTCACCATCCTCGAGCATGCAAGGTTTAAGGGGAAGATTATGAGCCACGAGCAGTCATTGACAATTATGTTGCTGCAAACACTATAAGTTGTTCAATTTTTAATATTTATTAATGTTTTTGTGTTTTAAATTGATGACCTTGTTTTAATAATATAAATTTTGTTTTTTTTTTCTTTATATTGTAGATTGAGACAACAAAAGCTATATTTAAAAAAGTTTTTTACAATTGAACAACCACTTGAGTAAAGAACCATGTATCAGGCATGGTTCAATACACTGTACCAGTCGTTGATGACTAATTACAAAGGGGTTCCAATCAATCCAAATCCAACAAAACCTCAAATTGGACAAATGGAGATTGATTTGACAGGATCCCAACCTCAGGTGCACGAGACTCAGCATAGCATTGACCCTCCTACTCGATAATGTAGGAAACTGCCGATTAGAAGGAGAGAGGGAACAAAACACACTCATTTTTTAAGTACTTAAAGATCGAGAAAATCACGTGGTTAAATAACCATTGGTTTAGTCCAATGAATGACCCATTAGAGTTTTTTCATATCTATTCAGGCGGTCTATATAAGTTATAGTTTAAGGATATGAACTGTCAGAGAGCCAATGATTGGTTATGAGCACATGTCTTTGATGCATATTTGTTGCTTTTGAGAGATATAGAAGCTAAGATGTGGAATGAAGGTATCCAAAGATGGGCTTTATTTTATTTTATGCCTACATACTTTGCAAAGTTGGGCACCCAAAACTTACCAAGTGCCGGAGTAAGCAAGGCAAACAAACTTAAATTTCTAAGAATTTACATCAATCCTCCAGATGGTGGCCGAATACATAAGTGCATGTGATTACATATTTATTCCAGTTTTCAACGAAATAAACATACATTTCTTCTTATTTATTTAGAGTGTACAAAAGTGGAGTAATTCTACTTAACCCACTTTATGATGACAAACCATTAATGTCATTGTCACAATTATACCAAAACTTTTTCGCAGTTGTGGTGAGTTTATTATTATATTTTTTTCATGTCATCACATATACATGTATTGTATATTGTGTATTAAATGGAGGCTTTGTGTTTTACAACCAGAGTTAATTCTGTTGCTACTTCGTCAAGCAAATTCAACAGGAAAATGGCCAAGATCGAAGCCGAAATTTAAAGTTTGTGTGAATAAGTCGACACAATGGACTTCAGAAGATTGTGGTCAATATGTCGCAAAGTACGTAGATTTTTTTTGCATCAGATAAACATCATGGAAGGAACTAAGGTGGACTCCTAATGAGGCTTACAAGTTTAGATTTAGAATAGCACATGAGATTTGGATGTGCAAAGCTATGAAGATTCCTGAAAATTATATTTGTAACGACTAACCTTTAGACTCAGATTCAAACGAATACTAATTCGAATTACAACTTTTAAGTGAACTCTTGTTAAGGAAATAGTTTCAAAATGATTACATTTGTGTATTTATGTAAAAGTGGATGTTGTTTTAAGCATTGTGCATTTACTTTTCTTCTGTATGGACATAGTTGGTCATAGTTGTTTGTGTGGATTAGATTGGTTTGGATTGTTTGTGTGGATTAGATTGGATTGGATTGTTAGTAACAATATAGATGTTTGTGTGGATTTGATTGGTTTGGATTGTTGGTAACATGGCACGCTGTTTCACTTTGGTTCAACAACAACAGGGGATGTTGTGAGTGGAGTTACTGATCAGCATCTGCTACTAATAGCAGCGAACATGGACTTGAAATGTCTACTAATCTGCGTCAGGTAATAATAGTAGCGGTCCTGCATTTTACATAAACTAACTAAATTTATTGACTTTGCATATGCATTTTACATAAACTAATTTTATTAAAGCATCTTCTAGGATTAAAAGAAGGCTTAGTCCAAAGTTAAAATTGGAAGTATCAAAAGGTCTCGATTCCTATTTGGTGAAGGGTTTTAAAACCATCTTTTCAAAATAGCAGTTTTATATGTTTAATAACTAAAATCACACACACACACACACACATATATATTTCATTGATAGGGAATTAAAAAGGCGCGATAACTGTGTTTCATGGAAGTCGGGGGGTCGCTTAAGCAAGTCGTTGAACTCATTGAATATCGGGTTCCAGACTAATTCTATAGAGTCAAATATTGGGCCATATTAAGAAAACCTTAAAAATTCGGATGAGTATGTTCATCCTTTTGAACTCATACCAACTGGCGACTTTGTCTAATTCGCCCAATCGCAAAAACCAATGTCAACATTTATGTCAGTTCATTCCTTAAACTCACCCTTGAACAAACAAAAGATAAAATCAAAGGGTAGGAAAACACATGAAAATTGAGTGAGTTCCTCCCTGGCGTCGACAATGGCTTGGTCAGGGTTGAAATAACTTGGCTAGGGTTGAGCTAAGGGTTTGGACAATCTATACTAGGGGTAAGCCTGGGGTTTGGAGAGCTTGGCTAAGGGTTTAGCCAAGGCCAAAACTAGGTTATGGTGGTTTGACTTAGGGTTGAGCAGTGGCTCAAGTCTTAGGGTTAAAACCTAAGAGCTTAAAACCAAAGCAAGGTAATTAAACATGTGGGATAAGAAGTGGTTACAAGGATTGTCCAAGAAAGATAAGGAAGGAAGCTTAAGGATTATCCATATGGGATACATGAGGCAATGAGGGGCATTTTGGGCCAAGGGTGGCCGGGTATAGGAGGCAAGAGGGGAGAATGGGTGACTATGGCTTTAGGTGGAAAAAAGCATTGAATGCTTAGCTATCCTCTTAAACATTTTATTTAATTAATCCTAAGTGTCATCCTTTCATTCATTCACCCTATTTGAGTTATTTTAAACCTTAGAGGAAGGTTAGGTTAGTTGGTGGGGTAGATTAGTTAAACTAATCATTCAACACTTAGCCTTTTTTTCATTTTCATTTCATTTGCAAGAAAGAGAGAGAAAGAAAAAGCTTGAGAGCCCTAGAGAAAGAAAGGAATTAGGACAATAGGGGAGGAAAGAAATAATAATGATTAACAAGGATCAAAGCTTGATCAAGGCTAGGAAGAAGAAGAACCAAAAAGGTAAACCTAGAACCCTAACTCTTCATCTCTTTGAATTACTTTCTTTGAGTTTGTAGTTGTTGGTGGTTGTTGATAATGGAAGACCATGACGGATCTTGAAGATATAAAGTGGTTTTGAAGGAGTTAATCTCGTTAAACTACCTTAAATATGCATGAAAAGTGAACCAAAGAATAAAATTTAAGCTTATGCTTGAGGATGAAAAGACTTAAATAGTGGACTGTAAATGGACTTAGTTAATCAATTGTCTATATGTTGTTGTTGGATTTCGAAAGATGGAATCCTAGATATGTGAGTTGAGAAGATGTTCGAAGTGGAACGGAGGAAAAATACGCTATAACGAAGTTATGGAGAATTTTTTTTGTAAAAATTTTCTAGGGTGAAAAAGTGGATCACGGGGAGGGGGGGGGATTTGAGCCTATTTCTCGACAAGTTAGAGACTTGTAAAAAAATTTCTGTCCGGGGGGATTTGAAGAATTTTTTACATGGAAGAAATAAACGCAAGAACGAGCTCATTCCGTTATCGGACGAGTAAGTTATGATGTGTCAAAGTAGGCGCATTGAAACCGTTCGAAACAAAACTCCAGGGTGCTAGAAATAGCCTTGGTTGGGAGCCGAGGCGCTATGCTCCAGGGAAGGAAAATTTAGGTTTGATGCACTTTAGTAAATATGACATAACTTTTTCGTCCAAACTCCGATTGAGGTGATTAAGGATGATTTAGAAAGATAAGAAGTAGACCTAAAACTTTCATTCGTTATGTTTTGAGATTTGAGGTCGAGATCAAGGTCGAAAATGAGTTGTTTTAGGACTGTTATGTATTTAGAGGCAAACCGTGATGGTTTCTTCAGACCGCCGGGGCGTCAAACCATGTTCGACTAGTATTTTCGAGTTCTAATCATTGGACTTTGGAAATATAGTCTAGAGGAATGTAAACCAAGGAATGGTAAAAGTATTGGACGTGTTAGTCGTACGCAATAACGTGTCAATTAAGCGTTCAGGTTAGAAAAGTCGGGCGTACGACGTACGAACGTCGAAACGCCAAGTCGAATATTAATGAACTTAAATAGTGTTTTGATTGGTATGAAACTGAAATTATAAAATATGGAATAGAGTTAAAGGAAACCATAAGTGGCGTATATACGTAGCTAATTGGTATAATTGACCATAATGATATATATAGGTCGTTTAAGGAGCGATTGGATAACGTTTCGACAAATCACGTAACATGCAAGTTTCTTAACTTATAACTTACTCTAATGTTGTAATTGAGCAAGTTTCCTAAATTCATTCAAATTATTGAATTGAATTGAATTGTCATGTTTTTGTGTAAATAGATTATATTTGTACAAATTATTGAGCTATGAATTGTGCTGGTTGCCAATATATGCACTTATGTGCTTTATTTTTTAGAAATGTTAAGTTGTTGAACTTTTTACGTTGTTATAGTTATATTGATGCATGCATTATTTTATGATTAAGTCCATGATAATTGTTTTAGATGGACACATGTTAAGGTGTTATACGGAAATAAACACAAGTTTTGTTATGATATTGAAGTAGACACTGTTGGTGTCAAAGCGTAAGATTTAAGAAATGTAATAGGTAAAAGTCGGTAGGACTAGTTAATAGAGATTGTGATGTTTAAGAATGATAGGGATTTAAGTTATTCCTATTTATTCGAACTGTTTCTCAACTATTGCTTTGTTGAGGAAGTGCTTCGTTGAGGAAGTTTTCAAAGAATACTGAATTGACTTTTGATTTTTTTTGTTTATTTAATTGCTATAACTTGCTGGGCAATTAAATGCTCACTCTTCCAAAACTCAAAAAACATTTGCAAAACTCTAAAAACATTTGCATCTAAAGTTGATGGACTTGATTAGTCAGATGATATTAAGCGAAAGGAATTCGTTAAAGAAGAAGGCTTAGAGGATTACATATTGTATTGTAATAGTTGTTGTAATTGTTATAATTTTATGATGTAATATTCATTAATATAATAATTTGATGATGTAAAGGTCTTAGAACCTGGTATTAGCAGCGATATGCTGTAATAATATATTAATTACATTCATGTCTTAAGAATCTACTAGATGGGTAGCACCGTGACACACCAAACTCGGGTTTGAAGATAGATCGAGTTTTGGTGGTGTTACAGTCCCCTCCCTTGCCCATGTCCGACCACCTCTCCCTCTTCTCCTCTTTTCCACATTCATTTAACCTCATGTTTAATTGTTATCCAATGACACATGTCTCTCATCTTACATATCAAGTGACACTTGTAATTTGCAAAGCTTTAGCTCCACGACTTGCTATCCTTTGGTTCTAAGTTCAAGCCATGACTCATACATCTTCGCTCAATCCAAGCCAAATCATATTCATCTTAGTTAAGCACATTTAAATCTTTAGCCAAGCCATTTTAAATTCTTAGCCAAGCTATTTAATTCTTAAGCTTCACTTGGATTGGTTACTTTTTATATTATTATTATTATTATTATTATTATTATTATTATTATTATTATTATTATTTCCTGGTTTCTTTTCTAACTTTTACATTTAGTCAAATTATTGACTATCTCATTGTCAAGTTTCGATTTCACTTTGCATCTCCATTTCCCAAACAAGCAATATGTCAAAGTTCAAAAATTCGAAAAATACGTAAATGCGTTTTTAACATGATCAATAGTGATTCTACACATTTTCTGATAAAAATATTTTTATTGGAGATTACATCTCCCTTTTCCAAATAAACGTTATACCGTAATTCAAAAAGTTCAAAAACGAAAAATACATTTTCTGCGTTTTATGAATAGTGATTTTGCATTTTTTTTGGGAAATTTTTATTTCGTCAAAAAATTCCAACGCACATTCATAATCACATAACACGAAATCCAGGTTAAAAATCAACCTTCAACCACATAAAACACAAATATTTTCATTAAAATATTTATTTTATTTAATAAATATTAATAACCTTTATTATAAAGATGCTACATTCTCGACCATTAAAGCAAAGATAAGATATTTCATTTAATTTCGCTTTAGATAGCGAGTTATTGCTTCGGATAATGGTAAATTGGCGCTTAATAGTGAGAAAAATGATATGTTAATATATCACCTTGGTTAGAACCAAGATGATATTAAGTATGATTGACCAAATATGGTAAGTCCCACTATCCGTATTAACCTGGTAAATAATCGGATGCGAAATTTCAGAGTTGGCACTTAAAGAAGTAAGCAATTCAAGAATTTGAGTTAGGCACTCGAGGAGTGACTGAACTAAGATCCGCACGACATGACTATAAGGCTTATGCTCACGATAATGAGATTGTCTGCCGTAACATGTTATATGGACCAAAAATTTAAAAAATGACGCTTCAAAAAGTAAGCAATTTGAAAGTTTGAAGTTAGACACTCGGGGAGTGACTAGACTAAAGTTCACACAAAAAGGCTATTTAATTAGTACATTGTGAAAATATAACATTAGTTTAGCGACAAAATAAAGGAGGTGAAAAAATGAATCCCTATTTTTTCAGAATGTGTTGTCCTTTTAAAGGATAAGTTATCCCTTGATCCTTTTATAAAGTACTCTTTGTGATCTTTGACTATGTTACAAAGAGATGAATTAATATTGTTACTTTGGTTTTATTTCTTAAAGTCCAGACTATGAGACTATATGGGGTGATTCTGGGAAAATAATTGATTCAGATTTGAGTAACATTACGACAAAGGGAAGATAACTTAATTTAACCATGCTTTGCACTTATTTTTGACAACTATGACGTTTTTCGAAACGATATAGTAATACATGAGATGCAATAAAGGGGTTAAGTACGACACTCTAAGGGATCAGAGATACTTAACCAACTAAAAATTAAAGTTAATATGGGGTACTATGAGTTTGAGAGGTTGTAGCCTCAATGCAAACCTTAACCAGTTTAACTTAATAGCTCCCGCATTGCATATTTTGTTAAAAGGGTTGATGTCTCTATTTTGGCCCTAACGAGTTTGATAATTTAGAGCTCTTGTATTGTAGGTAAACTCAGCGGTCGCACAGTTCGGTAACTAAACAAATCTTTCGACTTACACATTTGGACTTTATTGGCTTATATGATATCAACGTCGTCCTCGCCATGGGTGAGTGGGAGATATTGGTTAATGGACCCAAACCGGAGCGCCCATGGAGCGAACGACCCAATGGATATCCACACGATTCATTGTCTAGATACAATAAACGTGTGTCCATTTATACTTGGGAGTTACATATATTAATTCTTGGAAGTTACATATATTAATTCACGAGAGTTATATTTATTAACTTTTGTTTAATATATATAAGTTTAACTTTTTTAAAGTTATATAAATTGTGAAGAAAGCTGCTGATCATTTTGACACAACAACACACAAAAAAAATTAGCAAGTATTCTCTATAAGCCATTAGAAGTCTCTTGTGAAGCTAGAAAGTTTGTAGCTACTCGAACCGTTGAAGATATATTTGGTACTCGTGATAATGTAGTATAAATTATCACTGAGAATATTGTTCGGAGAGCACATGATTTTAGTCGTTCATTGTTGTGGGCATATGCTTCAAGAGCTAACTATAAAATTTTAGTTTTTCGATTTATATCCGCTGCATGTATGCTTAATGTTATTACAGATTGAAACTCTAATTTCTCTCTTCCACCATCTTCTTCTTCCCATTTTTATCTTTTAAATATATTTTAATTTTGAAGATACCTTATTTGACATAAATATCCCTAAAACTTCACATAATTGCATCATCTGTCTACTTGGTAGGTGAAAAAATAAAAAGTGCAAATTGTTTCTTTGGTTAATATTTAGGGTGTATTTAATCGAAAATAAAGTTTGAGGTGCAAATCGATTTTGAGTGTTAAGTTTGGGGTCCAAATTGAATTTTAGTAGCTAAATAAATTTTAAACTATTGAATTTTTCTAAATAATAAATAAAATATATATTAAATCTCCAAACTTGCAAAAATATATAGAAATCATAATCTTCATTGATATTTTTCACCGTATCATATTGCGATTTTTTTACCGAATTACGTTTTACGACGTACATCAATACATGAGATTTGATAGAATTATAATGTTGGTTTATACCTAGCAATTTAGTTTATAAATTCCCAAATTAGCCAAAACCATTTGGATTGATTAACTACTTTAAATAATTTAACCATTTGCGGTTAACCGGTTTTGACCCATTTTTTTTTGTCTAACCTCCATCACTCAGTTAACCTGTTTATGGTCCAAACCAGTGTGTTTATGGCCTAGCATTCATTCATTAATAGATGCAGGTGGAGTACTATACTTGGTTTCTTTCTTCAAGAATTTTACAAACTGCCCTCGCTGGGCCAAATTGAAATTAAGAATCTATTAAGAGTCTCAATATTCAAATTGCCCTCGCTGGGTCAATCATCAGCAGTGCATGCACCTTCAATTAAAAGTTTATATAAAGAGTATAAGAGTATAAAAGTTTTAGAGAGAGTTGTGTTGTAAACATTTTAGAGAGTAAAAATATTTTAGAGAGAGAATATCATAGTTTTAGAGAGAGAAAGTGTGAAAAAATTGAGTGTACAAAATATTCTAGAGGGAGAAGGAATGTATAAAAAAAATTAGACAAAGAAGCTAAAGGAAGATAAAAAAAAATAAAACAATATCAATTATTAAGTTCATTGGGACAAAATAATAGTATAAGATTGAAATTTGAAAAATAAATTGACCTATATTGAACCTATAACTATTTGATTCCAACCCATATAATATCTATATGAATAAGAAGTTATATGGTTTTAGTTGTTGGTGGAAGCATACCATACTTTGTAAATTATAACCCAACCAAATTTATATTTTTGCACGGTTTACATTTCCCATTTTCACGGTATGTAATTCAAATACGTGAACTTCGTGCTTGAAGAAGGTGTGTGGTAGTGTGAACTTCAACTTTGGTTGGCTTCATGGGAACGTATGTGGATTGAAAGTAACAGGAGACAGCTTAATAATTTTGTTTTGACTCGGATTTTGCTTTACCAAGTCTACTCAACCAGTCAACCCCCACTCCCACTCCCACCCAATATGTATATATCAAATTGTAGTTCAAATAGAGGACCCCTCCCATTAATGAAACTGTATATACTTAATCGACAGTACTTAGAAAGTAAACTAAACAAGAAGATTAATGATGGATTGACCAACTAAAGCTCATTAAAATAATTATTTAAAATGATATTCTGGATGAATATTCAAATATTTAAATACACTTCTATTATATGGAAAAGATAGATCCTGGTTCAATTAATAAAACTCTCTTTATTACTCCTCAAAATTAGGAGTAAACAAATTTATTTGGCAAGTCTTTCTAGGTCTTTAGCAATGACTACTTTAGAGATATAAGAACTAAAATACGTAAACAAAACATAAATTGAGTTAATTAAAAAGGAATTTGAATTTAGGTGCATCCTTAAATTAGTGAAAACTTGCAAGTGTTTGTATAATCATTTTTAAGGCCTAATTCTCACTTGTTCTATGAATTTTTCACTGTTTTTATATTTTCGATGTCTATATTTTGAACTATATTATTATATTTTTTGTTTTCTACCATTAAGAATTTAATTACTTTCATTTTTACTTGGCTGAATAAGGATTAGGGTTTTCTTACTTACTATTTAAACAATTTAACTAGTTTAGGACATCAGTTTTTATTAAATTAAAGGTTTATATATCAATTTGTTCTATTAGAAAAATAACTAGACATACTAAGATTTCCACAATGCTTCACTCAAGTCACTCAAGTAATTAATCATTTACTTCCACACAAACAATGCTTCACTCAAGTCACTCAAGTAATCATTTACTTGCACACAAGAAACTATAGGAGAGATCCACAGAGTGACTTTAAAATTTGTAAAAAGCTTGACCATATGTTAAACTGATTTGAATATAAAACAATAAACAAGTTGAATCTGAATGATTTGTGTATATTATTCATTAACTGAGGAGATATATATAGCAGTACAGTAACAAGAAAACAGAAAAATAGCAAACCCAATCCCTTTAGTAACAAACTCTGTCACCCGTTGGAATACTCCTAAAGAACTGGTAGACTCCTATTGAACTGGTAAACTCCTATTGACTAGGACTTATTGACTGAGAAAGAGAAACAAACAGGAAACAAACACTAAGTAGTAAAGATATTACTCAACATATCTCCCCTTAAACTGATGCCTTAAATTTCTTTAAGAAGCAGTTTACATAGAAAACTCCAGCAACCTTCATTTGCTCCATTGTCAATCACTTCTTTCCTTGAACACACACCCATTAGACCTCAGAGTTTTACAAACACAGCTGACCTAAGAGGCTTGGTCAGTATGTCTGTAAACTGGTCTTCAGTTTTACAATGGACCATATCAATCACACCATCCTTACACAGATCGCGCAAAAAATGATATCTAACATCTATATGCTTGCTCCTTCCATGAAAGACCAGATTCTTTGAGAGCTTGATAGCAGACATGTTGTCGCAATAAATTGTTGTTGGACCTTGTTGCTGATAACTTAACTCCTCAAGTAACTTTCTCAGCCAAATGGCCTGACTAGGATAAGCTGTTGCTGCGACAAACTCAGCCTCAGTAGTTGATAAGGTCACAATTGACTGTTTCTTTGAAGCCCATGAAATTGGCCCTGACCCCATCATAAAAACATAAGCAGATGTGCTTCTTCTATCATTAACATCACCAGCATAATCACTATCTGTGAACCCAACAAGCTCTGACTTTTCTCCCCTCTTATAAAGAACTCCAAAATCAAATGTACATTTTATATAGCGCAAGATTCTTTTCACAGCAGAGAGATGTTGCTCGGTTGGATGTTCCATAAACCTGCTGATGAGACTTACTGAAAGCATGATATCAGGCCTTGTGGTTGTAAGATACATCAAACTTCCGACAATTTACTTAAAGAACGTGTTTCCAACTTTCTTGCCATCAGGATCCATAGTTAACTTTAGTCCTGGGTCAGCTGGGATTGCAACTGCATTACAATCCTTCATCTCAAATTTCTCCAAAACCTCCATAGCATACTTTCTTTGTGTGATGAAAATTCCAACCGATGATTGTAATACTTCTATGCCAAGAAAATAGCTAGTGCAATCTTCCCAGATCAGTCATCTCGAACTCAGCCATAATAGAGTTCTTAAATTCAACGAACATCTCATCATTGTTGCCTGTGTAGATGAGGTCGTCTACATACAAATAGACCACCAAGAACCTCCCTGCAATTCCAGATTTAATGTAGAAAGTATGCTCATATGGACACCTTTGAAAGCCAGCATTAGAAAAATAAGTATCTATATGACTATACCAAGCACGTGGTGCTTGTTTTAGACCATATAGAGCCTTCTTTAACCTGTATACCTTCTCCTCACTTCCCTTTTTCACATAACCAAGGGGTTGATCAATATATACTTACTCTTGAAGATCTCCATGCAAAAAGGCTGATTTCACATCAAGTTGATAAATAGGCCATGAGTGTTGTGCCGCCATTGAAATCACAAGTCGAATGGTATCCATCCTAGCCACCGGAGCAAACACTTCCTTATAATCCACTCCAGACTTCTGTTTGTACCCCTTAGCAACCAGCCGTGCCTTATGTTTGTCCACTTCTCCTTTTTCATTGATCTTAGTTTTGTACACCCATTTCACACAGATTGTTTTCTGCCCTTTTGGAAGATCGGTCAGTTCCCAAGTGTTGTTCCTCTCTATGGCATCAATTTCTGAGTCCATAGCTCTTTGCTACTTAGCCTCCTTTGTTGCTTCTTTATATGCTATGGGGTCACAATCTGAAAGTAGAGCTAGATGGGTCAAGGTTTCATCAACTAAGAGCTCTCCACCACTCTCGTAATCATTCATCCATGTCTGTCTTCTTCTCGTACATTGATCTCTTTGGCCATGTGCACCTGAAGATTGATCTTCATTTGGAGTAACCACAATTAGATTTGTCGGTAAGGGAACCTCATTAGTTGTTAGTTGCTGATTTGACTCACCCACTTCATCAAGAGTGACTGGTACTTGTTGCTGCTCAACACAGTTCCATTCCTATGAAGTTTCTTCATCAAATAAGACATCACGGCTGATTATGATCTTTTTCTTAATAGGATTAAATAGCATGTATGCCTTGGATTCTTCATTCCTCTGTCATCTAACTTTTTTCTCTTCTGGTCTGGAATATGGGAATATGCGATACACCCAAAAATTCTGAAATGATCAACTGTAGGTTTCTTTTCACTCCATGCCTCTTCTGGTGTCATGCCCTTCACAGCAAGAGTAGAAATCCTGTTTAACACATGCATGCTCCAATTAATTGCTTCTGCCCAGAAACTCTTTGGGACACTCTTTCTTGCCAACATACTTCGCACCATATTTAGAATTGTGCAATTTTTCCTCTGCGCTACACCGTTCTGTTGTGGTGAATATGCTGCTGTAAGTTGCCTGCGAATCCCATACATTGCACAAAAACTTGCAAACTTTTGTGAATTGTATTCACCGCCACGATCTGTGCGAAGAATTTTAATTGCTTTTCCCATAGATTTCTCAACTAAAGCTTTAAAGGTTTTAAACATAAAAAGGGCCTCACACTTTTCTTCCAAGAAATATATCCACGTTTTTCTACTATAGTCATCAATGAAAGTAATAAAGTACCTCTTCCCGCCATTTGACAGTGGGTTAATTGACCCACAGATGTCAGAGTGAATCAGTTGTAATACTTCTTTAGCTCTCCATGCTTTCCTTCTTGGAAAGGGGTCACGATGTTGCTTCCCCACAACACATTCTTCACAAGTTTTTGATGGACATGTAATTTGAGGAAGTCTCATCACCATTTTTCTCTGCTGCAAAGTTCTTAGGCCATTGAAATTCATGTGACCATAGCGGAAGTGCCACAGCCAAGTAGCATCTTGAATTCTTGAAGAAAGGCATGTCTGCATATCATCTCCAATATGTAGTGGGAATAGTCGGTTGGCCGTCAAATTCACTTGTGCAATCAGACCCTTCTTTGGATGACGGATTTGATAGCAGCTTCCTTGAATGGTAATAGCAAATTCCTTTTCTTGCAACTGCCCTATGCTAAGGAGATTATTTTTTAACTCCGGAACATAAAAGACACCTGAAATTGTCAGTGTATAATCTCTGACCTTGAGTTTGATGTCTCCTCTCCCCATAACAGTAATTTTTGAGTTATTTCCAAGCTTGACAATGTCTCTGTAAGACTCATCCAGTTCAGAGAACAAGGTTTTATTCCCACACATGTGGTTACTGCATCCAGAGTCTAAGTACCATTTATTTGAAAGTGGTACCTCCTTGTCATGGTAAGCCATCAGCAGCACCTCTTCTTCTGTCTCAACAAAATTAGAGTTCTCCTCCTTTGTTGTGTTAAACTTTATAGGACATTCAGAATGATAATGACCTAACTTGTGACAACGGTATCACTCAATATCTGATTTGTCAGCTGGATTGAAAGAATTTCTGCCTCTTCCTCTTCCTTTGTTCCAACTTCGACCTATTCTTGATCCTCTCCAAGTGGTTGATTCTCCATAGGTTGCAACCTTCAAAGCTTGCTCCTCTATGACGTTGCTGCCCATCCTTTGTTCATGCACCAGTAAAGAACTTTGTAGCTCATCCCCAGATAATTTATCAACATCATTTGATTCCTCGATTGAACAGACCACATAAGAGAACTTGGTGGTCATGGATCGAAGAATTTTTTCAACTATCGCGATATCCTCCGTTTTATCACCATGAATCCTCATCTTGTTGGCAATGGCAAGCACCCTTGAGAAATGATCTGTTACAGTCTCTCCTTCTTTCATATGAATGACTTCAAACTCTTTGTGAAGAGCTTGAAGCTGCGCTCGTTTCACCCTTGCTGAGCCTTGATACTTCTTCTTCAGGGAATCCCAGATCTGCTTAGAGGTATCTCTCTCAAGGATGGTCTCCAGGATTGTGTCGATCAATGTCTTGAAACATTTAGTTTTTTGCCTTAAGATCTTTCAGCTTCTAATCTTCCCATGCTTTCTTCTGAGCGTCTGACAGTACTACACCACTGTCTCCACCAGTTGGATCAACAATTCCTCCCTCTATAAGACCCCAGTACTCCTTTGATCTCAAGAAATTCTCCATAAGCATACTCCAGTGGTCGTAGTGGCCGTCAAATCGAGGAATGGCAGGTTGCACATAATTACTGTTGTCTAATGCCATAAGTCCTTGCTGCTGCAAGTAAGCTGCTACTTTTTTCTTTCTGCCTCAGGCCCAGTGGGGGCTTTGATACCACAATGTTAAACTGATTTGAATATAAAACAATAAACAAGTTGAATCTGAATGACTTGTGTATATTATTCATTAACTGAGGAGATATATATAGCAGTACAGTAACAAGAAAACAGAAAAATAGCAAACCCAATCCCTTTAGTAACAAACTCTGTCACCCGTTGGAATACTCCTAAAGAACTGGTAGACTCCTATTGAACTGGTAAACTCCTATTGACTAGGATTTATTGACTGAGAAAGAGAAACAAACAGAAAAAAACACTAAGTAGTAAAGATATTACTCAACACCATACCTATGCTTACTAAGGTTTTGGAACTGTTCAAAGTTACCACAACTTTGTTTAAAATTTGTTAAGATTAGAACAATACCTAGGCTTACTAAGGTTTTGGAACTCTTCAAAGTAGCTACTACTTTGTTTAAAATTTATCTCGTTTTTGCATCTTCACACAGTTGGAACTAGTCGTCACAACGTCCAAAGGTTAATTTAGAAAGATATAGTTTCAGTAATAAGATTACCTTTTTATATTTTACTTAATGAATGGAACAACTAGGAGTTTCTATATCACGAGAATTAAAAATTAATTAAGTCATCTTTATTCTTTTTTTATAACCTACTTTATTACAATTCGATTTTAGAAAAATATTTTATCCTAACACGGGTAAACAATGTGGCCACTATCCCTAGCTTATCATCTTTTGTGATGATCCCAAATTCAAATTCAAATTCGAGTCCTTTTAAACTCCGGATACGATATTTTATGGTACTAAACATACATTTACATTCATTTACATTATCATGCTAATATGAAAATAATTACTAACTATTATAAATATATTATTACATTTCTAGGTTTTAATACCTTTAAATTTTCAAAACATGATAATTAACATATTAATTATTTACAATACTCCAATCTATTACATATATAATTCATATCCTTTATTCATTCATCTTTCTTTTGTCCTTGTCCTTACCAGAACCTTCAACACGTTCAGTTTTCGCTGAAACATTTAATTTCAATGCAAGAATGAGCATTTACACGCCCAACAAGTATAACAGTTGCATATAAAATAACAAAATCAAGAATCATGCTTTCGTACTTCTAAACATTAAACAACTGAACAAAAGTTGTGAAGAGAACTCGAATGACATGAAATTACTTCCCTTGTTTTCAAACCATATTTTTGAAACGACATACTGATATTTTTGCTAAACGGTCATAAGACCACAAACTTTCATTTTTCATTTAAAAATGTTTAAACATCTATTTCGTTGTAAATCGTCATGGCTTACGAGCACGTTGGGTGATCAACTCTTTATACCTTGTATTGATCAATACTATCTAGCTGAACGACTGATTTTGCGTTCATACCGTCACCCGACAATGTATGCCGACAATATTAAAATATTTCCCTAATATTAGGATTGTTCATTGTCAGACTGAATCCGCACCAAGTCAAATTAGTTTGAAAGTTCTACTTAAACTCAATAAAATTTTAGAGGATTATATATTCAAATCAATAAATTCTTTCAACATGTGTTGTTAGATCCGAGAATATTGTACATACATATTTGTGAATAAAATAATATTTTATTACAAATATATGCTTTATGATTTTATTATAATTATAGAGGTGATGTGTGACAATATTGATACTACGAATTATTTGAGATATAGGAAGGGGAATAAATGAAAAATAGAAAATTTGTAAGAAAGAGATTAATTTATATTAGTTAATCATTTTATAAAAAAAATATTAAATTTATTAAATGACTTAATAGATAAAGAAGTAACTAAATGATTATTTAATTATTTGAGGAAAGAAATGGTATTATATATATTTAATGATATAATATTTGTAAATAAATTAAATAATGTAAATCAAGCAATTTATTTGATTAAAGTGTATAATATATTATTATTAAATAAATTGTGCAAAAACAATTTATTAAAGAAGAAGGGAAAGAGTAACTATAAATTACTTAATTAAAAATGTTGAGTAAATTATTTGTTATACAGTTAGTAAATGATTTATATTACGTAATTAATTCATTCTAAATATGATATATGTTTGATTAACATTCCAGTAAGCATATATGTTTGATAAAAAAGAGAAATGTTGAAAGTATTGCCTTGAATTTAATTGCCTTTGGTTGATAGTACTTGGGTGGATGACATTCGTAAATGATCATTGGTTGTTAGTGATTGCTTTGACTACTCATTTGAAACACACCAACATTAAAGAGCAATAGAGATAGAGAAAGAAAACTCTAGTTTGAGCATTAGTAACACTCTTTTTCTGAGTTTTGGACAAAAAAGAAAATTATAAAAAAAATTAAATTCGAACAGAAAAAAAAAGAACATAAAACTTGAAGTTTTTCTTTGTGCTGTTTCTGTGTTTTTAATAGAAAAGAATAGAAAATTTAAAAAATTTCTTTTCTTGCGTTTTTGAGTTCCAATGAAAAGAAAAGAAAAATATTAATTTTATAAATTTACCATTCTATTAATTATAATCATTAAATCATGAATAAAAATATGCAAGATAAATTTAATCAAAGAAAAAATCCATATTCAAATACATTTCCTCTCCTTTTTACTTAATTTTTTAATAAAACTTTTAATTGAATTTGTTATATATTCTTCTACAATTCTTTTAATTTTTTTATCACACTTTATTCTATTCATACAAGCTTATAAAAGTTTAATGTGTATCTGTAAAAATATAATCTCTTTCTTTTCTAGATATATTTTAAAAAAAAACCTTTAGTTCATAAACAAATATTGAACTTTTTTTGTTTGTCTATTTCTGCTTCAATGGAGAATGATGGAATTGAAGGCCATAAATAAATATGGGACCATATAATATCCGTGACCGAACAGAAAAAAAGTTTTCCTTTCTTGTTAGTATTGTACATTAAGTTTAGTAGATAAAAATATATTGAGGACATGAGTTGTAATTTAAAATTTATTATATTGAAAGTTGGGGATAATATGAGAATTATAAAAATATTACTTATTCTAGTTTCTTTTTCGTTCAAATCAGGCCAATTTTGAACGGAACACTTTGGCAGGAAAAGTGACCATGTTTTCCATCCATTTATTTTCTTTTTCGTTTATTAAAAAACTCATAAACATAAGAATAGGAAAAAACTTAATTTTTTCGTCTGTTTCTTTTCTTTTCTGTCCATTTTAAAACTCAAAAACAGAGCATAAGATAGAGAGGTAGAGAGAAAATAAACAGTTAGTTTATTTCTTAGTTGAGAGTTTGTATTCTCCATATTATTTTCATAGCGAATTTTTGAGATATCTCCCCGTGATTTTTCCCAGTTGGATTTTTCAAATAAAATTATTGTGTCATTATTTTATATCTCATACAACAGTGTGCTTATTTTATCTTAGTGTTTTTGTGTAAGCTTGATTTCTCAACAATTGGTATCAAAACTTTCGATTCACGCCGCTGGTGTCGAGGAAAGTGGTTTAAAAGGCAACGCCTTTAAGAAATGTGGTTATTTAATTAGTCACCGTTGCAAATGCACAGAGAGTCTCCCACCCGACTTACACTTACCTGGCCAACTGGTACGATCTGTTTAAAGAGAAATTAGGCAGCTCACAAATACGAAGATTACAAGCATAAGTGCGAGGTATGAAGTTGAACCATTTGACGGTAAGTCAAATTTTAGTATTTGGTAGTGTAATGTCAAAGATGAATTGGCTCAACAAGGATTAACAAATGCACTATATAAGGGAATGCGAAGAAACCAGCGACTATGACATATGAAAAATGGACGAAACTTGAAGCAAAGGTCGCGGCAACAATCAGATTGAGTTTGGCGCCACAGATCAAATATTAGGTTTTGATATAAATCTCTTCGAAGGACTTGTGGGAGAAACATGAGAAAGTTTACAAGTCAAAATCTCTGTCAAACCGATTATATTTGAAGAAGGAATTGTACCGACTTCGGATGGAAGAATGGTCATATTTGACCAATTATATTAATGAGTTTAATAGATTGGTGACCTAACTAACCAATATTGATGTTAAGTTGGATGAAGTAGATAAAGCTTTATTGTTTCTTATCTCTTTACCAGATTCATACTCATCTCTCCAAATTACTCTCATTATAGGGAAGGAAAAGCTTCTAGTTGACGATGTGATGTCAACAATCCTGGACTAGGATAAGTCAAGGGCACTACTTCCAGAGTATTCCTTTTTTAAATGGGTGTGGCAGGGATCTTAATCGGAAGAAGTATTCTAGCAATGAACGAGAAAGGTCTCACTCAAGACCTGGCAAAAAGGATAAATCTCAGGTTGAGCATTATCATTGCCATGAGAAGGGCCACTACAAAAATCAGTGTCCATTGTTGAAGAATGATAACAAGAAGAAAGGTAAACAAATTGAAGTATGCTAATATTTGTAAGACCCCAAATTTTATGAAATAAAAGTATTCAAATTTTCTTATAATTACTATTCAGTAAATGGTTAAATTGATAAAAGGTTAAAGTTAAGAATGGTATATATAAATATTTTAAATAAGCAACTGGTTATAAAATATTCATTGTTGTCGGGGAATATTCGGTTGATCGTGGAATATTCTTGCTGTCGGAGAATATTCGTACGACGGCGCAACCTTTTGTGGGCCCCATAACAGAATATTTGTCAGATGAAGATAATGACAAGTTTGAGTTTTTATAAATAACGACGTAGTTGTTCTCGTTAACACTGTTGGAATACCCGGTGGTTAAAATACAGTAATACGCGTTGTTGCACAGTAACACACGGTATTGCATAGTATTTTTTTTGAATTATTGATTCTTACGTAAGAATGCACTACTTAATAATTGTTACAATAATTACTGTTCAATATTTTATTTTATTGATTCAATAATTGCTACGTTGATATTTTATATTATTGTTGTTTCAATAATTGTCACTGCACAGTATTTGCCATTATCAGATCAATAATTCATATTATTTGAATAATATTATTAGATAGCATTATTGAAAATTTCTAAGGAAGTTCTGTCTAAAGAGAGATTTGGTCACCTAATTGCGCACCAGTAAAGAGAAATCCTTATTAGAAAGCCCCCTCTTTCCTGGGAACGACCTGGTTGTCATTATTGTGATTCTGTAATATTATTTATGAATAATTAATTATTAATTTATATGATAAGAAAAATATTTATTTATGTGGATATAAATGGAGGAATTTTTAGAAAAATGATAATTGTTGAAAGTTGATATTTTATATTTTCTGATAAAATATATTATTATATTACAATAATATAATAATGGTGATATTTTTACATATGAATAAATGATGAGGAAGAGTATTTTTATTACAGTAAATGTTTAAAATATGTTTTGTGTATTGGTGGACCCTATTTTTTTACTGAAATTTGATTATAGCATACAAAATCGTCCGTATGTGGATTTTGGTCCTTTTTCGTTTGGAATTTAGAAAAACTTTCTTCTACAAAGTTGTAGAGAATTCGATTTCCTATGGAATGGACATAAGATTCAAAATTTTCTAATAAAAGGGCTATTTATTATGAATTATTAAACTTTCGAAAAAATTAATTTTTGAAGTTTTAAATATTTTTTTAAAGAAAAATGTTTTTGGTAAGTTGGTAGGCCACACTTGTGTGGTAAATGTGTTGAAATCTGAATTCAAATTATGCGTATGATTTTTAATAAAATATATTATTTTATTAAATTTTCTACTTTGGTGTTCTAAGTATTTTCCTATAAATAGGGTGCTTAGGTTAGAATTGAAAATCACACCAGAAATTGAAGTTTTCTCTCTCTATATTATCGAGCGTATTTTTGTGAGTATTTAGATATCTTAAGTGTTGCTATACGATGCAAGTTCCTTTCAGCGTTATATCCGATATTCAAGTCAGAAGTATTGAGGTAAGTGATATTGTCATTATTATGGTGAGGGGTTGTAAGGGTTATTATGTTTTTTTTAGTTTCGTAATTTTTTCAACCCTAAAAAATTCTGGAAAAATTTAAAATGATAATTTGATGAGTTTTCTAGATTTTGTCCAAAAATGGCGATTTTTGGATGTATAGATTAGGAGTTATGAATTTTATGAAAAAAAACTATTTTAAAAGTAAACCGTTATGCCTCATTGTGGTTAACTCCAAAATTGGTGAACTTTTTATTGGGAGTACATGTATATAACAGCAGTATACTCTGTAAATTTCGAAATGTTTGGGCAAAAGTACAGTTTATGATAAATGTCTAAATATTCCGTAGCTTTGGCCATATGAAAAATAGTAAATGAATTTTAAAAATTTTGAAAAAAATATATGTTCAATATGGGACTATATTCGGCTAAATCCCAGAAAAGAAAATTTTCTGGGACTGATTTGGTATTTTTTATGAAAATGGACTAGTTATGAGTAAATAAATTAAATATGTTATGTGAAGAAAGAAAATTGCAAAATAGGATTTTTTGCTTGAGAACCCTATATAAGGTATATGCAGATTTTTTATGACAGTTTTGGTTATTGGTGATGAAATGTTATGAGTTTGGTATTTTAAGATGATTAAATGCATTAATTAGTAAAGTGTAAACAATTAAAATAAATTGTTTATAAGTTTAAAAAATGATTAAATATTGTGGTAATATTAATAATATTAGATTATGAGATTATTAAGTGATTTATAACATTTTTATAACCCTGGTGATGAAATTTCTCTTTTACTTGAGTGTAAAGATGGGTAGATTATTGGTATGATCGTGACTATGAGTTCTTTTTGGCCAGTAGTGCAAAGATGAATTGTTGACTGGTATGATCATGACCATTGAATTTATAATTGAATATCTTTAGCTTAAGTGCAAAAGTGAATTGATCAACATGGTTATAATTATTATTTATATAAATTCTGAAATGATTATATATTTCTTTGAACTATTAATATCTTTGGCCTGTAGTGCAAAAATGATCTATTATTGAATATCTTTGGTCTGTAGTGCAAAGATGATCTGTTGTTGAATATCTTTGGTCAGTAGTGCAAAGATGAACTGTTGACGAATATCTTTGGCCCGTAGTGCAAAGATGAATTTATTAGTATGATTATGAACATGAAATGTGATTTGGTATAACCATGATCTTTGATGTTTCAGGTAAAGACATGTGATAAAAATTATCTTCGTCCTGGATGAGAAGAGAAATTTAGAACTACAATTATGATTATGAGTTATTCATATGATTGTGGACCAAAACTGTTGATTGATGTTACATGGATAAAACATTATTGGTGGACTTTTAACATTGAGAAGATAATAGAATTTATGGTCTATTTGAATCTTCTAATGGATTTCTCATTCCGCTGCAACTATGGTTGAAAAGTTTTATCATCTACTATATGTTCTAAATATCTGATTCATTACTGACGAAGGCTATTGATAATTTAATTATATTTAGTCATGATATTTTTTACTGGGCTAGTTGTGCTCACCCTTTTGCTTCACAATTCCTTTTAGGTAATAAGAGTGTAGCTAGGTCGAGCGGGGGTAACAGGGGAATATAACTGTGGTCTCTAGCTGTGGAGGTTCTCCCTAAACTGTGAGACCCCGAATTTTATGAATAAATATTTAATTTTCTCGATTTGTTTTTGAATATTAAGGAGTAAATTTGATATAATGTTATAGTTGTGGGTAATATTTATAAATTTTGCAAAATAAACAAGTGGTTATAAAATATTCATGTTATCGGAGAATATTCGTTTGGTCGTGGAATATTCTTGCTGTCGAGGAATATTCGTACGACGGCGCAGCCATGTGTGGGCCCCATAACGGAAAGCGATTGGATCAAGAAAATGACAAGTATAAGTTATTTATAAATAAAGGCGTAATTCTTACCGTTAACACTGTTGGAATACCTGGTGGTTAAAACACATTAGTACGCGGTGTTGCACAGTAGCACACGGTATTGCACCAATTATTAATTTTTACGTAAGAAGGCACTACTCAATAATTGTTACAGTAAGTACTGTTCAATATTTTCTTTTATTTATTCAATAATTGCTACGTTGATATTATTGTCGTTTCAATATTTATCACTACACAATATTTCCCATTATCAGATCAATAATTCATATTATTTTAATAATATTACTAGATAACATTATTGACAATGTCTAGAAATTTATGTCTAAGGAGAGGTTTGGTCACTTAATTGCGCGCCAGTTAGGAAAAATCCTTATTGGAAAGCCCACTCTTTCCTGGAAACAGTCTGGTTGTCAATATTGTGATTCTATAATATTATTTGTGAATAATTAATTATTGATTTATATGATAAGGAAAATATTTATTTTATGATGATATAGATAAAGAAAAATTTTAATGTGACAATTGTTAAAAATTAATATTTTATCTTTTCTGATAAAATAATTCATTTAAATATATTATTATATTATAATAATATAATAACGGTGATATTTTTACAATGAATGTGTGATATATAACTAAATGAGGAGGAAGAGTATTTTTGTTACAAAATATGTTTAACACATGTTTTGTGTGTTGGTGGACCCTATTTTTGACTGAAATTTGATTATAGCCTGCAAAATCGTCCGTATGTAGATTTCGGTCAATTTCTGTTTGAAATTTGGAAAAACTTAAACTTACAAAGTTGTAGATAATTAAATTTTCTATGAAATGGACATAAGATTTGAATTTTTTTGATAAAAGGGCTATTTATTATGAATTATTGAAGTTCTGGAATATTGGGTCTGGATTGATTTTGTTAAATTAAATGATAAAAACATGTTTTTCATTTTGGTGGGCCCCACATGTGTGGTAAATGAGTTGAATTCAGATTTTTTGGTGTGCGTAGGAAATTTATATAAATATATTAATATTTTATTAAATTTTCTGCTTTGGTTATCTAAGCATTTTCCTATAAATAGGGTGCTTAGGTTAGAATTAAAAATTACATCAGAAACTGAAATCTTCTTTCTTTATATTATCGAGCGTATTCTTGTGAGTATTTTGATACTGTGACGCCCCCAAAAAAAGGTATACATCACCCATCTTGAGTCGCCATATACATGGTACAGAAACAAATACAACTTCAGTAATATAATTGCCGTGCAAAATACGACAACACATATACTGTGAGTTTGAATACAAATATTGTATACTAGAGAGTATACAAACTCAAAAGGAGTCCTCATTACAATTATTGATACACTATTTTACAAAAATAGTGAGGACTGCTAAACAACTATCTTGAATCATCACTTCATACCCCGGCTAGTTCCTGCAAAATTCTCTCCTCCTGAGAAGAATAATGGAACAAAAAGGAAAAGGGTGAGCTCAACTAGCCCAGTAAAGAATATTATGACTAAGATAATATACAACAAATTATCATTAGTCTTCAACAGGGAAAATCTGATAAAATATAATTGACAACAAGTTTTAGATCAACAACTGCAGCGGAAACAACAATCCATTAGAAGAGTCAAGTAGAGAAAGAACTCTAATATCTTCTATGATTTAAAAGTCCATCATCAATATTTTATCCATGTAACATCAATCAATATACATCTTGAATCAAATATTCATCTTTGCACTACAGGCCAAAGATATTCATTTGTATCACCAGTTGGTCATGTTCATCTCAGCACCTGTTCATCTTTGCACTACGAGCCAAAGATATTCATTAGGTAATCATTCATCTTTGCACTAAAGGCCAAATATATTCAATTATATCATCATTTAGGACTGAGGATGATGAAAAATATTTTAAAGAAAACGAATCCAGTGAGATAATAGAACAAATATTAGGGATTCATATTACAGTTTTATCCAAGTTCAATAATACTCTGAAATAACCAATTTTGAAGCAGAATTCAAAAATAATGATCAAAACATGGATACAATCAAAGATAGTAACCATAATAGACAACTTGGACAAAAAGAAGAAAATTTTATTTTTTGGTGAATAGTGTCGTATACGTGAATAGTATCGTATACGTGAATAGTAATCTCGACACAAAAAGTTCTAAATTTGATAAAAAGTTTATACCAATATTTTGGCATAATGATATTGAAGAAAATATCATTTTTAAGAAGAAAATAACATCCCTTACCTCAAAATAATGGTACTTCTGACTGAATTTCGGATATAGTGCTGACAGAAACTTACACTGAATAGCAACTCTCAAAGTATCTAAATACTCACAAAAATACGCTCGATAATCTAGAGAGAAAGAAAACTTGTTTCTGGTGTGATTTTCAATTCTAACCTAAGCGTCTATTTATAGAAAAATGTTAGAACGTCATAGGAGACAAAATAATAAATTAATAATATTTATTTTTTCTTTATTTCTACGTCTCTCCCACCAACCAAGACCAGCCCACATCTTTTGAACCAAATTTGGCAGCCCGCATGCTCAATTTTAAAAAAAAATCATTTTATTTTCTGAAATTTCAGTAATTCATAAAAAATAGCCCGTTTATCAGAAACATTCGAAACTCGCGCGTTTTCCATAGGAAATTTAATTATCTACAACTTTGAAAGTTTTAGTTTTTCCAAATTCCAAACGAAAAATGCCCGAAATCCACATAAGGACGATTTTTAATACCTCCAAACCGACAAAATACTGATAAAATACCTCAGCATTAATTCCTTCATTTTTATCCACATAAAAATAAATATATCCAACACTTATATCCACATAAAATAAATATTTCTATATCATATAAATCAATAATTAATTATTCACAAATAATATTACAGAATTACAATTATGACAACCAAGCCGTTCCCAGGAAAGAGTGGGCTTTCCAATAAGAATTTCTCCTTACTGGCGCGCAATTAGGTGACCAAACCTCTCATTGACAGAACTTTCTAGACATTGCCAATAATGTTATCTAATAATATTATTCAAATAATATGAATTATTGATCTGATAATGGAGATGATGTGCAGTGACAATTATTGAGCAACAATAATATAAAATATCAACACAGCAATTATTGAATCAATAAAATAAAATATTGAACAGTAATTACTGTAACAATTATTGAGTAGTGCCTTCTTACGTAAGAATCAATAATTCAACAATACTGTGCAATACTGTGTGCTACTGTGCAACTACGCGTATTACTGTATTTTAACCACCGGGTATCCCAACAGTGTTAACGGTAACAACTACGCCGTTATTCAATTTTGTCGTTTTCTTCATCCGACTGTTATCCGTTATGGGGCCCACAAATGGCTGCGTCGTCATACGAATATTCCCCGACAGAAAGAATATTCCACGACCAAACGAATATTCCCCGACAATTGAATATTTTATAACCACTTGCTTATTTTGAAAATTTTGCACATTTCACCGATAACCAAAATATTATATCAAATTAATACCTTATTATTCACAATAATAATTAGAGGAAATTTGATTTTATTCATTAATAAGTTGGGGTCTTACAGATACTTTGAGTGTTGATATACGGTGCAAGTTCTTTTGAGCGTTATATCTGATATTCCAGCAAGAAGTACTATTCTTTCGAGGTAAGGGGTATTATTTATTTCATATTCTGAAGAGATATTATTTTTCGTATTCATATGCATATTATTTTGTTCAATATTCACAAGAAATATTATTTTCATTTAATATTTGTAAGGAATATTATATTCGTTCAATATTCGAAAGGAATATTATTTTCATTTAATATTCGTAAGGAATGTTATTTTTGTTCAATATTCGCTCAAAATAATATTTTCTTCCATACTCTATAGTATGTAAGTAATATTATTTCTTTTAAGATTTCGAATTCTATACTCATTTTGTTAAAGTTTTGGCTTCTATACTCCATGAAATTAGTAGAATATTATTGATATTTGCGCTTCATCCAGTATCTTTTCATGAAAATATTATTCTGAGTATTCTTGATAAGTTGTAACTTTTTCATACCGAAGTTACTATTCACAGGATTACTATTCCTGAAGTTACTATTCACGGGTACTATTCACTCGGTTTCTATTCACCCGGGGTACTATTCATGACAACAACTGATTTCTTTTCGGTCCAAATCATTTTTGATATAATATTATTCTTGAATTTTATTCCATAAAGCAGTATCATGTTGACAATTTGGACATTATTGATTTATGGATAAATTAAATTATAAATCTTTAAAAATTTATCCTTGAACTTGTTTTATTGAATTCGTATATCATTGTCATCATCCTCAAGATTATATTATGTTGAAAGTCATTTGTGGCCTGTAGTGCCTTAATGGAAATGGTATAATTATAACAAGGGATTATTCGGTATAATCATGACTGTAATGTTACAAATGATGTGGTAAAAGTCCTCATTAGCCCGTAGTGCATTGATGGACAATTTTTTGTATGATTATGGCCATGGATTCTCTTCGGCCAAGGGTGCAAAGATGAATTATTTTATGGCATGATCATGACCATTGATGAATACACGAATATCCTTGGCCTGTAGTGCATGGATAATTTGTGGTCGTGATACTAAAGAATATCCTTGGCCGTAGCGCCCGTAGTGCATGTCAACTAGCCCAGTAAAAAATATTATGACTAAGATAATGCAGAATAATTTATCGTTAGCCTTCAACAGTGTTAAACTGATAAAATATAATAACTATCAAGTTTAACTACAGCGGAACAAACAATCCATTAGAAGAGTCAAGTAGAGAATAAAATCTACTATCTTCTATGATTTAAAAGGTTTTTCATCACTTTTATCGCTGAGACTCAACTTAATAAATAATCCACATCATCGAATCACCCCTGCTGTGACGACCCCAAAATAGGTCCATTCCATCCAACCCATTCTGAGTCGCCAAATACATGGTACAGAAAACAACTACAACTTTATTACTACAATTATCGTGCAAAATACAACAACACATATGTTGTGAGTTTTGATGCAAATATATACCAACTGTGACTCTGGACACCAACTTGGATAACACGTCATAATGGCACCTTACATAAAGGTAAAGTCAATAACTGTTTAGGGAGAACCTCCACAGCTAGAGACCACCATTCTATTCTCTTGTTACCCTCGCTCGACTCAGCTACACTCTTATTACCTGAAAGGAATTGTGAAACAGAAGGGTGAGCACAACTAGCTCAGTAAAGAATATTATGACTAAAGATTAATAAATTATCAATAGTCTTCATCAGTAATAAATCAGAGATTTAGAACATATGGTAGATGATAAAACTTTTAAACCATAGTTGCAGCGGAATGAGCAATCCATTAGAAGAGTCAAATAGACTATAAAGTCTATTATCTTCTCCATGTTAAAAGTCCACCAACAATATTTTATTCTTGTAACATCAATCAACAATTCCTGTCCACAATCACATGTATAACTCATAATCGTAATTGTTGTTCTAAATTCCTTTTCTCATCCAGGACAAAGATAATTTTCATCACCTGAAACATCAAAGATCATGGTTATACCAAATCACAGTTCATATTCATAATCATACTAATAAATTCATATTTGCACTACGGGCCAAAGATATTCATCAACAGACCATCTTTACACTACATGCCAAAGATATTCATCAGAAATCATTCATCTTTGCACTACGGGCCAAAGATATTCATTAATAAGTCATCTTTGCCAAAGATATTCATATCTCAAAGAAATATATAATCATTTCAGAATTTATATAAACAATAATTATAACCATGTTGATCAATTCACCTTTGCACTTAAGCTAAAGATATTGAATTATAAATTCAATGGTCATGATCATACCAGTCACAATTCAACTTTTCACTACTGGCCAAAGAGAACCCTAGTCATGATCATACCAATAATCTACCCATCTTTACACTCTATGTAAGACCCCAACTTTTATAAATAAAGATGAATTTTCTATAATTATCATTTTTGAATATTTTGGAATAAATTTGATATAATGTTATAGTTGTGGGTAGTATTTATAAATTCTGCAAAGTATGTAAGTGGTTATATTATATTCGATTGGTCGGGGAATATTCGTTTTAGCAGGGAATATCCGTACAACGGCGCAATCATTGGTGGACCCCACAACAAAATTATATCGGATTGAGAAAACGACAAAAATATTTTTATGAAAATAACGACGGAAGTTTTACTGTCAACTGTTGAAACATCCGGTGTTAAAAGTACAGTAATACGCGTGGTTGCATAGTAGCACACGGTATTGATTATTGATGCTTACGTGAGAAGTCACTCAGTTTTGTTATTTTATTGGACCCACGATTGCCCATTTTTTAAAATAATCATCAAAATAATTTTTATATAATATTGGTAGGAGCCCATATGTTCGTGGAATAATGGTATGGTTCACGAGATTTTGTGTTGCAGGTAATGAAAGGATGAATCATATATGTATTATATATATTAAATACATTTGCATGTTTGACATTTGTGTTAGGGGATGAGAGAAATCAAAGGATTCACGTGGGAGAAATTGGTGTGTATAAATTATATATATATATATATATATATATTATGATAGTTTTGTTTTACATGGAAATTCTTTCATCTGTGACCCTGCATAAGGCATCCGTGAATCGTTTCTGTTGCGTCCGTTTCTTAACAGTACCCCTTCCATTCTCCTATAAATAGAAGCTCATTCCTTCATTATTTCTTACGAATTCACTGAAACTCTAGAGAGAGAAAATTATAGAGAGAAAATTATAGAGAGAAAGAAAAAAAGATTTCTGCTACTTAACTACTCTTATATTCAGTTCTTTTACGATAAGGGGTGTTATTCTTTCTTATTCATGAAGAGAACTGTTGCTATTTCATTTCTTATTATTCTATTGGAATAAACTGTATACGCAGTCTACCCTATACTTGGTGATATTCTTTTATTATTCCATCTTTATTATTCTGTTGGAATATCCTGTCTGTGCGTTTGACAACGGACCTGATTTCGTCTTTATTATTCTGTTGGAATATCTTGTATGTGCGTTTTACGCCGGACCTGATTCCGTCTTTACTATTCTTTTGGAATATCCTGTCTGTACGTTTTACGCCGGACCTGATTCCGTCTTTATTATTCTGTTGGAATATCCTGTCTGTGCGTTTTATGTCGGACTTGGTTCCGTTAATTATTATTCTGTTGGAATAACCTGCCTGTGCGGTCTATCGCATGCCTGGTGATTTCTTTTGTTATTCCATTCCTTATTATACTCAGTTGGTTAAAGTTTTGACTTCTATACTCCATGAAATTAGTGGAATATTCTTGATATTTGCGCTTCATCCAGTATCTTTTCATGGAAATATTCTTCTGAGCATTCTTGAATTTTACTCTACAAAGCAGTATCGTGTTGACAATTTGGACGTTATTAGTTTCTGGATAAATTAATTCTTGAACTTGTTTTATTGAATTCTTATATCATTGTCATCATCCTCATGTTTATATTTTTTTGAAAGTCATGTGGCCTATAGTGCATAGATGGACTTGGTATGATTATGACCAGGGATTATTCAGTGTAATCATGACCGTAATGTTACAAATGATGTGGTAAAAGTTCTCATTGGCCCGTAGTGCATTGATGGACAGTTGTTGGCATGATCATGACCATTAATGAATACACGAATGTCCTTGGCTATAGTGCATGGATAATTTGTGGTCGTGATACTAAAGAATATCCTTGGCCGTAGTGCAGGGGTGATTCGATGATGTGGATTATTTATTAAGCTGAGTCCCAGCGATAAAAGTGATGAAAAACCTTTTAAATCATAAAAGATTGTAGATTTTATTTTCTACTTGACTCTTTTAATGGATTGCTTGTTCCGCTACAGTTAAACTTGATGTCTATTATATTTTATTAGTTTAACATTGTTGGAGACTAATGATAATTTATTCTGCATTATTTTAGTTATAATATTTTTACTGGGCTAGTTGAGTTCACCCTTTCTTTCACTGTTCTCTTCAGGAAATGAGAATATAGCTGGGACGAGTCGGGGAACGGAGTGATGGTCCAGAGGATAGCATTAGTAGTCCTCACTATTCTATGAAATAGTGTGATAATAATTGTAATGAGGACTCTTTTTGAGTTTGTATAATCTCTAGTAGACAATATTTGTATTCAAACTCACTGTTTATGTTTCGTCGTATGGTACACGACAGTTGTATTAGTAAGTTGTATTTGAATTCTGTATCATGTATCTGGTGACCCAAGATGGGTGATGTATACCTAATTTTGGGGGCGTCACACTCTAGTGAAAGAGAATTTCAACATCAAGGTTATAAAAATGTTATATATGATAATAAAATCAATATAATTAATATATAGTTTTAATCTCCATAGTAATATTCATAAATCAACTATAATTTGGTTAAAAAAAGAAACCAATTTTGTAGTGAATAGTACCCGTGAATAGTAACTCATGAATAGTAACCCGTCGTGAATAGTAACTCGTGAATAGTAACTTGTAAATAGTAACTCATGAATAGTAACTCGTGAATAGTAACTCATGAATAGTAACCTCGACATGAAAAAGTTCCAAATTTAACAAAAATTTCCAACCAACATTTTGGCATAATGATATTGAAGAAAATATCATTTTAAGAAGAATATAACACCCCTTACTATCCATTACAATTCCTTACCTTGAAAGAGCAGTACTGGAATGTCGGATATAACGCTGAACGAACTTGCACCGTATAGCAATACTCAAAGTACTAAAATACTCACAAAAATACGCTCGATATTATAGAGAGAGAAAGAGAAAGAAATCTTTAATTTCTGGTGTGATTTTCAATTTTAACCTAAACACCCTATTTATAGAAAAATGCATAGAACACCAAAGTAAAAAATTTAATAAAATATTATTGTAATTAAATTATAATCCTACGCACAACACACCAGACCAAACTCATCAGCCATTCACCCAAAACAATAACAAAAACGTTTTTCATAATTAAAATATTTTAAACTTTCAAAAATCAATTATTTCGGAACTTCAATAATTCATAATAAATAGCCCTTTTATCAGAAAATTTGAATCTCGCGACTTTTTATAGGAAATTCAATTCTCTACAACTTTGCATAAAAAAGTTTTTTCCAAATTCCACACAAAATTGACCGAAATCCACATACGGACGATTTTACAAGCTATAATCAAATTTCAGTCAAGAAATGGGTCCACCAACATGTTTAACATGTTTTAAACAACTTTTATAACAAAAATACTCTTCCTCCTCATATACTCATATATCCCATATTCATTGTAAAAATATCACCATTATTTATTATAATAATATAATAAAATATTATTTTATCAGAAAAGATAAAATATCAATTTTTAACAATTGTCACTTTAAAAAGTTTCTCCATTTATATCCACATAAAATGAATATTTTCCTTATCAATAATTAATTATTCACAAATAATATTATAGAATCACAATATTGACAACCAGACAGTTCTCAGGAAAGAGGGGGCTTTCCAATAAGAATTTCTCCTTACTGGCGCACAATTAGGTGACTAAACCTCTCCTTAGACATAACTTTCTAGACATTGTCAATAATGCTATCTAATAATATTATTCAAATAATATGAATTATTGATTTGATAATGGAAAATACTGTGCAGTGATAATTATTAAAATAACAATAATATAAAATATCAACGCAGCAATTATTGAATCAAAAATAAACGGTCCAGATTGATTTAATTTTAAACGGACGGTCCATATTGGTTTACTATTAAAACTTAAAGCAACGGTCCATACTGATTTACTATTAAAACTTTAAACCAGCGATCCATATTGATTCACTATTATAACTTTCCACCAGCGGTCCATATTGATTCACTGTTATATCTTCAACCAACGGTCTGAAAAATTAGCACATCTCCTCATAGAATAATATTGTACCAAAAAATGATTTGGACCGAAAAGAAATATATTTTACGGGTGGTCACTAGTACCCCGTGAATAGTAACTCGTGAATAATAACTCAGGAATAGTAACTCGTGAATAGTAACTCGTGAATAGTACTCCGATACGAAAAGTGTCCCGAATACCCGATTGAACAATACTGAGTGACTTCTCACATAAGCATCAATAATCAATACCGTGTACTACTATACAACCACGCGTATTACTGTACTTTTAACACCGGGTGTTTCAACAGTTAACGGTAAAACTTCTGCCATTATTTTCATAAAATATTTTTGTTGTTTTCTCAATCCGTCAATAATTCCGTTGCGGGGTCCACCAATGATTGTACCGTCGTACGAATATTCCTCGACAAAAAGAATATTCCCCGACCAATCGAATATTATATAACCACTTGCTTACTTTGCAAAATTTGTAAATATTACCCACAACTATAAATTACATCAAATCAACACCATAATATTAAAAAAAATTATTTCGAGAAAATTAAATCTTTCTTCATAAAATCAGGGGTCTCACAATCTCTACTCCTTATGAAATTTCGTCCTCGAAATTTACATACGTACCTGGTATGCCGAACATGTGAGGATACCTTGACTTCACTTCAAATTCTAACTCTTGAGGTATAACCTTTGAGCGTCGAATATAATCCTTCTTATCCAAGATGTTAACACGTATCTTCTCATACGTTAAATTTTCTGCTATCTCATCCGGTTCTAAATTAATAATGTGGTTCGGGTCGTCCACATATTTACGTAACATTGTACATTAAAAATATTATGAACACGCGACATACTTGGCGGTAAAACGAGTTTATAGGCCACAGTTCCTACTCGATCGAGGATTTCAAATGGGCCAATTAAATCGAGGGTTGAGATTTCCTCTCTTCGTCGATTCTTGCTTCTAGAATAACGCCATCTTGAACTTTCATAATTCTTCACATTCATCAGCTCCAGGTGTGTAGCTTGAGTGGCTTTAAGTTTATCGATTAAAGTCGATTCTACTTGTATATTCGTTATCTTCACGTGGGTTCGTATATTCTCACTTGTAACCACATACAATCTTCTACTCAACGCATCAGCTACCACATTCGTTTTTCCATGATGGTATGGTACGATCATAATCTTTAACAGCTCGAGCCAACGTCTTTGGCGCATGTTACGTTCGCTTTAGTTGAATAAATGTTTAAGGGTTTTTAGAAATGAGTTTTGTACCGAGGTCAATACAAAATTCGATTTCACGCTCTAGGGGTAGGCTAAGAAGTCTTCAGGAATACGTCAAGAAATTTATTAAAGATAAAAATATCATTCAAAACTGTGACCCTCATCCAAGACTTGGATAGCACGTCACATTGATACCTATCAACTTGTCATCGTCATTCATGACGTTGCCTACAGAAAGTCTGGCTTCGGTTTATTCCACATAACAAAGTCATCAGCGAAAGGCTCGGGGCTCTTTACTTATGGCTTGATATGACAGTGATTGACTTTAGTGGTTTGGTTGCTTGAATTCACATAACAGGTTAGTTAGGAGTGTGAAAGCTAAAAATCTTACGAAAAGCATGGTGAGTAGTTAACCAGTCGTTTCCAAAAATCACATCAAAGGCAAGTATTTTCAAAGAGATAAGATCGACAGGAAACGTGAAAGTGTTGATTTGAACAAGATTTATAAATAGTGGAGGTAACGAAGGTTTCTACTATCAAAGTTTCAACCAATAAGTCAAAGTCTAATTTCTTTGAAATCAAATTTAAACGTTTAGCGCAAGCAAGAGAGATAAAAGAAGGGGCAGAACCGGTATCTAATAAGGTATAGACTTCGAAAGAATTTATAATTAACTAACCCATGCTAACTTCGTTCAGTTCCTCTCTTTTTGGAAAGTTATGAAAGGCGCTCTCACTTGAACCATCGATTTTGACTTGTCTAGGACAACCTTTGGTTTCATCACTATCTCTAGAATTGACTTTCGCTATAGGGCATATTCCACCCTCAACTACTTCTTCGTACTCCTGTTTCATAATCTAAATCATTAATCTTCGATCCATATCGAATTGGGGTTGACCGCAATGTACAAGGTAATTCAAAACTCTATGTTCGGTTCTCCCAATTGCTGTCCAAAATGAGAAATACATATCATTTATTTTAGCCTTCTTGGATCGGAACTCTCCTTTCACAATATCAACGCGTCGTGCGACTTTTACCCATACATCTTTCATTCTTACTCGTTCAATTGTTTCTTCTTTCAGCTCTGATTCCATCTTTATCATCTTATATTATGCCAAAGAGTGCTTCTGTTTAAGCATCACATATCGGGTAACAGAAGCTTGATTCGTCGCATCCTTTTGCTCCACGACCGCTTGCCGTTCTTCAGCCTGCTCTTCTAACTCATGAATACAATTTTGTAATTCTAAATTTCGATCATAAAATTCTTCTAATAAATTCTCCTCAGGTTCGTCTTCTTCCTCACTCTCAGCTGCTACCTCTGCGACTAGCTCGGGGGCAGCTATTAGTTCTTCACTCACCACGTAGATATCTCTAATTTCTTCTTCGTTTGACATCACATTAACCTGGGTATTAATCTGTGGTAACTCCACGGTCTCATGTGCTTCATTGCTTATCTCAACATTTTCGGATGCCATTTTCCAATACTGCCACAAAACAAGGGTTAATTAACATATCACATATTATCCCTATACTATGACTGACCAATTAAATACCAAATAAACTTAGGTATGTCATACTAGCAAAGGAATTCCCCGTCTCTCCCCTCCTAGTTCTATTCTCATATCTTAGCTAGGGTTCATATCCCTAAGCTTTGATACCAACTGTGACGCCCCCAAAATTAGGTATACATCACCCATCTTGAGTCCCCAGATACATGGTACAGAATTTATATACAACTTAATAATACAACTGTCGTGTACAATACGACAAAATATAAACTCTGAGTTTGAATACAAATATTGTCTACTAGAGAGTATAAAAACTCAAAAGGAGTCCTCATTACAATTATTATCACACTATTTCACAGAATAGTGAGGACTACTAATGCAAACATCTAGGATCATCACTCTGTTCCCCGACTAGTCCCAGCTACGTTCTCATTTCCTGAAGAAAACAGTGAAAGAAAGGGTGAGCTCAACTAGCCCAGTAAGAAATATTATGACTAAGATAATGCAGAATAATTTATCGTTAGTCTTCAACAGTGTTAAACTGATAAAATATAATAACTATCAAGTTTAACTGCAGCGGAACAAGCAATCCATTAGAAGACTCAAGTAGGGAATAAAATCTACTATCTTTTATGATTTAAAAGTTTTTTCATCATTTTTATCGCTGAGACTCAGCTTAATAAATAATCCACATCATCGAATCACCCCTGCACTACGACCAATGATATTCTTTACTATCACGACCACAAATTATCCATGCACTACAGGCCAAGGACATTCGTGTATTCATTAATGGTCATGATCATGCCAACAACTGTCCATCAATGCACTACGGACCAATTAGGACTTTTATCACATCATTTATAACATTACGGTCATGATTACACCGAATAATCCTTAGTCATAATCATACCAAGTCCATCTATGCACTACAGGCCACATATGACTTTCAACAAAATATAAACATGAGGATGATGACAATGATATAAGAATTCAATAAAACAAGTTCAAAAATTAATTTATCTAGGAACTGATAACGTTCAAATTGTCAACATGATACTGCTTTGTAGAGTAAAATTCAAGAATGCTCAGAAGAATATTTCCATGAAAAGATACTAGATGAAGCGTAAATATCAAAGATATTCCACTAATTTCATGGGTATAGAAGTCAAAGTTTTAACCAACTAACTATAATAAAGAATGGAATAACAAAAGAAATCACCTTGCATGCGATAGACCGCACATACAGGTTATTCCAACAGAATAATAAAGGATGGAACCAGGTCCGGCGTAAACGCACAGACAGGATATTCTGACATTATAATAAATATAGGAACCAGGTCCGGCGTAAACGCAATGACAGGATATTCTGACAGAATAATAAATAATGGAACCAGGTCCGGCGTAAATGCACATACAGGATATTCCGACAGAATAATAAAGAATGAAATAACAAAAGAATTTCACCAAGTATAGGGTAGCCCGTGTATACACGTTATTCCAACAGAATAATAAATAATGGAATAACAGAAGTTCTCTTCATGAATACAAAAGAAATAATACCCCTTACCGTAAGAATATAAGAGTAGGGAAGTAGCAGAATACTTTTCTATAGTTTCTCTAAAATTTCTCTCTCTAGAGTTTCAGTAAATTCGTAAGAAATAATGAAGGAATGAGCTTCTATTTATAGGAAAATGGACTGAATAGTAACTAATTCATGAACGGTCCAAGATTGATTTACTTTTAAACGGACGGTCCATATTGGTTTACTATTAAAACTTAAAGCAACGGTCCATACTGATTTAATATTAAAACTTTAAACCAGTGATCCATATTGATTCACTATTATAACTTTCCATCAGCGGTCCATATTGATTCACTGTTATATCATCAACCAACGGTCTGAAAAATTAGCACATCTCCTCATAGAATAATATTGTACCCAAAAATGATTTGGACCGAAAAGAAATATATTTTACGGGTGATCAATAGTACCCCGTGAATAGTAACTCATGAACAGTAACTCATGACTAGTAACTCGTGAATAGTAACTCATGAATAGTAACTCATAAATAGTAACTCATAAATAGTAACTCGTGAATAGTACTCTGACACAAAAAGTGTCCCGAATACCCGATTGAACAATACTGAGTGACTTCTCACATAAGCATAAATAATCAATACTTTGTACTACTATACAACTACGCGTATTACTGTACTTTTAACACCGGGTGTTTCAACAGTTAACGGTAAAACTTCCGCCGTTATTTTCATAAAGTATTTTTGTCGTTTTCTCAATCCGTCAATAATTCCGTTGCGGGGTCCACCAATGATTGTACCATCGTACGGATATTCCCCGACAAAAAGAATACTATATAACCACTTGCTTACTTTGTAAAATTTATAAATATTACCCACAACTATAACATTACATCAAATCAACACCATAATATTAAAAAAATTATTTCGAGAAAATTAAATCTTTATTCATAAAATCTGGGGTCTCACAGGTTTGGTCACCTAATTGCGCGCCAGTAAGGAGAAATCCTTATTGGAAAGCCCCCTCTTTCTTGGGAACAGTTTGGTTGTCAATATTGTGATTCTGTAATATTATTTGTGAATAATTAATTATTGATTTATATGATAAGGAAAATATTCATTTTATGTGGATATAGATGGAGAAAATTTTTAATGTGACAATTGTTGAAAATTGATATTTTATATTTTCTGATAAAATAATTCATTTAAATATATTATTATATTATAATAATATAATAATGGTGATATTTTTACAATAAATGTGTGATATATGAGTAAATGAGGAGGAAGAATATTTTTGTTACAAAAAATGTTTAACACATGTTTTGTGTATTGGTGGAACCTATTTTTGACTGAAATTTGATTATAGCCTGCAAAATCGTCCGTATGTGGATTTCGGTCAATTTTTGTTTGGAATTTGGAAAAACTTAAACTTACAAAGTTGTAGATAATTAAATTTCCTATGGAATGGACATAAGATTCGAATTTTTCTGATAAAAGGCTATTTATTATGAAATATTGAAGTTCTGGAATATTGGGTTTGAATTGATTTTGTTGCATTAAATGATAAAAACATGTTTTTCATTTTGGTGGGCCCCACATGTGTGGTAAATGAACTGAATTCAGATTTCTTGGTGTGCGTAGGAAATTTATATAAATATATTAATATTTTATTAAATTTTCTGTTTTGGTGTTCTAAGCATTTCTCTATAAATAGGGTGCTTAGGTTAGAATTGAAAATCACATCAGAAACTGAAATCTTCTTTCTCTATATTATCGAGCGTATTCTTGTGAGTATTTTGATACTTTGAGTGTTACTATACGGTACAAGTTCCTTTGAGCGTTATATCTGATATTCCAGCCATAAGTACTATTCTTTCGAGGTAAGAGATATTATTTATTTCATATTCTGAAGAGATATTATTTTTCGTATTCGTATGAATATTATTTCGTTTAATATTCGCAAGAAATATTATTTTCATTTAATATTCATAAGAAATATTAAATTCGTTCAATATTCGAAAGGAATATTATTTTCGTTTAATATTCGTAAATGATATTATTTTTGTTCAATATTCGCTTGAAACAATATTTTCTTTCATACTCTGTAGTATTTAAGTAATATTATTTCGTTTCAGATTTTGAATTCTATACTCGTTTTGTTAAAGTTTTGGCTTCTATACTCCATGAAGTTAGTAGAATATCCTTGATATTTGCACTTCATCCAGTATCTTTTCATGAAAATATTATTATGAGTATTCTTGATAAGTTGTATTATTGAGTTTATTAAAAATTGTGACAAACTAAGCAAATGTTACTTAGTTTATTTTGCCAATGAAAAATTAAGTAAGTGCTACTTAGTTTCTGAGAACTGTTATTTGGAATATATATGGAGACTACTATTAAATTATTTTATTTTATTTTATAAAATTAATTTAATTTTATTTATTACTTTATTTTATTATATTGTTGATTTATTACATTATTTTATTTTATTTTATAAATTTTAATTATATATATTATTTTATTTTATATTATTTAATTTAATTTTATTTATTATTTTTTGTATGAAATTAAATTAAATTCATTAAATTTAATTTAATTTAATTTAAATTAAATTTATATTAAATTACATTTTTTTATTTTTTTAAATGTGTTTTATTGGATTTTATTTTATTTGTGTTATATCTAATATTTTTAAATATTTTTTTATTAAATTTAATTAATTTATTAAATTAAATTATTTACTTTATTTTATTTTATTTTATTTTATTTTATTAAATTTAAATTATTATAATTTATTATTATTTTGTATTTATTTTATCTTATTTTTACTCATATTATATTATATTATTTAATTAAATTTAATGTATTTTATTTATTTATTAGATATAATTTAAGTTATAATTCATTTAGTAACTTATTTTATTTTATTTTAATTATTTTATTTTATTTCATTTCATTTTATCTTAATTATCTTATCTTATGTTATTTAATTTTATTATTTTATATTATAATATCATATATTTTATTATTTAAATTTATATTATTTATAATATTATTATTTTTATTTATTAGTACAAAATTAAGTAAATAGTACTTAGTTCATTTTAGTATTGGAAAATTAATTAACATATTTAAATAGTTGCATGGGCCCACAAAATTTGCAATTGAAGAATTGTGACAGAAATTCCGTCGGAAATATCAAATATCGTTGTTACACTGTAAACATACAATGTAATAAGCTGCAATTGCATCAAAAAAAAAGCTGCAATTAAACTAAAATAACAGAAGCTGTAATTGCAACAACATTTGCACAAAATAAAGAAGCTACAATTGCACAAAATATTGGACATAAATAATCCCAATTTTCAGCAACAACATTTACAGAACACAAATAATGCCTAGCTATTTCAGTAACAATTCGACTGCAGTCCCAATTTCATCAAGCACATGAAATTAAGGACCAATGTTGGACAGAAATTAAGCACACGGAATTAAGGTCCCAATTTAATCAAGCACACAAAATTAAGCAATAAGCACAATATTGGACAAAAAATACACAAATTTTTTAGGGAAAAAATTAACCCTAAATATACAATATTGGACGGAAATTAAACAAACCTTAGTTTAAAGTTTGTAATCCAACTAAAAAGGAGAAGGAGGTGGACTACAAAGGTTAGGAGGTGGACGTCGGCGGTAGTTAACGGCGGCCGGTCCTGTGAGCTAAGGTTGATAGTGAGAGTGGGAGAGTGGGAGAGATGAGAGGGAGGTGCAGAAAGAGGGTGGTGCAGAGAGAGGGAGTAGGTGCAGAGAGAGAGAGAGTGAAAGAGTGAGGATAGAGAAAGAGAGAAATGAAATGAGGGAGGCGCTGAAGAAGACGCTGCTAATTAGGTTTTTAAACTTATTTCTCGGATATACTTCTGTCGGACGTAAGTTATCCTCGACGGAACTTCCCTCGGAAATAACCATAGTTCCGTCGAACTTAAGCTTCGCGCTGGCGAGAAACTTGGCGCCAGTTCAGGCCTTATACTTCCGACTGAATTCCCTCAGGAATAACGTACTTCTGAAGGAATTAAGGTAGGCCGAATAACTAATTTTCTACTGAATATAGTTCATCAAGCCTAATTCCGTCGAAATTAATACTTTTTCTTGTAGTGACCAAAGCTCCTCCACTAGCAGCGTCAATCATGCTTTTATCGATGGATAGAAGACATTCATAGAAATATAGGATGATGAGTTGCTCACTAATTTGATGGTGAGGACATCTTGCACATAGTTTCTTGAAATGGTCCCAATATTCATGTAGGGATTCTCCATTATTCTACCTTACACCACAAATTTCTTTTCATATATTGGTTGCCCTTGAGGTGGGAAAATATTTCTCCAAAAAATAATCTCTTCATCCCTTCTCATGTGGTAATAATTCCGGAGGATAGATAATATAACCAATCCTTAGCCAAATCTTTCAACGAAAATGGAAAGGCTCTCAATTTAATTTGTTCTTCTGTTACTCTGATGGGCTTTATACTCGTGCATACCACATGAATTTCCTTCAAATGTTTGTGGGGATCTTCATTTGCCAGACCATGAAAAGTGGGTAAAAGATTAATTAGTTTAGATTTTACTTCAAAAAGAGTATTAACATCTTGATTAGGAAATGTAGTGAATACGGGTTATTGAGCCAAATCAGGGGATGCAAGCTCTGTCAACATTCGATTTTATGCTATGAATTCCTTCTCTTCAAGATTTCTTCGAGCTTACTTCCTTAATCTGCGTAAATTTTTATCTATATCTGAATCACACTCTAAATCATCTTGATTAGTAGATCAAGTTTGGTCATAAACAATCAAGGAAATTAATTTAATCTATAAAAAACTAAGAAAATTTAATATTTCTAAAACAAAATAAATATCACAAAATCACAAAAATATACTAGTCATTTCCCAGCAAATGCGCCAAAATTTGGTGTGTTGTCGCAGACAACCAAAAATAAAATCTCACTACGAACAGTAATTATGTAGTAGTGCAAGCAAGAATCGATCCCATAGAGAAGATTAGTATAGTTTTATGATTTGTGGATCAAATTGGGTGGTTGGGTGGGTGGGTGGGGGGGGTGGGGGGGGTCGAGTGTTATTGGTAAAAGTAAACTAATAATTAAATTACACAAAATAATCTAACGAAATAAATCAGTAAAACGAGCCTTGGATTAAGTCAACTTCCACCTTCAAAAATTTACACCGATCATTGACACAAGTATAAACAATTAGTATTTTGAATATTCACCGTTGGAATTACTTCCGTGTCTTTCCTTGGTTTTAATTAGATAAAAATAAGCGATCTAAAACCCTAACTACTAAACAACTTTAGAGAAGCGCTGAAAGTTTAATCTAGTAGCAGCTTTTTTAATGAGACATATGCTTAGTACAATGGATATTCAGGGGGAGAGTGTTATGAATTTAGGCATTTGTGAATATCCATTGAACTCTCTTAATTCAATGTACACTTCAAATACATACATCTTTTTAATACATGTATATCCTAATTCAATGTACCCTTCAATACATGTATATGTATTTTGTTGGGTCATGATATTTCTCCTATTTTGGACCGGGTAAATTGGGCTCCTTTATTAATTTAATCTATTGGGCTGTTATAATTAAGTCATAGGGCTCATCGGGCCCAATCACTGTATCAACTTCATTTAATCTTATAAGATCGGGTCGGATCAATAGATTGACCCCTTAGACATTTTAATATCTGTTATCTTTGACTTGTGATGATGAAAAAGCATGACAGTTGACCAAAGTTCCTGCCATTCATTAATGTGGATGGGATCATAGCCGGCCGGCGGTAGAAAACAGTGGCCAAAAGCAGTAGATAAACCATATACAGTCGGTAAAGCCCATCAGATCAGGGGGGGTGTCAGGTAGTAGTGGTTGGCACGGTAATCCATGCAGGGACAGTATAACTTAGCAAGGAAGCTTTCTCTAACAGGTACGTTCTGATACCTTAAAAGATTTTTGATATCTTCTCACCCATACACACACGATTGAGCATTATCATATCTTTAGACACTAGACATTATATTCCTCCATTGTTAACCTTGTGAACACATACTAATTCTCACGCCTGAGCTATCCCCCGATGGAACAGCCGTCAAGCTTGTGGTTTTTATCGTGTTTACTGTGCAGGATCAAGACGTCTTACGTGATTGGGACGTGACAGAAGATCTTGGCGTTAACATTGGCGCTAGAGGAAGGGGCCTTTAGTTCTAGTGTCATTAAAACTTTCAATCACAATTATTTAACCTGCTTCGGAAGATGATGAGGAGTAGGGATGGTACACCAGAAGGGCAGGCGATGGCTGTTAGTTCTTCACTGCCCCGAGTTTCGGTGAAGGATCGTTTGGGTCCTTCTAAAAGTTCTCATGAGAGCACGGCTTCTAAGCATAATTCAGGAGATCTCCGTCCGAAGATCCACGGTGGGGCCAGACGAAGATTAGTTTTCGGTCCGGATAAGGAGCGGGATCATGATCAAAGACAGACAGAACGCTCCCCGACCAGGACGTATCATAGAAGTGGTCAGGAGGATAAAACCGCCAAGTTGGCGAAGATGGCGGACGAAGCGGATAAAGCTTTGGAAGTCCTATTGAAGCAAAGAGAGGTTGCCCTACTTAAATTAGATGTTTATCAACGAAGAGTAGCTAAGCACTATAACAAAGGAGTCAAGCTTCGCAGATTCGAAGTTGGAGACTTCGTCCTCAGAGAAGCCGAAGCTTCTACACCTCAAAACACTGGAAAATTAATGCCAAACTGGGAAGGGCCGTATGAGGTGATTGAAGTGTTAAAGCCGGGTACTTATCGGTTGAGGTCATTGGATGGCTCCAAGATCAAAAATACATGGCATGCTGGCAGACTTCGGAAATACTTCCAATAAAGATCAAGTCAAGTCATCAGAAGTCTGTATATTATTATTCATTATCAATAAAAAGTCACTTTTTCACTATTGATCCTGGTCCTATTTGTCCTGCGGTCACTATGTTGTAAGGAGGTATGGTAGGACTCGCTGGCCATTCGATGGCAGCCCATTTGTTTGTCTACCCCAAGTGGTAGACAAAGGATCCTATATTGATTTTGCCAGGGTGGTAAGTCAATGGTCACTATTGGTCCTGGTCCTATTTGTCCTATGGTCACTATGTTGTAAGGAGGTATGGTAGGACTCGCTGGCCATTCGATGGAAGCCTATTTGTTTGTTCTACCCCGAGTGGTAGACAAAGGATCCTATATTGATTTAGCCAGGATGGTAAGTCAATGGTCACAATTGGTCCTTATATCTTGGTCCTTATATCTTGATCCTTATATAGATGTTTCACCCCGAGTGGTAAACAAACGACCGATCTCACACTTCGGAACCGATAAGTATGTATTACTTTATTTTATTTAAGTGTTGAGTTCAGTCCATTCAGTTCGGTTAAGTTAAATTCTGTCCGTGAAATATAGTTCATTTCGTCTCATGCATTAATCATTATATGTTTTAACTGATTCACTGCATGGGTCCATTCTTGCTAATATTGAATTATTGAAAAGGAACTAACCAAAAACAAGTTAAGGGAATCACAGATCCATCATCAGGAAAACTAAATCATTCGTCCGATCTATTTACTCGTAAATTAAATACACTAATAAAAAACATTAACAATGTCAATATATAAAATTTTATACATATTTCAAAAGACAAACAGTTTAAATATAAACATAAGTCTGAATAAAGACAAGAAAGACATTTAAGCACCGCCTTCGTCTTCATAATTGAGTAAAGTAGGATCCAGTTGGGTAGCAGACAGTTTTTCTTTGCCTCGTTCTCGGCAGTCTTCATAGCCTTCTGTGTAGACCTTCATGATATCAACATTAAGTTCGTCTGAATCCCTGTATTCTGCCTGGATCTGCTTTTTCATTTCTTCAGTCAAAAGGGGACCCCTTCCCTCAAGCTCCTTTATTTTATTGTGAAGTTTGTGGCGTTTATTCTTATGTCTCCGCTCTTCATCCTTGGCCTTCGATTGAGCTTCGCCAAGTTGTATAGCCAGACTTCGGTTGCTGAAGAAAATTCTTCATTTTTTGCTTTCAGCAACAGATTTTCTTCAACCAGGCCGGCATTCATATCGGTTAGAGTGCGTTGGCTGGCTTCGGAAGTGGCTAAACTATCTCTTGTGGCCCTTAGCTCATCGTCAGACGTTTTTAGGTCCATGTTGGCCCGATCAAGATCTCGTTGGAGGCCATCGATGGTGTAAAGAGCGTTTTCCTTGTCTTCCCTTTCTCGGGCCAAGGTCGATCTCAGCATATTAATCTCTTGTCGCATGAAATCTTCCTCGACCTCTCCATTTATATGCCTTGGACGTAAACGTCCGAAGACAGCATTGGCCTGCATACGTTCAAAAAAGAATTTCAGTCAATATTCAGATATCTAAACAAGAACAGAGGTAAAACATAAAGGAATGGTTATTTACCTTATCCAGATAGCTCATCCTTTCGTCAAGCAGATTCCCATCCGTGTGATCACTGAACCGATGATCATCACTATCCCTCATAAAGGCCCCGAACAGGTCGAATGGAAAGTTAGCATTGAATCTGGGCCACAGAGTCGGAGACCCCATGGCCTCGGTATGATAACCCTGACCTGAAGGACCGGGTCTTTCAGGCGAGGGTCTCGACCTATTCGGGGAAGTAACGGTTTGTTCGGGAGGGGTAGGTTCAGGTTCGGGGTCTGCATATACGGTTTCAGGGGAAGGAGTTTTGTTTTGGTGGGGTTCCTCAGAGGGAGCTGCCGATGCAGAGCTCGGATGGCTATCGGGAGTGCGCTTCCTCTTCCTTGACAGAGTTGGGATAGCTTCATCCTGATCACCATCTTCGGTCATCTGTATTTCTACAGGCGGTACGAAGGGAGGGATATTCAAAGATGGGGGCACCCTAAGCTCTTCGGCCGTCAGAGGCGTCACTTTCCTCTTCAATTTTTTCATTCGGAGGATGCTTCTTCGATCAGGGCGATCTAATAAACCTCCTCCTCGGGGAATGGATGCGGTGGATGGCTCAACTTCAGGGGTAGGTGCATGCAAGGGGAGTTGGCAAAGGTGTTGATCTTGCCTTTCTTATTGCCCTCCTCTTCTGACGAGGATGGAGGGTTTCTTCTGGAACTGGAACCTCATCGGTTTCTGGTTCGTCAGCTCCGAACTCATCTGTGTGGATTTTTGGGATTGGTTCGGCTTCGGGAACAGCCTCGGCTGTCACAGTTTCGACAGTTTCCGAAGACCTCCCAGACAAAAAATCTTCAAGTTCTCTTATTTCTGAAGAACTTGGTTTGATCAGAGACACTGCATAACCAAATAATTCTGTTAGAACCCGTATTATGAAAGCATTCTCAAAAAATCCTTATATACATATAAAATAGGTTGATACTTAAATTTATGGTCATATAACCATGCTTGTTTCGAGAGAAGTCCGTATTTCCACTCCTCCTTAGGGAAATTATCGAAAAATTCCATCATTTCAACTTCCCTTTCTTCGGAAATATCTCCGAAGTCAGCAGAGATCTTCTCGTCAGTGGCCCAGTCAGGAAGAGAAGAAATTTCGGGACCTCTGACGAAGAACCACTTCTCGTGCCATCTTCTGTTGCTTGAAGGAGTGTTTACCAACGAACGCCTCTCGAATTTTTCTCCAGATTTTGGGGTTTGCTTGCTAAGGGCCTTAAATCCCTTTTCTCTAGATTGGATTATCTTGTATATAGTGAAAAAGAAGTCCAGAGAAGGTTCAACACCCAATTCATGGCAGAAGGCCACGAAGGCCAGGGTGTGAATGTACGAGTTCAGTACCAGTTGGGAAAACCCTATCCCTAAGAATCCCAGCAAGGTTACTATGAAAATATGTAAAGGAAAACGAACCCCTTTTTCCAACAGTGTCACAGGAACGGCCGTCCAACCTTCTGGCCGTTGGTACATTTTCTCGTCGGATCGGGGGATCCTGACGGCATGGGTATCCGGGATGTGGTATCGAGTCCGGATCCTCTTCAGTTCCTCCTCTGTGATGATAGAGGGAGTATTGGCATGTGAAAAGCGTTCTGTGTTCCTGTAATACTCTGAGGAGGATTTAGGGTTTTTTGGGGGAACATTTTTGTCAGATTTTGCCCCCTTTGGGTTCGAGGTTGACGATCCTTCGTGGGCATGGTCAGAACTCGGTGGAACAACGGTGAGTGGGGTTACCAGTATGGGAGATCCTTGATCAAGATTCTGGGAGGCCATTGTTGACGATTTTCAGAAGGAAAAAGAAAGTGCAGAGAAGCAGAAAGTTCAGAAGGCGCTCAAATTTCAAATGAACAGGTAAAATTGTCAAAATTGGTAAAGTTACCATTTGTACTGGCGGTTACACGTTATCCAAAGGCCGGCTCATTAAATGTTAGTAATGATTCATAATTTGAATGAGAAGGGTCCGATTCCGGGTTCATGTATCTATTAGATTGGGCTTTCCTAGGTTGGGCCTCCTTTTCTTCCTCCTTTCATTTCGTGCACTTTAATTATCTCCTATCATTAGCCTTTAGTAAATTATCCTGGACCACTTATAATTTTCCATTAAACATTCTGTTTAACAAAAAACTAGGGGGCAATGTTGGGTCATGATATTTCTCCTATTTTGGGCCGGGTAAATTGGGCTCCTTTATTAATTTAATCTATTGGGCTGTTATAATTAATTCATAGGGCTCATCGGGCCTAATCACTGTATCAGCTTCATTTAATCTTATAAGATCGGGTCGGATCAATAGATTGACCCCTTAGACATTTTAATATATGTTATCTTTGACTTGTGATGATGAAAAAGCATGACAGTTGACCAAAGTTCCTGCTATTCATTAATGTGGATGGGATCATAGCCGGCCGGCGGTAGAAAACAGTGGCCAAAAGCAGTAGATAAACCATATACAGTCGGTAAAGCCCATCAGATCAGGGGGGGTGTCAGGTAGTAGTGGTTGGCACGGTAATCCATGCAGGGACAGTATAACTTAGCAAGGAAGCTTTCTCTAACAGGTACGTTCTGATACCTTAAAAGATTTTTGATATCTTCTCACCCATACACACACGATCGAGCATTATCATATCTTTAGACACTAGACATTACATTCCTCCATTGTTAACCTTGTGAACACATACTAATTCTCACGCCTGAGCTATCCCCCGACGGAACAGCCGTCAAGCTTGTGGTGTTTATCGTGTTTACTGTGCAGGATCAAGACGTCTTACGTGATTGGGACGTGACAGAAGATCTTGGCGTTAACATATTTATTTATGGTTCATTCTCCCTCCATCTTTGTAAGCTTATAAATAGAGGCATATTGTTTGATGAAGATTATATTTTATATCAGCTTGCTATTACCTTTATTTTTAATTAATTAATTATTATCATGCCAACACTACTACATTTATAAATATTGTTAAAGATAAACTTGAGGAATAATTTTTTTATATATTGTCCTTTAAGAAATTTATCTTTATTTTTAGAACCCAAGAGAGATTAACAATTGTTTTTTCATTTTCCCAAAAATTTGCTAAACTATTAACTTCACATCATCTTCTTTTACTTATTTTGGTCAAAATTAATTTCACTTCTTGCATCATACACGAGCCAAAATTATAAACATTCTTTTTACTTGGAGATTTGAAAAATGGTATTTTCTTTTTACTGAAAATCATTTAATTTTTTTTAGTATATTTTATTTTTTGGGCCTTCTTAAAGTCCTCACTCCGAGCAACATGTCAGTAGTGGAGCTCCCACCTATGCAACTCAATAATGTGTTAAAACATAAATAGTCATGAAACATCTGAATAAAATTGTGAACCACGTTCCACAACCACAGCTCACAAATTAAGGTGATGTAGTACAAAGCATGGGCCTCTTATCTTTAATTGCGAAGTCAATATTCTAGCCGAGTTTTAAGGTGATGCAGTGGTAACGTCATTTATTAAATGCTGAAATTGAATTTCCATGAATTGAAGTATATCTTCCTCAAGTTGACAAATTAAGAGCATTCACAACAGTTTCCTTATCTTTATCCTTACTCTGTAGTGTTATTGGGGCATTCTGTAGGATAGAGATTCAATTTTTTCACTATGTACCCAACAGGTTCCTTATATTGATTCCTTAAATTTTAAATTTTGAAATTTAAAAGTTAAAATTTGAAAGTTCCAAAAGTCAAATCATGTTTTGAACGTTGTAACTATTTTTTATTTAAAAGTAATTATTGTTTGAATTTAAAAATTGTAATTATTTTAATTTAAAAATAGATATTGCTAGAAATCAAAATGTGCAACGATCTTTATGTGTTTATGAGAACTTTATTTTAATTATAAAATAATAAAATTTATAATTATTAGTAATATTTTTTTACAAAAAATGATCAAAATCAAAATTTAACTGATTTTTAATTTTTTTATAGTTCTCTTTCTTCTTTAAATCCTTTGTTTAAAAAATAAAAATGAGTGAATATGATAGGCATACCCAAATCAGCAATTAAGTGAAATAAGATCCTTTAACAAACATAAAATTGCAATAAATAGGGTGTGAAATGTCATTTTACATAAATAGGGAACGCTCTTTTGATTTTCTCATCCTGAGGAGTCATCATATATAGGGATTAAAATAGAGAATTATATAAGGATAAGAAAATTGTTGGATACTAATTTATTGATATATTCTTCAAATGTAGGGATATAGAGTCTATTGGGGAAACTGTTGTGAATGCTCTAAGGTGATGTAGTGGACGGAGTAAAAAATGCCAAAAACGCCACCAGTAAGGGTGTTCATCGGTAATGAACTAGACCGAACCGGTCCAAACCGAACCGGACCGAATACCGAAAGTCTCCAAAATAGGATACCGATACCGGAACCGGTTGAACCAATATACCGAACCGATTAAACGGTTCGGTTCTGGTTTTTACCTTGCTAGAACCGGCCCTATATTTAAATCAAAACTCAGCCCAAGAAAGAGTAGCCCACAACTTGTTTTTGAGCCAAAATTCGGCTAAAGGTCAAGTAGCCCATAACTTGTACCAAACTCAACCTTTTTCAAGCTAAAATTCGGCCCAATAAAAAAATATAAGACTTGGAAGTCTTTTTATAAGAAAAACTTCCTTAGACTTTTACAAAATAACCAATGTAGGACTTGGCTATTAAAGTCAAGGAAAATTTCACTTGATAGTATTTTAAAAGAAAAACTTCCTTAGACTTTTATAAAATAACCCATGTGGGACTTAACTATTAAAATCTCACTCGGTAATATTTTTATAAGGAAAACTTCCTTAGACTTTGATAAGTGAACCAATGTGGGACTTGGGCACTTGGCTATTAAGGTTTTACTTGGAAGTCTTTTTATAAGGAAAACTTTCTTAGACTTTTATAAGTAAACCAATGTGGGACTTGACTATTAAGATTTCACTTGGTAGTTTAGAAACAAGTTAGGTAAGATAGTGTCATAAGTTCCCTCATGTTATGTGATTTTCTTGGCATTCATTAGTGTCGGATTTGATGAGAGTCTAAGTTGGTATTTACATTCCAATATTAAATTTACATCCTTATATTAAATAATAATAATATGATTACGTGTTATCTTGAATCATTATTACATATAACCATTTTATAAGGAAAATTTAGAAACAAGTTATGTAAGATGGTGTCATAAGCTCCCTTATGTGATTTCTAAGTTGGTATTTACATCCCTATATTAAGTAATAATATTTTGATTATTTGTTATCTTGAATTCATTATTAAATGGTAATCAATTCTCAACTTAATAGTAAAGGCTTCACTTTGTAGTGTTTTTATAAAGAAAACTTTCTTCAATGCGGGACTTAGAAAAAAGTTATGTGAGATTGTGCCATAAGTTCCCTTGACAAGGGTCAAGTTGGTATTTACAATCCCAATATTATTGATTTAATAATAATATGTAATAATAGTTTGATTAGTTGTTATCTTGAATTCATTATTACATGGTAATCAAATTATAAGGAAAATTTCTTTAAAATTTTACTAATTTAGCCAATATGGGACTTTGAGACTTGGAGACAACCAAATACTAAGGATTTCAAATACATCCCACATTGTCTAGTATGTCATCTCTTATCTTACCTCTATTCTATAAATAGATGAGACTTTCAAGATAATTTTACATGGTTAGACATCCCACATTGTCAAGTATGTCTTCTCTTGTCTTACCTCTATTCTATAAATAGAGGAGACTTTCAAGTTAATTTTACATGGTTAGACATCTCACATTGTCTAGTATGTCTTCTCTTGTCTTACCTCTATTCTATAAATAGAGGAGACTTTCAAGTTAATTTTTTATGGTTAGACAAAAAAGTCTTAAAGAGTTGATTTTTCAAGTTATATTTTATTTTTTTAATATATTACTTAAAAAATTGGTACAACCGGTTCGGTTCAGTATTTAACGACCAAACCAAACACTCTATCGAAACCAGAACCGAAAATTCGGTATGTACCGGTACCGAACCGGTTTAGCTTTGCACCGAACCGACCGGTTCAAACCAGTTCGGTCTCCCTAAAAACCAAAAAAAACCGACCGGTTTGAACACCCCTAGCCACCAAGCCACGAAAGTAGGGACGAAGTCAAAAAAAATAATAATCAAGGGGGCACATAAATTAGCATCACACAAGTTCTTTTAGTTAAATACTAACTAAAATATCTTTATGATTAGTGTGACGCCCCCAAAATAGGTCCATTCCACAACCCATTCCGAGTCACCAAATACATGGTACAGAAACAACTACAACTTCATTAATACAATTGTCGTGCAAAATACGACAACACATAAACTGTGAGTTTAAATATAAATATTGTCTTCTAGACAATATCCACACTCAAATAAGTCCCCATTACAATTATTGATACACTATTTTTCAAAATAGTGAGGACTACTAAAACAACTATCATGAACCATTACTCCACACTCCGACTAGTTCCCGCTATATTCTCGTCTCCTGAGAAGAAAAATGGAACAAAAAGGAAAAGGGTGAGCTCAACTAGCCCGGTAAAGAATATTATGACTAAGATAATGTATAAAAAATTATCCTTAGTCTTCAACAGGGAAAAATCTGATAGAATACAATAGACAACAAGTTTTAGATCAACAACTGCAGCGGAAAAAACAATTCATTAGAAGAGTTAAGTAGAGAATGAAATCTACTATCATCTATGAATTTAAAAGTCCATCATCGATATTTTATCCCTGTAACATCAATTAATACACATCATAAATCAAATATTCATCTTTGCACTACAGGCCAAAGATATTCACCAGTTGGTCATGTTCATCTAAACACTTGTTCATCTTTGCACTACGGGCCAAAGATATTCATCATAAAATCATTCATTTTTGGACTACATGCCAAAGATATTCAGTAATATCATCATTTAGGACTGAGGATGACGAAAAATATTTTAAAGGAAACGAAACCAGTGAAACAAAAGAACAAACATTAAGGATTCGTACTTCAGCTATTTCATGTCCAAAAATACCTCATAAATAATCATAGTGGAGTAAAATTCAAGAATGATCAAAACATGGATACAATCAAAGCTAGTATCCATAATAGATATTTTGGACGAAAAACGAAAAATTTAATTTTTTTGTGAATAGTTCCTTATACGTGAATAGTAACTCCGACACTAAAAGATAGAAATTTCACAAAAAATCATCATGCTTCGTGAATAGTACTCGTGAATAGTAACTCGTAAATAGTAACTCATGAATAGTAACTCGTGAATACTCATGAATAGTAACTCCAACATGAAAAAGTTTCAAATTTGATAAAAAGTTCCAACCAATATTTCGGTATAATGATATTGAAGAAATAATATCATTTTTAAAAAAAATAATATCCTTTACCTCAAAAGAGCAGTACTTCTGACTGAAAAAACGCTGAACGAACTTGCACCGTATAACAACACTCAAGATATCAAAATACTCACAAGAATACACTCGATAATATAGAGAGAGAAATAGAGAGAAAACTTCAGTTTCTGGTGTGATTTTCAATTCTAACCTAAGCACCCTATTTATAGAAAATTGCTTAGAACACTAAAGCAGAAAATTTAATAAAATAATAATATTTATTATAATTTTCTACGCCAACCTTAGACAACTACTCTCAGCTCATTATGCACATGTTTTAGCCCACAAAAAAAAAATAATATTTTTCTTAAAAAACATAATTAAAACTTCCAAAAATCAATTATTTCGGAACTTCGAAACTTTAATAATTCATAATAAATAGCCCTTTTATCAGAAAATTAGAATCTCGCGACTTTTTATAGGAAATTCAATTCTCTACAACTTTACAGAAGAAAGTTTTTCCAAATTCCAAACAAAAATTGACCGAAATCCATAAACGGGCGATTTTACAAGTTATAATCAAATTTCAGTCAAGAGATGGGGTCCACCGACACACAAAACATGTGTTAATCATTTAATGCAACAAAAATACTCTTTCTCCTCATATACTCATATATCCCACATTCATTGTAAAAATATCATCATTATTATATTATAATAATATAATAAAATATTATTTTATCAGAAAAAGATAAAATATTAATTTTCAATAATTGTCACATAAAAAATTTTCTCCATCTATATCCACATAAAATCAATATTTTCCTCATCATATAAATCAATAATTAATTATTCATAAATAATATTACAGAATCACAGTACTGGCAACTAGGTCGTTCCCAAGAAAGAGGGAGCTTTCCAATAAGAATTTTTCCTTACTGGCGCACAATTAGGTGACCAAACCTCTCCTTAAACAGAACTTTTTAGACATTACCAATAATGTTTTCTAATAATATTATTCAGATAATATGAATTATTGCTCCGATAATGGAAAATACTGTGTAGTGACAATTATTGAAACAACAGTAATATAAAAATCAACGCAGAAATTATTGAATCAATAAAATAAAATACTGAACAGTAATTACTATAAAAATTATTGAGTAGTGTCTTCTTACGTAAGAATCAATAATTAGTGCAATACCGTGTGCTACTGTGCAACAACGCGTATTACTGTGTTTTAACCACCAGGTATTCCAACAGTATTAACGGTAACAACTGCGCCGTTATTTATAAACAACTTATACTTATCGTTTTCTTCATCCAATCGCTTCCTGTTATGGGCCCACACAAGACTGCGCCGTCGTAAGAATATTCTCCAACAACACGAATATTCCACGACCAAACGAATATTCTCCGACAACAATGAGTATTTTATAACCACTTGCTTATTTAAAATATTTGCGCATTTTACCCATAACTAACCACATTAATCAAATCAACCCCTTACTATTTTAAAATAATAATTAGAGAAATTAAATCTTTATTTATAAAAAGTTGGGGTCTTACAACCTCCCCTCCTTATGAAATTTCGTCCTCGAAATTGACGTATTCGTGTAAGACCCCACAAATATCACAATGACACCTATCAGTTTACTACCACACAAATATGGCGTCCCCTATAGAGTCTGGCTTCGGTGTATTCTGTAAGACCCCAAATTATTAATAAATGAAATTTAATTTCCTCTATTTATTATTTTAAAATAGTAAGGGTTGATTTGATTAATGTGGTTAGTTGTGGGTAAAATGCGCAAATATTTTAAATAAGTAGGTGGTTATAAAATATTCATTGTTGTCGGGGAATATTCGATTGGTCGTAGAATATTCTTGCTGTCGGGGAATATTCATACGACGGCGCAATCTTTTGTGGGCCACATAACTGAAAGCGATTGGATGAAGAAAACGACAAGTATATATTGTTTATAAATAACGACGCAGTTGTTACCGTTAATATTGTTGGAATATCCAGTGTTTAAAACACAATAATACGCGTTGTTGCACAGTAGCACATGGTATTGCACCAATTATTAATTCTTACGTAAGAAGGCACTACTCAATAATTGTTACAATAATTACTGTTCAGTATTTTATTTTATTGATTCAATAATTACTGCGTTGATTTTTATATTACTGTTATTTCAATAATTGTCACTACACAGTATTTTTCATTATCGGAGCAATAATTCATATTATTTGAATAATATTATTAGATAATATTATTGGCAATGTCTAGAAAGTTCTGTCTAAGGAGAGGTTTGGTCAACTAATTACGCACCAGTAAAGAAAAATTCTTATTGGATAGCCCCCTCTTTCTTGGGAACGGCCTGATTGTCAGTACTGTGATTCTGTAATATTATTTGTGAATAATTAATTATTTATTTATATGATGAGAAAAATATTGATTTTTTGTGGATATAGATTGAGAAAATTTTTAAAGTGACAAATTGTTGAAAATTAATATTTTATCTTTTTCTGATAAAAAATTTATTTAAATATATTATTATATTTTAATAATATAATAATTGTGATATTTTTACAATGAATGTGGGATATATGAGTATATGAGGAGGAGGAGTATTTTTGTTACCAAAAATATTTAAAACATGTTTTTCATGTCCGTGGACCCCATTTCTTGACTGAAATTTAATTATAGCCTGTAAAATCGCCCGTTTATGGATTTCGGTCAATTTCTGTTTGGAATTTGGAGAAACTTTCTTCTGCAAAGTTGTAGAGAATTGAATTTCCTATGGTAAGTCTTGAGTTTCGAATTTTTCTGACAAATGGGCTATTTATTATGAATTATTGAAGTTCCGGATTAATTGATTACTATTTTTTTTGAAGTTTTAAACCACTTTTGCATGAAAAACGTTTTTGGTACTTAGGAGACATGTGTTAGTGGCTGATTTCAGCTGGTGGAGTGCGTATGATGATTTGGAAAATTAATAACATTAATTTATTAAATTTTCTACTTTGGTGTTATAAGCAATTTCTTATAAATAGGGCGCTTAGGTTAGAATTAAAAATTACACCAGAAACTAAAGATTTCTCTCTCTTTCTCTCTCTATAATATCGAGCGTATTTTGTGATTATTTTAGTACTTTGAGTATTGCTATACGGTGCAAGTTCTTTCAGTACTATATCCAGTATTCCAGTCAGAAGTACTGTTTTTGCGAGGTAAGGGATGTTATTTTCTTCTCAAATGATATTATTTCTTCAATATCATTATGCTGAAATATTGGTTGGAACTTTTTATCAAATTTGAAACTTTTTCATGTCGGGATTACTATTCATGAGTTACTATTCATGAGTTAATATTCACGAGTTACTATTCATGAGTACTATTCACGAAGCATGATGATATTTTTTGTGAAATTTCTATCTTTTGGTGTCAGAGTTACTATTCACGTATACGGCACTATTCACGTATACGTCACAATTCACGAATACGACACTATTCACCGAAAAATGAAATTTCTTCTTTTTGTCCAAAATATCTATTCTGGATACTAGCTTTGATTGTATCCATGTTTTGATCATTCTTGAATTTTACTCCACTCTGGTTATTTATGAAGTATTTTTGAACTTGGATTATTTAAAATACGAATCCTTAATACTTGTTCTTTTGTTTCACTAGATTCGTTTTCTTTAAAATATTTTTCATCATCCTCAGTCCTAAATGATGATATAACTGAATATCTTTGGCCTGTAGTGCAAAGATGAATGATTTCTTGATGAATATCTTTGGCCCGTAGTGAAAAGATGAACAGGTGTTGAGATGAACATGACCGATTGATTAATATCTTTGGCCCGTACTGTAAAGATGAACAGGTGTTTAGATGAACATGACCAACTGATGAATATCTTTGGCCTGTAGTGCAAAGATGAATATTTGATTCCAGATATATATTGATTGATGTTACATGGATAAAATATCGACGATGAACTTTTAAATTCATATATAGAAGATAGTAGTTTGCATTCTCTACTTAACTCTTCTAATGAATTATTATTTCCGCTGCGAAGATTGATTTAAAACTGGTTGTCTATTGTATTCTATTAGATTTTTCCCTGTTGAGGACTAACGATAATTTGTTCTATATTATCTTATTCATAATGTTCTTTACTGGGCTAGTTGAGCTCACCCTTTTCCTTTTTGTTCCATTTTTCTTCTCAGGAGGCGAGAATGTAACGAGTACGAGTCGGGGTATGGAATGATAGTTATAGAGAGAGTTGTTTAGTAGTCCTCATCATTTTTGTAAAATAATGTATAAATAATTGTGATGAGGATTTATTTGGGTATAGATATTGTCTAGAAGATAATATTTGTATTTAAACTCACAGTTTTTATGTTGTATTCATAAAGTTGTAGTTGTTTCTGTACCATGTATTTAGCAACTCAGAATGGGTGTTGTATACCTATTTTAGGGACGTCACAGTTAGTATCAGAGCTTAGGGATATAGTCTCTCGCGGAGATCGGAGAATAGTACTAGGAGGGGAGAGACGAGTAATCCTTCGCTAATATGTCATACCTAAGCTTATTTGTCGGTCAGTCGAACTATATGGTTAAAATGTGATATGTTAATTTGTTTAATTAACTCTTGTTTTATGGCAGTATTTAAGAATAGCAGCTGAGAATATTAACGGTGGAGTTAATGAGACCGTGGAAACACCTTTAATTACCACCCAGGGGAACGTGCAACAGTAAGGCAATATTCCTCCTGTAAATAACACCACTGAGAAGACGATGAACAACGGGATGTTTAGGAGCTTTTTGCAGTTCATGCAAAACCAGACGAGGGAGACTCGTGTACAGAATATGGGTGGAAATGATAGCAATGCGCGACTTATCACGGCCAAGCTGTTCAAAGAGTTGGGACCAAAAGAATTTAAGGGAAAGCCGGATCCGATCATGGCGGAAACGTGGGTCAAGCAAATTACCAGGATATTCGATGTCTTGGGATGTGCGGAGGAACAGAAGGTTCCATTCGCCACCTTTATGTTCCGTGGCGAGGCAGATTACTGGTGGGAGTCTGTGAAACATACCCAGCCTGCCGTAGTCCGCATGTCTTGGGAAACGTTTCAGAAACTTTTCAACAAAAAATACTTTCCTAAAAGTATTCGCTATATGAAAGAGGTAGAGTTTATTTGACTAGAACAAAACAACAAGACGGTGTCCCAATACGAGGCGAAGTTTGCAGAGTTATCCAGGTTTGCACCTCATTTGATAGAGAATGAGGAACGAATGACGAGGATGTTTCTGAGAGGTTTAAAACCCGAGATTCGGCAATATCTTATATCTCATAAATTTTCTTTATATTCAGATGTTGTCAATATGGCTCAATTATTAGAGTGAGATAAGGAGTACGTTCAACCAAGAGACCGCAACCAGGATCATACCGGTGACAGCAGTCATCAGAACAATGATAACCAGCGGAGAAAGAAAAATACGGACAAGAGTGACAACCACTCTGGTGGTAATCGTGGCCATGAAAATAGAAGAAGCGAGTCGGGGGAGATTTTAAAAAGAGGAGATTCAATAATGACACTGCGAAGACATCAGCACCAGCAGCAACTGGTTTTAAGGGAGGAGAACGACCACCGGTCATATGCTATAAGTGCGGAAAAGAAGGACATATCAGTCCAAACTGCCCACAACAGTTTAAGGCATGTTATAACTGTGGAAAGGAATGACATATCGCTCGAGATTGCACTGTAGCGAAACCAAGACCAGTGGAGATGGTGACTCCAAAGGCTATCCCGGACAAGTCAAAGTCATCGGTTCTTGGAAGAGCATTTTTCATGACTTCTCAAAAAGTGAGCAACCCGAACGAAGTTGGCACCAGTTAGTTAATTATAAATTTCTGTGAAGTTATACCTTTTTAGATACGGGTTCTACCCATTCATTTATCTCTCCTACTTATACTCAACATTTAAACTTGACTCTGGAGAAAATTAGATTTTGACTTATTTGTTGAAACTCCGTTAGGAGAAACTTTCATCGCATCCACTGTTTATAAATCTTGTTTGATCCAAGTTGGCACCATCGCATTACCTGTTGACCTTATTTCTTTAAAGATACTTTCTTCTGATGTGATTTTGGGGATTGATTGATTAACTACTCATCATGCCAAAATTGATTGCTTTCGTAAGGTTGTTAGTTTTCATATTCCTAAGCAACCTGTTATTCGAATTCAAGCAACCAAACCATTGAAGTCAAACACTTTCATATCAAGCCATAAAGTCATTCGTTTATTGAAAAACGGATGTCAAGTTTTCTTAGCCCATGTTATGGACTTGAACAAAAATACGTCAGATTTGAATGATATTTCTGTTGTTAGTAAATTTTCTGATGTATTTCCTGAAGAATTTCTTGGCTTACTCCCAAAGTGTGATATTGAATTTTGTATCGACTTTGAACCCGGTACAAAACCCATTTCTAAAATCTCATGGCTCCTATTGACCTTCAGGAGTTAAAAATTCAACTATAGAATTTAGGACCCGAGCCTTTATCTGGTGACTTCCTTTGTGGAATGCACCAAAGCCAGACTCTCCGTAGGGGATGCCATATTTATGCGGTAGTAAACTGATAGGTATCAATACGACGTGCTATCCAAGATTATGATATGAGTCACAGTTAAGAGCAACCTAAGTCAGTAATCGAAATACGTAGCTTTCTATGCTTAGCTGGTTATTATCGAAGATTTTGTGGAAAGATTTTCTCGAATCGCTACTCCATTAATGCAGCTGACTCGTAGAGATACAAAATTCGAATGGAGCAAGGAATGTGGGAAGAGCTTCGAAGAACTTAATAGGAGAATCATTTCGGCACATGTTCTGACCATACCATCCTGAAAAAGCGAACGTGGTAGCTGATGTGTTGAGTAAAAGATTGTATACGAGTACGAATATAATATTGTCAAAGACCCATTTCATATAACTGACAAATGATAAATATAGAGTTAAAGACTCTAGGGACTCACGTGATGATATACAAGTAGAATCGACTTTAATCGATAAAGTTAAAAACGTTCAAGCTACACCCCGGAGCTGATGAATATGAAGAAGGAGGTACAAGAAGTTGTTATTCCAAAAGCGAGAATTAGCGAGGTGAGGAAAGCTCAAACCTTCGATTTATTAGTCCATTTGAAATCCTAGATCGAATAGGAACTGTGGCCTATAGGCTCGTTTTACCGCCAAGTATGACGCGTGTTCATAACGTTTTTCACGTATCGATGTTACGTAAATATGTGGACGACCCGAACCATGTTATTAAGTTAGAACCGAACGAGATAGCCGAAGACTTAACGTATGAATAGGTACCTGCCAAGATTTTGGATAGGAAGGAGCATGTCCTACGCACGAAGGTCATACCACACGTTAAAGTTTTGTGGAGAAACCATGCTATTGAGGAAATAACCTGGGAGTTGGAAACGGAAATGAAAGCGAGGTATCCTCATCTTTTTGAAACACCAGGTACGTACATCAATTTCGAGGATGAAATTTCATAAGGAGGGGAGGTTGTAAGACCCCAAATTATTAATAAATAAAATTTAATTTCCTCTATTTATTATTTTGAAATAGTAAGGGTTGATTTGATTAATGTGGTTAGTTGTGGGTAAAATGCGCAAATATTGTAAATAAGCAGGTGGTTATAAAATATTCATTGTTGTCGGGGAATATTCGATTGGTCGTGGAATATTCTTGCTGTCGGGGAATATTCATACGACGGCGCAGTCTTTTGCGGGCCACATAACGGAAAACGATTGGATGAAGAAAACGACAAGTATAAGTTGTTTATAAATAACAGCGCAGTTGTTACCGTTAATACTGTTGGAATATCCGGTGGTTAAAACACAGTAATACGCGTTGTTGCACAGTAGCACATGGTATTGCACCAATTATTGATTCTTACGTAAGAAGGCACTACTCAATAATTGTTACAGTAATTACTGTTCAGTATTTTATTTTATTGCTTCAATAATTACTGTGTTGATTTTTATATTACTGTTATTTCAATAATTGTCACTACACAGTATTTTTCATTATCGGAGCAATAATTCATATTATCTAAATAATATTATTAGATAATATTATTGGCAATGTCTAGAAAGTTCTGTCTAAGGAGAGGTTTGGTCAACTAATTGCGCGCCAGTAAAGAAACATTCTTATTGGATAGCCCCCTCTTTCTTGGGAACGGCCTGATTGTTAGTACTGTGAATAATTAATTATTGATTTATATGATGAGAAAAATATTGATTTTTTGTGGATATAGATTGAGAAAATTTTTAAAGTGACAAATTGTTGAAAATTAATATTTTATCTTTTTTCTGATAAAAAATTCATTTAAATATATTATTATATTGTAATAATATAATAATGGTGATATTTTTACAATGAATGTGGGATATATGAATATATGAGGAGGAGTAGTATTTTTGTTACCAAAAATATTTAAAACATGTTTTTCATGTCCATGGACCCCATTTCTTGACTGAAATTTAATTATAGCCTGTAAAATCGCCCGTTTATGGATTTCGGTCAATTTCTGTTTGGAATTTGGAGAAACTTTCTTCTGCAAAGTTGTATAGAATTGAATTTCCTATGGTAAGTCTTGAGTTTCGAATTTTTCTGACAAAAGAGCTATTTATTATAAATTATTGAAGTTCCGGATTAATTGATTACTATTTTTTTTGAAGTTTTAAACCACTTTTGCATGAAAAACGTTTTTGGTACTTAGGAGACATGTGTTAGTGGCTGATTTCAGCTGGTGGAGTGCGTATGATAATTTGGAAAATTAATAATATTTATTTATTAAATTTTATACTTTGGTGTTCTAAGCAATTTCCTATAAATATGGTGCTTAGGTTAGAATTAAAAATTACACCAGAAACTAAAGATTTCTCTCTTTTTCTCTCTCTATAATATCGAGCGTATTTTGTGAGTATTATAGTACTTTGAGTATTCCTATACGGTGCAAGTTCTTTCAGCACTATATCCAGTATTCCAGTCAGAAGTACTATTTTTGCGAGGTAAGAGATATTATTTTCTTCTCAAATGATATTATTTCTTCAATATCATTATACTGAAATATTGGTTGGAACTTTTTATCAAATTTTGAACTTTTTCATATCGGGGTTACTATTCATGAGTTACTATTCACGAGTTACTATTCATGAGTACTATTCAAGAAGCATGATGATGTTTTTTGTGAAATTTCTATCTTTTGGTGTCAGAGTTACTATTCACGTATACATCACTATTCACAAATACGACACTATTCAACGAAAAATAAAATTTTTTCTTTTTGTCCAAAATATCTATTCTGGATACTAGCTTTGATTGTATCCATGTTTTGATCATTCTTGAATTTTACTCCACTCTGGTTATTTATGAAGTATTTTTGAACTTGGATTATTTAAAATACGAATCCTTAATACTTGTTCTTTTGTTTCACTAGATTCGTTTTCTTTAAAATATTTTTCATCATCCTCAGTCCTAAATGATGATATAACTGAATATCTTTGGCCTGTAGTGCAAAGATGAATGATTTCTTGATGAATATCTTTGGCCCGTAGTGCAAAGATGAACATGTGTTGAGATGAACATGACCGACTGATTAATATCTTTGGCCCGTGCTGCAAAGATGAACAGGTGTTTAGATGAACATGAACAACTGATGAATATCTTTGGCCTGTAGTGCAAAGATGAATATTTAATTCCAGATATATATTGATTGATGTTACAGGGATAAAATATCGACGATGAACTTTTAAATTCATATATAGAAGATAGTAGTTTGCATTCTCTACTTAACTCTTCTAATGAATTATTATTTCCGCTGCGAAGATTGATTTAAAACTGGTTGTCTATTGTATTCTATTAGATTTTTCCCTGTTGAGGACTAACGATAATTTGTTCTATATTATCTTATTCATAATGTTCTTTACTGGGCTAGTTGAGCTCACCCTTTTCCTTTTTGTTCCATTTTTCTTCTCAGGAGGCGAGAATGTAGCGAGTACGAGTCGGGGTATGGAATGATGGTTATAGAGAGAGTTGTTTAGTAGTCCTCACCATTTTTGTAAAATAATGTATAAATAATTGTGATGAGGATTTATTTGGGTATAGATATTGTCTAGAAGATAATATTTGTATTTAAACTCACAGTTTTTATGTTGTATTCATAAAGTTGTAGTTGTTTCTGTACCATGTATTTGGCGACTCAGAATGGGTGTTGTATACCTATTTTGGGGACGTCACAGCGAGTACTAGTTGGGGTGTGGAATGATGGTTCTAGAAGTTGTTCTAGTAGTCCTCACTATTCTGTAAAATAGTGTATTAATAATTATAATGAGGACTTTTTTGAGTATGGATATTGTCTAGATGATACTATTTGTATTTAAACTCACAGTTTTTATGTTGTATTAATAAAGTTGTAATTGTTTCTGTACCATTTATTTGGCGACTCAGAATGAGTGATGTATACCTATTTTGGGGGCGTCACAGTTGGTATCAGAGCTTAGGGATATGGTCTCTGGCGGAGATCAGGGAATAGTACTAGGAGGGGAGAGACGAGTAATCCTTTGCTAGTATGTCATACCTAAGCTTATTTGTTGGTCAGTCGAACTATATGGTTAATATGTGATATGTTAATTTGTTTAATTAACCCTTGTTTATGGCAGTATTTAAGAATGGCAGCTGAGAATATTAACGGCGGAGTTAATGAGACCGTAGAAACACCTTTAATCATCACCCAGGGGAACGAGCAACAGGAAGGCAATATTCCTCCTGTAAACAACACCACTTAGCAGACGATGAACGACGGGATGTTTAGGAGCTTTTTGCAGTTCATGCAAAACCAGATGAGGGAGACTCGTGTACAGAATACGGGTGGAAATGATAGCAACGTGCGGCTTGTCACGACCAAGCAGTTCAAAGAGTTGGGACACCAAAATTTAAGGGAAAGCCGGATCCGATCATGGCGGAAATATGGGTCAAGCAAATTACCAAGATATTCGATGTCTTGGGATGCACGGAGGAACAGAAGGTTCCATTCGTCACCTTTATGTTCCGTGACGAGGCGGATTACTGGTGGAAGTCTGTGAAACGTACCCAGCCTGCAGCACTACGCATGTCTTGGGAAACGTTTCAAAAACTTTTCAACGAAAAATACTTTCCTGAAAGTATTCTCCATATTAAGGAGGTAGAGTTTATTAGACTAGAACAACACAACATGACGGTGTCCCAATATGAGGCAAAGTTCGTAGAGTTATCCAGGTTTGCACCTCATTTGGTAGAGAATGAGGAATAAATGACGAGGATATTTCTGAGAGGTTTAAAACCCGAGATTTGACAATATCTTATCTCTCATAAATTTTCTTTATATTCAGATGTTGTCAACAGGGCTCAATTATTAGAGCGAGATAGCGAGTATGTTCAACCAAGAGACCGCAACCAGGATCATACCAGTGACAGTAGTCATCAGAACAACGATAACCAGTGGAGACAGAAAAATACGGACAAGAGCGACAACCACTCTGGTGGTAATCGTGGCCATGAAAATAGAAGAAGCGAGTCGGGGGGAGATTTTAAAAAGAGGAGATTCAACAATGAAACTGTGAAGACATCAGCACCAGCAGAAACTGGTTTTAAGGGAGGAGAACGACCACCGGTCGTATGCTATAAATGTGGAAAAGAGGGACACATCAGCCCAAACAGTCCACAACAGTTCAAGGTATGCTATAATTATGGAAAGGAAGGACATATCGCTCGAGATTGTACGGTAACGAAACCAAGCCCAGTGGGGATGGTGACTCAAAAGGCTGTCCCAGAAAAGTCAAAGTCAACGGTTCCTGGAAGAGCGTTTGTCGTGACTGGTCAACATGCAAGGAACCCAAACGAGGTGATCACGGGTAAGCTAATCATAAATTCATGCGAAGTTTATACATTACTAGATATCGGTGCTACCCATTCATTTATCTCTCCTGCTTGTGCTCAACGTTTAAACTTGACTCCGGAGAAATTAGACTTTGACCTATCTGTGGAAACTTCGTTAGGAGAAACTTTCATCACATCCACTGTTTATAAATCTTGTTTGATCCAAGTTGGCACCATCGCATTACCTGTTGACCTTATTTCTTTAAAGATACTTGCTTCTGATGTGATTTTGGGGATTGATTGATTAACTACTCATCATGCCAAAATTGATTGCTTTCGTAAGGTTGTTAGTTTTCATATTCCTAAGCAACCTGTTATTCGAATTCAAGCAACCAAACCATTGAAGTCAAACACTTTCATATCAAGCCATAAAGTCATTCGTTTATTGAAAAATGGATGTCAAGTTTTCTTAGCCCATGTTATGGACTTGAACAAAAATACGTCAGATTTGAATGATATTTCTGTTGTTAGTAAATTTTCTGATGTATTTCCTGAAGAATTTCTTGGCTTACTCCCAAAGTGTGATATTGAATTTTGTATCGACTTTGAACCCGGTACAAAACCCATTTGTAAAATCTCATGGCTCCTATTGAACTTCAGGAGTTAAAAATTCAACTATAGAATTTAGGACCCGAGCCTTTATCTGGTGACTTCCTTTGTGGAATGCACCAAAGCCGGACTCTCCGTAGGGGACGCCATATTTATGCGGTAGTAAACTGATAGGTATCAATACGACGTGCTATCCAAGATTATGATATGAGTCACAGTTAAGAGCAACCTAAGTCAGTAATCAAAATACGTAGCTTTCTATGCTTAGCTGGTTATTATCGAAGATTTTGTGGTAAGATTTTCTCGAATCGCTACTCCATTAACGCAGCTGACTCGTAGAGATACAAAATTCGAATGGAGCAAGGAATGTGGGAAGAGCTTCGAAAAACTCAATAGGAGACTCATTTCGGCACATGTTCTGACCATACCATCCTGAAAAAGCGAACGTGGTAGCTGACGTGTTGAGTAAAAGATCGTATACGAATACGAATGTAATATTGTCAAAGACCCATTTCATATAACTTACAAATGATAGATATAGAGTTAAAGACTCTATGGAAAATACTGTGTAATGACAATTTATTAAAAAACAGTAATAAAAAATATCAATGCAGCAATTATTGAATCAATAAAATAAAATACTGAACAGTAATTACTGTAACAATTATTGAGTAGTGCCTTCTTACGTAAGAATCAATAATTGGTGCAATACCGTGTGCTACTGTTCAACAACGCGTATTACTGTGTTTTAACCACCGGGTATTCCAACAGTATTAACGGTAACAACTACGTCGTTATTTATAAACAACTCATACTTGTCTTTTTCTTCATCCAACCGCTTTCCGTTATGGGGACCACAAAAGACTGCGCCGTCGTATGAATATTCCCCGACAGCAAGAATAATCCACGACCAAACGAATATTCCCCTACAACAATGAATATTTTATAACCACCCGTTTATTTTAAAATATTCGCGCATTTTACTCATAACTAACCACATTAATCAAATCAACCCTTACTATTTCAAAATAATAAATAAAGAAAATTAAATTTTATTTATTAATAATTCGGGGTCATACAACCTTCCCTCCTTATGAAATTTTGTCCTCAAAATTAACTTATGTACCTGGTGTTTCGAAAAGATGAGGATACCTCACTTTCATTTCAGTTTTCAACTCCCAGGTTATTTCCTCAATAGCATGGTATGACCTTCGTGCGTAGGACATGCTCCTTCCTATCCAAAATCTTAACAGGTACCTCTTCATACGTTAAGTCTTCGGCTATCTCGTCCGGTTCTAACTCAATAACATGGTTCAGGTCGTCCACATATTTACGTAACATCGATACATAAAAAACGTTATGAAAACGCGTCATACTTGGCGGTAAAACGAGTCTATAGGCCACAGTTCCTATTCGATATAGGATTTCAAATGGACTAATAAATCGAAGGTTTGAGCTTTCCTCACCTCGCCAATTCTCACTTTTGGAATAACAACTTCTTGTACCTCCTTCTTCATATTCATCAGCTCCGGGGTGTAGCTTGAACATTTTTAACTTTATCGATTAAATTCGGTTCTACTTGTATATCATCACGTGAGTCCCTAGAGTCTTTAATTCTATATCTATCATTTATAAGTTATATGAAATGGGTCTTTGATAATATAGCATTCGTACTCATATACGATCTTTTACTCAACACGTCAGCTACCACGTTCACTTTTCTAGGATGGTATGATCAGAACATGTGCCGAAATGAGTCTCCTATTGAGTTTTTCGAAGCTCTTACCACATTCCTTGCTCCATTCGAATTTTGTATCTCTACGAGTCAGCTGCGTTAATGGAGTAGCGATTCGAGAAAATCTTTCCACAAAATCTTCGATAATAACCAGCTAAGCATAGAAAGCTACATATTTCGATTACTGACTTAGGTTGCTCTCAACTGTGACTCATATCCCAATCTTGGATAGCACGTCACAATGACACCTATCAGTTTACTACCGCATAAATATGGCGTTCCCTACGGAGAGTCTGGCTTTGGTGCATTCCACAAAGGAAGTCACCAGATAAAGGCTCGGGTACCAAATTCTATAGTTAAATTTTTAACTCTTGAAGTTCAATAGGAGCCATGAGATTTTAGAAATGAGTTTTATACCGGGTTCAAAGTCGATACAAAATTCAATATCACACTTTGGGAGTAAGCCAAGAAATTCTTCAGGAAATACATCAGAAAATTTACTAACAACAGAAATATCATTCAAATCTGACGTATTTTTGTTCAAGTCCATAACATGGGCTAAGAAAACTTGACATCCGTTTTTCAATAAACGAATGACTTTATGGCTTGATATGAAAGTGTTTGACTTCAATGGTTTGGTTGCTTGAATTCGAATAATAGGTTGCTTAGGAATATGAAAACTAACAACCTTACGAAAGCAATCAATTTTGGCATTATGAGTAGTTAATCAATCAATCCCCAAAATCACATCAGAAGCAAGTATCTTTAAAGAAATAAGGTCAACAGGTAATGCAATGGTGCCAACATGGATCAAACAAGATTTATAAACAGTGGATGTGATGAAAGTTTCTCCTAATGGAGTTTCCACAGATAGGTCAAAGTCTAATTTCGCCGGAGTCAAGTTTAAACATTGAGCACAAGCATGAGAGATAAATGAATGGGTAGCACTGGTATCTAGTAATGTATAAACTTTGCATGAATTTATGATTAGTTTACCCGTGATCACCTCGTTTGGGTTCCTCGCATGTTAACCAGTCACGATAAACGCTCTTCCAGGAACCGTTGACTTTGACTTTTCTGGGACAGCCTTTTGAGTCACCATCCCCACTGGGCTTGGTTTAGCTACCATACAATCTCGAGCGATATGTCCTTCCTTTCCACAATTATAGCATACCTTAAACTTATGTGGACAGTTTGGGCTGATGTGTCCCTCTTTTCAACATTTACAGCATACGACTGGTGGTCGTTCTCCTCCCTTAAAACCAATTGCTGCTGGTGCTGACGTTTTCGCAGTGTCATTGTTGAATCTCCTCTTTTTAAAATCTCCCCCCGACTCGCTTCTTCTATTTTCATGGCCACAAGTACCACCAAAGTGGTTGTCGCTCTTGTCCGTATTTTTCTTTCTCCGCTGGTTATCGTTGTTCTAATGACTGTTGTCACCGGTATGATCCTGGTTGAGGTCTCTTGGTTGAACGTACTGGCTATCTCGCTCTAATAATTGAGCCCTGTTGACAACATCTAAATATAAAGAAAATTTATGAGAGATAAGATATTGTCGAATCTCGGGTTTTAAACCTCTCAGAAACATCCTCGTCATTCGTTCCTTATTCTCTACCAAATGAGGTGAAAAACCTGGATAACTCTGCTTACTTCGCCTCATATTGGGACACCGTCATTTTATTTTGTACTAGTCTAATATACTCTACTTCCTGAATATGGCGAATACTTTCAGGAAAGTATTTTTTGTTGAAAAGTTTTTGAAACGTTTCCCAAGACACGCGGAGTGCGGTAGGCTGGGTACGTTTCACAGACTCCCACCAGTAATCCGCCTCTCCACGAAACATAAAGGTGGCGAATGGAACCTTCAGTTCCTCCGTGCATCCCAAGACATCGAATATCTTGGTAATTTGTTTGACTCATGTTTTCGCCATGATCCGATCAGGCTTTCCCTTAAATTCTGGTGGTCCCAACTCTTTGAACTGCTTGGTCGTGACAAGCCGCGCGTTGCTATCATTTCCACCCGTATTCTGTACACGAGTCTCCCTCGTCTGGTTTTGCATGAACTGCAAAAAGCTCATAAACATCCCGTCGTTCATCGTATGCTCAGTGGTGTTGTTTACAAGAAGAATATTGTCTTCCTGTTGCACGTTCCCCTGAGTGGTGATTAAAGTTGTTTCCACGGTCTCATTAACTCCACCGTTAATATTCTCAGCTGTCATTCTTAAATACTGCCATAAAATAAGGGTTAATTAAACAAATTAACATATCACATATTAACCATATAGTTCGACTGACCAACAAATAAGCTTAGGTATGACATACTAGCGAAGGATTACTCGTCTCTCCCCTACTAGTACTATTCCTCGATCTCCGCCAGAGACCATATCCCTAAGCTCTGATACCAACTGTGATGCCCCCAAAATAGGTCCATTCCATCCAACCCATTCTGAGTCGCCAAATACATGGTACAGAAACAACTACAACTTCATTAATACAATCGTCGTGCAAAATACGATAACACATTAACTTTGACTTTAAATACAAATATTGTCTTCTAGACAATATCCACACTCAAATAAGTCCTCATCACAATTATTGATACAATATATTACAAAATGGTGAGGACTACTAAAACAACTTTCTTGAACCATCACTCCACACCCCAACTAGTTCCCGCTATATTCTCGCCTCCTGAGAAGAAAAATGGAACAAAAAGGAAAAGGGTGAGCTCAACTAGCCCAGTAAAGAATATTATGACTAAGATAATGTACAACAAATTATCCTTAGTCTTCAACAGGGAAAAATCTGATAGAATACAATAGACAACAAGTTTTAGATTCACAACTGCAGCGGAAACAACAATTCATTAGAAGAATTAAGTAGAGAATGAAATCTATTATCATCTATGAATTTAAAAGTCCATCATCGATATTTTATCACTGTAACTTCAATCAATATACATCTTGAATCAAATAGTCAACTTTGCACTATAGGCCAAAGATATTCATCTGTTGGTCATGTTCATCTTAACACCTGTTCATCTTTGCACTACGGGCCAAAGATATTCATCAGTTGGTCATGTTCATCTAAACACCAGTTTATCTTTGCACTACAGGCCAAAGATATTCATCAAAAAATCATTCATATTTGCACTACGTGCCAAAGATATTCAGTTATATCATCATTTAGGACTGAGGATGATGAAAAATATTTTAAAGAAAATGAATCCAGTGAAGCAAAAGAACAAATATTAAAGATTCGTACTTTAAATAATTCTCATTCAAAAATACTTCATAAATAACCAGATTGGAGTAAAATTCAAGGATGAAGTTCAAAACATAGATCCAATCAAAGATAAGAATCATAATAGACAATCTTGGACATAGAAAAGAAAATTTAATTTTTCTATGAATAGTGTCGTATTCGTGAATAATACTGTATACGTGAATAGTGTCGTATACGTGAATAGTGACTCCGACCTCAAAAGATAGAAATTTCACAAAAAAATATCATCATGCTTCGTGAATAGTACTTGTGAATAGTAATTCGTGAATAGTAACTCATGAATAATAACTCATGAATAGTAACCCCGACATGAAAAAGTTCCCATTTTGATAAAAATTTCCAACCAATATTTTGGCATAATGATATTGAAGAAATAATATCATTTTCGAATAAAATAACATCCCTTACCTCAGAAATGATAGTACTTCTGACTGGTATATTGGATATAGTGCTGAAAGGACTTGCACCGTATAGCAATACTCAAAGTACTAAAATACTCACAAGAATACGCTCAATATATCGAGAGAGAAAGAGAGAGAAGATTTCAGTTTCTGATGTGATTTTCAATTCTAACCTAAGCACCCTATTTATAGAAAATTCAATTCTCTACAACTTTTCAGAAGAAAGTTTTTCCAAATTCTAAACAGAAATTGACCGAAATCCATAAACGGACGATTTTACAGGCTATAATCAAATTTCAGTCAAGAAATGGGGTCCACCTACACACAAAATATGTGTTAAACAACTTTTGCAACAAAAATAATCTTCCTCCTCATATACTCAGATATCCCACATTCATTGTAAAAATATCATCGTTATTATATTATAATAATATAATAAAATATTATTTTATCAGAAAAGATAAAATATCAATTTTTTAACAACTGTCACTTTAAAAATTTTCTCCATCTATATCCACATAAAATCAATATTTCTCTCATCATATAAATCAATAATTAATTATTCACAAATAATATTACAGAATCACAGTACTGGCAACCAGGCCGTTCCCAGGAAAGAGGGGGCTTTCCAATAAGAATTTCTCCTTACTGGCGCGCAATTAGGTGACCAAACCTCTCCTTAGACAGAACTTTCTAGACATTGCCAATAATGTTTTCTAATAATATTATTTAGATAATATGAATTATTGCTTCGATAATGGAAAATACTGTGTAGTGACAATTATTGAAACAACAGTAATATAAAATATCAATGCAACAATTATTGAATCAATAAAATAAAATACTGAACAGTAACTACTGTAACAATTATTGAGTAATGCCTTCTTACTTAAGAATAAATAATTGGTGCAATACCGTGTGCTACTATACAACAACGAGTATTACTGTGTTTTAACCACCGGGTATTCCAACAGTATTAACGGTAACAACTACGCTGTTATTTATAAACAACTCATACTGGTCTTTTTCTTCATCCAATCACTTTCCGTTATGAGGACCACAAATGACTGCGCCGTCGTACGAATATTCCCCGACAGCAAGAATATTCTACGACCAAAGGAATATTCTCTGACAACAATGAATATTTTATAACCACCTGTTTATTTTAAAATATTCGCGCATTTTACTCATAACTAACCACATTAATCAAATCAACTCTTACTATTTCAAAATAATAAATAGAGGAAATTAAATTTTATTTATTAATAATTTGGGGTCTTACATTCGTTTTTCAATAAACGAATACCTTTATGGCTTGATATAACTGTGATTGACTTTAGTGATTTGGTTGCTTGAATACGTATAATAGGTTGGTTAGGAATATGAAAGCTAACTAACTTATGAAAACAGTCAATTTTTTCATGATAAGTAGTTAACCAATCAATCCTTAAAATCACATCAAATGCAAGTATTTTAAAGGAAATAAGATTGACATGTAATGTGAGGGTACCGATTTGAACAAAACAAGACTTATAAACAGTGGATGTAATGAAGGTTTCTCCCAACGAAGTTTCAACAGATAAGTCAAAGTCTAATTTCTCCGGAGTTAAATTTCAACGTTGAGCGTAAGTAGGAGAAATAAAAGAATGGGTAGAACCAGTATCAAATAAGGTATAGACTTCGCTAGAGTTTATGATTAGCTTACCCGTGATAACCTCGTTCAGGTTCCTTACTTTTTGGGAGGTCATGACAAACGCTCTCCCTTGAACTACCGGCTTTGACTTATCTGGGACGACCTTTGGTGCCTCCATCCCAGCTGGATTTGAATTCCCTGCATTACAAAATCAGGTCAGGTAACCTTCTCTTCTGTAATTATAACATGCTTTGGATTGTTGCGTGCAGTTTGGACTGATGTGTCCCTCCCTTACGCATTTGTAATATACGATCGGCGATCGTTCTCCTTCCTTAACAACTGGTACTGGTGCTGACGTCTTTCCATCATTATTGAATCTCCTCTTCTTGAAATTTTCACTTCTATTATCTTGGCCATAATTACCACCAAAGTGGTTATCATTTATGGCATGTTGATTCCCTCCACGTTTGTTGTCACCGCTTCGATGACTGCTACCACTGGTATTATCATTTTGTCGGCTGCTCTATCTTGGTTGGGTTCACTCATTATCGCGCTCTAATAATTGAGCCCTATTTACAACATCTGAATACAAACACAGTTTTTGAGAAATGAGATATTGACGTATTTTAGGTTTCAAACCTCGCAGAAACATTCGCGTCCATCTCTCCTCATTATGAACCAAGTGGGGCATAAACCGGGACAACTCAGAAAACTTAGCTTCGTACTGTGACACGGTCATATTATTTTGCTCCAGCTTGATGAACTCTATTTCCTTCATGTGACGAATACTTTCGGGAAAGTACTTATCGTTGAACAGTTCTTAGAACTTTTCCCAAGACATCTTCAATACGGCAAGCTGAGTACGCTTTACAGATTCCCACCAGTAATCTGCATCTCCTCGCAACATGAAGGTGGCAAAGGGAACCTTTTGCACCTCGGAGCATCCCAAGATATCAAATATCTAGGTGATCTGCTTTATCCACGTCTCTGCCTTAAGTGGTTTTGGCTCTCCCAAACACTCTGGTGGTCCCTGCTCCTTAAAATTCTTAGAGGTGACCATCCGAGAGTTGCTAGTATTTTCACTTATATTTTGCACAGGAGTCTCTCTCGCCTGATGTTGCATGAATTACAAAAAGCCTCTAAACATTACGTCGTTCATCATTTGGTCGGTGTTATTGTTTACATGAGGATTGTTCCTCTCTTGATGCACATTATCCTGGTTATTGATCTGTGGTGACTCATCAGTCTCCTGTGCTCCATTGCTTATCTCAACATTTTTAGATGTCATTTTCAAATATTGCCACAAAATAAGGGTTAATTGACATTCCACATATTTTCCCTATACCCTGACCGACCAATTAAATAACAAATAAGCTTAGGTAGGTCATACTAGCGAAGGATTTACCCGTCTATCCCCTCCTAGTTCTAGTCTCACATCTCAGCCAATGATCATATCCCTAAGCTTTGATAAGAATTGTGATGCCCCCAAAATAGGTATACATCACCCGTTCTGAGTCGCCAAATACATGGTACATAATTCAAATACAAACTTAATTTATACAATTGTTAAGTGTCGTATAGAATACGACAAAATATAATCTGTGAGTTTTAATACAAATATTTTCTTCTAGACAATATTCAAATTCAAAATAAGTCATCATTACAATTATTATCACACTATTTCACAAAATAATGAGAACTACTAATTCAAACATCTCGGACCATCACTCTGTTCCCCGACTAGTCCCGGCTACGTTCTCATTTCCTGAAGAGAACAATGAAAGCAAAAGGGTGAGCTCAACTAGCCCAGTAAGAAATATTATGACTAAGATAATGCAGAATAAATTATCGTTAGCCTGTAACAATGTTAAACTGATAAATTATAATAACATCAAGTTTAACTGCAGTGGAACACGCAATCTATTAGAAGAGCCAAGTAGAACATGATATCTACTATCTTCAAATGATTTAAAAAGGTTATCATCAATTTTATTGATGAGACTCAGCTTAATAAATAATCCACATTACTAAATTATCCATGCACAACGGGCCAAGGATATTCATTAGTATCACGACCACGAATTATTCATGCACTACGGGCTAAGGATATTCGTGTTTTCACCGATGTTCATGATCATCTCAACACATGTTCATCTTTGCACTATAGGCCAATGAGAACTTTTACCACATCATTTATAATATTACGGTCATGATTATATCGAATGATCACTTGTCATAATCATACCAATCAACAGTCCATCTTGCACTACGGGCCAAAGATGACTTTCATCACAATATAATCATGAAGATGATGACAATGATATAAGAATTTAATTAAATAAAAGTAAAGGATAAATTTTAAAGATTTATAATTTAATTTATTCAAAATTCAATAATATCCAAATTGTCAACATGATACTGCTTTGTGGAGTAAAATTCATGAATAATATTGTATCAAAAATGATTTGGACCGAAAAGAAATCAATTTTTATCATGAATAGTACCCTGAGTGAATAGTATTCGAGTGAAATGTACCCCGTGAATAGTACTTCGAGAATAGTAACCCGTGAATAGTACCTCGACATGAAAAGATTAAAAATTATCAAGAATGCTCAGAATAATATTTTCATAAAAAGATACTGGATGAAGCGCAAATATCAAGGATATTCTACTAATTTTATGGAGTATAGAAGCAATACTTATCAACATAAGTGTAGAATTAGGAATATAAAATGAAATAATATTTTCTTCCGTACTACAGAGTATGGAAGAAAATATTATTTCTTACGATTATTGAACAAGAATAATATCACTTACGAATACGAAAGAAATAATACTCCTTACCTTAGTAGGAGATTGGATACTACGATAGTGTAGTAACATAATACTCTTCTTCTTTCTCTCTTATTCTCTTTATACTTTCTCTCTCTATAGCTTGAATTAATTGGTGAAAAATAATGAAAAAATGAGCTTCTATTTATAGGTTTGGCAGAGTAAGGGTAAAATAGTCTTTTTGCCATAATTTATGACATCATCGCTTACATCATCGATCATATGACATCATTACTTACCTCATCATTCTGATGACATCATTTCTTACCTCATTATTCCGATGACATCATTGCTTACATCATCAAAATTCAAATTCTATTTGTTCTCTTCCACCTCATTTTACTTTTATACCATGAATTTACTATAATAATGCTACCATTCAAATTAAAAATCATACTATTATATGATCACATCATACTACTATAATGTAATATTATAATACTATATTTGAATGAATTATTTTATCAGAAAAGATAAAATACCAACTTTCAACAAATGTCACATGCTAAAAATTCCTCCGTTTAAATCCACATTAAATAAATATTTTCTTATCATATATATCAATAATTTATTATTCACAAATAATATTATAGAACTACAATATTGACAATCAGGTGGTTCCCAGGAAAGAGGGGGCTTTCAGATAAGGATTTCTCTCTATTGACGCACAATCAGGTGACCTAACCCTTTTTCTCGACAGAACTTTCTAGACATTGTCAATAATGCTATATAATAATATTATTCAAATAATATGAATTATTTTTTTGATAATTTAAAATATTGTGCAATGATAATTATTGAATCAATAATATAAAATATCAATGTAGCAATTATTGAATCAATAAAATAAAATATTGAACAGTAATTACTGTAGCAATAATTGAGTATAACTGAGTGACTTCTCACGTAAGCATCAATAATCAATACCGTGTGCTACTATGCAACCACGCGTATTACTGTACTTTTATCACCTGGTATTTCAATAGTTAACGGTAACACTTTCGCCGCTATTTTTTTAAAAAGTTATTTCTGTCGTTTTCTAACTCCGACAGCAATTCCGTTGTGGGGTCCACCAATGATTGTGTCGTCGTACAGATATTCCCCGACAAAAAGAATATTCCCCGGCCAATCGAATATTTTATAACAACTTGCATATTTTGCAAAATTTATAAATATTACAGACAACTATAACATTATATCAAAATCACACCATAATATTCAAAAATATTTTTCGAGAAAAATTAATCTTTATTTATGAAAGTTGGGGTCTTACAATCACAATATTCTTTTTTAGCATTATTATCTTCTTCAATAGCATCATCATCAGCATCGTTGTCTTCATCTTCATTAATATCTCCATTATGTTCATCATCGGGCGACTGCAACGACAATCCTCCATAATCGCAAAATATATTATTTATATGTATTATGATGAAACTTAAATTTAAATCCTTCATTCACTCTCTTTACTTGTCACACCAATATGACTAATTCCCATCTACCTTGGATCCAATCAACCTAGCTTTGATACCACTTGTTGGGAATTAAGTCAATCTAAATCACACAATAAAATAAAAAAAGATAAAACAACATAAGATTTAATGTGGAAAACCCTTAAAGGGAAAAACCACAGCCCAAACTCCGAATCTCCATTATATCAAAATAATGAACTTACAATAATCCTCCCAAGTTTTACGTCCTAAAACTTGAGGTTCCACAATACTGCAACATAACTTTTTGCATGGACTAAAACCTACAAAAAACCTCCGACCCACAATACATCTTTTTTGCACGGAATATAAAAGTTACAAAAAAACCCTCTCTCTCACAAAAACAAAACCCACTCACACCCTCTCTCAACTCTTAGGATGTTACATGACTTTTGATTGTGCTACACTATAACAACTCAACATAATACTCTATTTATAGAGTACTTACAATTCTCTTCTTCCTATTCAAAATAGGATACATCTAAAATAAAACTCCTACTATAAATAGATTCCTTTCCAAAATAATGCTCCTATTAAAGCAATCCTTTTTAAAATAGGATTCGAGGAGTAACCCAACACTTAGGCCCCCTAGACCTAGGCTAGCTCTTTACCTGCATGGAAACTACCTCTCACAGGAATTTTGCTTCAAGCTGCTGGTTCAGTCCCACCCTGCATTTTTTGAGAATTGTCAAACAAACATGGACCTATCATGCATCTTAAACTCCATAAAATATCTACCATTGTCATTTTTAGTTTATAGGCCCATGTGGTCTAACCCACGACAAAATGACCTAGGCTTAAGAACTGTCAAAAACTACCCGCTCGAAAGAAGCGTGTCTGAGAAGCTAATAGTGCACTTATTATCCAAAAGGCCCTCGCAATCATATCTCGAGTAGTGTGAATGTCAGGTGATGAGATATATGTGATGCCCCCAAAATAGGCCCACACAACCCATTCTAAGTCATCAAATACATACTACAGAATTCAAATACAAATTTTTCTATTTAGAACTATTAAACTGTCGTACAAATACGACAACATATAAATTGTGAGTTTCAATAAAAATGTCATACCGTATATAATATGAAAACATATACACTCAAATTAAGTCCCTATTACAATTATTGTCACACTATTTTACAATATAGTGACTGTGATGCCCCAAAATAGGTCCATACAATCCATTCTGAGTCGCCAAATACATGGTACAGAAACAACTACAAACTTCAATATTACAATTGTCGTGCAGAATGTGACAACACATATGATGTGAGTTTAAATACAAATATTATCTTCTAGACAATATCCAAACTCAAATAAGTCCTCGTTACAATTATTGATAAACTATTTTATAAAATAGTGAGGACTGCTAAAACAACTATCTGAACCCATCACTCCACACCCGACTAGTTCCCGCTATATTCTCGCCTCCTGAGAAGAAAAATGGAACAAAATGGAAAAGGGTGACTAAGATAATGTAGAACAAATTATCGTTAGCCTTCAATAAATCAGATAAAATATAATGGACAACAAGTTTTAGATCAATATTCACAGCGGAAATAACAATTCATTAGAAGAGTTAAGTAGTGGAAGAGTTAAGTAGAGAATGAAGTCTACTATCATCCATGATTTAAAAGTTCATAATCATTTTTTTATCCCTGTAACATCAATCAATATACATCTTGAACCAAATATTCATCTTTGCACTACGGGCCTAAGATATTCATTTGTATCACTAGTTGGTCATGTTCATCTCAACACATGTCCATCTTTGCACTACGGGACAAAGATATTCATCAGGTAATCATTCATCTTTGCACTACAGGCGAAAAATATTCATCAAGTATCACCATTTAAGACATAGGATGATGAAAAATATCTTAAAGAAAATGAATCTAGTGAGATAAAAGGACAAAGATTAGGTATGTGTACTTTGGTTTATCCAAGTTCAAAAATACTCTATAGTAATCAATTGTGGAGCAAATTCAAGAATTAAGATCAAAACATGGATACAATCAAAGATAGTAACCATAATAGAAAACTTTGACGAAGAAAAGAAAATTTAATTTTTCTGTGAATAGTGTCGTATATATGAATAGTGTGACGCCCCCAAAATAGGTATACATCACCCATTCTGAGTCGTCAAATACATGGTACAGAAATAAATACAACTTCAGTAATACAATTGTCGTGCAAAATATGACAACACATATATTGTGAGTTTGAATACAAATATTGTCTAATAGACAGTATACAAACTCAAAAGAAGTCCTCATTACAATTATTGATACACTATTTTACAAAATAGTGAGGACTACTAAAACAACTATCTTGAATCATCACTCCATACCCCGGCTAGTTCCTGCTAAATTCTCTCTTCCTAAGAAGAACAATGTTAGAAAAAGGAAAAGGGTGAGCTCAACTAGCCCAATAAAGAATATTATGACTAAGATAATATACAAAAAATTATCATTAGTCTTCAACAGGAAAAAATCTGATAAAATATAATAGACAATAAGTTTTAAATCAACAACTGCAGCGGAAACAATAATCCATTAGAAGAGTCAGGTAGAGAAAGAATTATACTATCTTCTAAGATTTAAAAGTCAATCATCAATATTTTATTCCTGTAAAATCAATCAATATACATATTGAATCAAATATCCATCTTTGCACTATAGGCCAAAGATTTTCATTTGTATCACTAGTTGGTCATGTTCATCTCAACACTTGTTCATCTTTACACTACGGGCCAAAGATATTCATTAAGTAATCATTCATCTTTGCACTATAGGCCAAAGATATTCATTAGGTAATCATTCATCTATGCATTACAGGCCAAAGATATTCAGTAATATCATTATTTAGGACTGAGGATGATGAAAAATATCTTAAAGAAAACGAATCTAGTGAGACAAAAGGACAAATCTTAGGGATTCGTATTACAATTTATCCAAGTTCAATAATACTCCAAAATAACCAATTACGAAGCAGAATTCAAAAATAAAGATCAAAACATGGATACAATCAAAGATAGTAACCATAATAGACATCTTGGACAAAAAGGAGAAAATTTTATTTTTCGGTGAATAGTGTTGTATTCGTGAATAGTAACCCCGACACAAAAAGGTAGAAATTTCATAATAAAATCCATACCAATATTTCGGTATAATGATATTGAAAGAATAACATCATTAGAAAGAAAATAACATCTCTTACCTCAAAATATCAGTACTTCTGATCGAAATATCGGTATAAGCCTGAAGGAAATTTACACTGATGAATAGCAACTCACAAAATATCTAAATACTAACAAAATACGCTCGATAATATAAAGAGAGAAAGAGAGAAAACTTGTTTCTGGTGTGATTTTTAATTCTAACTAAGCACCATATTTATAGAAAAATGCTTAGAACGTCATAGCAGACTAACCTGCTACCTGATGGCTTTACCTGCTACTATTCAAGCCCACCACTTTTGAAAATAAATTCCAACACATTTCATTACTCACCAACCAAAAGTGGGGACCCACCACATTTTTTATAAAAATATTCTATTTTCTGAAACTTCAACAATTTAAAATAAATAGCCCTTTTATCAGAAAAATTCGAATCTCATGTGCTTTCTATAGAAAATTTAATTCTCTACAACTTTGTAAGTTCAAGTTTTTTTAAAATTCCAAACGAAAAAAGACCGAAATCCACATACGGACAATTTTCAAAACCTCCATTCCGACAAAATACTGATAAAACACATCAGCATTAATTCCTTCATTATAACCACATAAAATAAATATATTCATCATTTATATCCACATAAAATAAATATTTCCTTATCATATAAATTAATAACTAATTATTCACAGATAATATTACAGAATCACAATTATGACAACCAGGTCGTTCCCAGGAAAGAGGAGACTTTTCGATAAAGATTTCTTTTTATTGGCGCGCAATTAGATGACCAAACCCCTTTCCTAGACAGAACTTCCTTAGACATTGCCAATAATGCTATCTAATAATATTATTCAAATAATATGAATTATTGATCTGATAATGGAGATACTGTGCAGTGATAATTATTGAAACAACAATAATATAAAATATCAACGCAGTAATTATTGAACCAATAAAATAAAATATTGAACAGTAATTACTGTAACAATTATTGAGTAGTGACTTCTTACGTAAGAATCAATAATTTCAAAAATATTGTGCAATACCGTGTGCTACTGTGCAACCACGCGTATTACTGTATTTTAACTACCGGGTATTCCAACAGTGTTAACGGTAACCATTACATCGTTATTTATAAAAATTCAAACTTGTCGTTTTCTTCATCCGACAGTTATCCGTTATGGGTTCCATAAATGGCTGCGCCGTCGTACAAATATTCCCCGACAGAAAGAATATTCAACGACCAAACGAATATTTCCCGAGAAAATGAATACTTTATAACCACTTGCTTATTTTGCAAAATTTGTACATTTCACCCATAACCAAAGTATTATATCAAATTAACACTTTATTATTCAAAATAATAAATAGAGAAAATTTAATTTTATTCATTAAAAAGTTGGGGTCTTACAGTAACCAAGTCATCATTTTTCAATAACCAAGTCAGCATTAGTCAGTAATATTATGCACTAACCATTATAATTTTACACAGCAACCAACTAAGCAGTAGTCAGTAACTATTATAATGTTACACAGTAACTAAGTCAGCATTAGTCAGTAACCAATTTTAATGTTACAAAGTAACCAAGACATCATTAGACAGTAACCAATACAACATTAGACATTATAATGTTACACAGTAATCAAGACAACATTACACAGTAACCAACAGTTTTAGGAAGATAACCAATGTATTTGATGAGTAACCATTAAAATAAAAAAATTAGTAGAACTCATATAAAAATTATAAAGCAATCAACTAAACATTATTCAGCAACTAAATACATAATAAACAGTAATCTCATCCAATTTGAATTGATAATAACCAACAAATTGATAGAAGAAAGTTTCAGAAACACAAAACAAACAAACTGATTAAGCGGTGGATGAATAACTAATCAATAAATTACATTAATAACAATTTTACCTGAAACCCCTTGTTACTGATGAGGTAATCTCTGTTTGTTGTTCTTCCTGAGAGGAGAAGTGAGTTGCGTCGTGACAAAATGTTTCGTCTTCTCCGATCTCAGAGTTGCGACAGAAGTTTTTGTCTTCTCCGATAGATTTGTCGTTGATCTATTTTTTCGATTTCAAAGTTGCATGAATTTAGGTGCGGTTAATTGCAAATATGAAAGTCGGTAACTGACGTGTAGGAGTTAATGACACGTGATTTTAGCACGTAATATTGTGTTTGTTTAATTTTTGTAATTATGTTGTGTATGTTTTATTTATGTAATTATTTTTTAATTGTTGTATATTATCTAATAATCATAATTAGCCCACATAATTTTGGCCCAAACAAAATATTAAGTCCAATTAATTTTTTTTATTTAAAAAACTTATTTAAATTATTATTATTTTATTTTACTAGGTATTACACCGTCGGTCCAAGATCAATCACTTACACTATTCTTCGAGAATTCAACATCATCACATGTTGCCCGATCATTAAAGGGGTTCGACTCAATATTTTTGAAGAAATCCTTTAGATACTCGTCAGTCTAAGATTAATATTTCATAATTTTAAAACACATGTTTATAACCTAACTTGACCCAAAACTCAAGTCATCAACCTAAAATGTTCTCAAGTCATTAATCTTTCATAATTTTAAAACACATGTTTATAACCTAACTTGACCCAAAACTCAAGTCATCAACCTAAAATGTTCTCAAGTCATTGATCTTTCATAATTTTAAAACACATGTTCATAATTTTGACTTTGGACGTTTGTTGAAAACTTTTTCCTTCTACGGTTGGACTAGTGGACATGGAAAAGCTTTTCTCGGATGATCACTTGGCCAAATGACAGAGTTCACACTTGAATCAGTGACAGAAAATAATTTTAGTAAGATAAAATTACTAAATTATACCCATAAAAATATTTTACATATATATATATATATATAAATTTAGTAAGGTCAAATTATTAAATTATACCTATAAAAAATTTATTACATCATATATATATATATATATATATACATAAAAAAAATTTGTGGAATCAAATTACTAAATTATACTTGCAAAAAATTTATTACATCATGTATAAAAAATAATCAGCGAGGTAAATGACTCCACACTCATACATGTAGCTTCGCCCATGCTCGGAATGCACCGGTATAAAATGACATGCAAATACTTCCTAATAACATCACTACTAATCTCTCTCTCTCTAGCTCTAATTGCATGCTCGGAGCAATGGAGGTCCATTATTCCCTATTTTCTGTGATATTTTTCCTTATTCTTCTCACCTTTTTCCTGTTCAAGTTAGCCAAGGAACTAAAAACATCTAAAACACAAAAACTCCCACCCGGGCCATGGAAGCTACCTGTCATTCAGTCATTGGAAATATGCTCCATTTGGCAGGGAAACTACAAACTCATGGTCTCCGGGACTTGGCTTTGAAACATGGACCTCTCATGCATCTACAACTTGGTGAGATTTCAGCGGTTGTGGTATCATCTGCCCGAGTAGCGAAAGAGGTATTGAGAACTCACGATATTGCCTTTGCAGACAGGCCGAAGCCTATGGCCTCCGAGATTCTCTTGCACAATGGTAAAGACTTGGTTTTTGCTCTCTACGGTGATTATTGGAGACAAATGCGTAAAATATGCACGGTGGAACTTCTACATGCCAACAAAGTCTCCTTCTTTCGCTCTATTCGTGAGGAGGAGGCGTGGCGTCTTGTTGAATCAATTCAGTCTTCATTAGAATCACCTGTCAATCTTTCTAAAAGGTTTTCGGCATTAACAAACGCTGTAACTTGTAGAGCCACAATAGGGAAGAGGAGCCAGTACCAAGATGAGCTAATACAGTTGATTGAAGATACTGCATCTTTGGCCGGAGGTTTTGATATTTCTGATTTGTTTCCTTCAATAAAGTTGCTTCATGTTCTCAGCGGGATGAAGCCTAAGTTGCAGACAATTCGGAAGAAGCTTGACAAGATATTTGACAACATAATCCTAGAGCATAAAGAGAAACGGAACAGTACTTATAAGGGTTATAGTGTGATAGAGGAGGATCTCGTTGATGCTCTTCTTAGTCTTCAAGAGAGAGGTGGCTTTGAATTTCCCATCACAACTGATGACATCTATGGTCTTATTTTGGTAAGATTTTTGGCTCTTGATAGTTATAACCATGAATCCGGATTTCATGAAATTGGCAATATAATTTATCATCCGTCAAGCCTGTAGGAATCAATTGCATTTATATAGCTAGTGATCGAGTTGAATTTGTTATCCTTGCATTAATTGTGACTGTCTTCCTATACAAATTGCAACTCATTCTTGTAGGCTTGACAAATGATAAGTTAAGAATGACTTTATTATTATAAAAAAAAATTCCAAACAACCCATGAGAATTTCAGATTCCATGATTAAAAAAGTTTACTAGATACTACTTCTCAAAGATTATGCTTGAGTTTGCCATAGTGTTGGATATATGTAATTTGGTATGTAACATGGGAAGAGTTTGGAAAGAGTAAAGAAGTAGCAGAAGAAGATGGGGGAGGAAGTACGAATTGATCATAAGAGGTAAAGGAGAAAAGAGTTGGAGATGGGATGGGTACGACTCTCTTTTTTTAATTTAAAATTAAGAATACTTTATCTCTCTGGAATCAGGTAAGTAACTTGTGTGAAGACATGTGTCATGAGAATCTTATCTAGTATATTTTACAATTCTAAAATTATTTTTTTCTTTTATTATTGAGCTATTTATTAAGTTTAAATAAAAAAGTAATAACAATGTGTTAGACATAATTAACTCATAATAATTAATAACAACTATTAATAAATTTAATTATTTAATAATAAATGTGACGTCACCGGTTTAACCACTGGTTGAATCAATGATCCATCTACACGGTAATTTTTCCTCTTGTCGGGTTTGAAAACATTGCTTAAAATGTTATTGCTCTTAGAATGCCAAAATATGATGATGACATATCTTTACTGTTACAGAACATGCTCATTGGTGGAACAGACACTTCTGCAACAGCACTTGAATGGACAATGTCCGAGTTAATAAGAAATCCTCGAGTGTTGGAGAAGGCACAAGCTGAAGTGAGACAAGCTCTCAAGGGAAAGACAACAATACATGAAAATGATATCCATGACTTAAGTTATCTAAAACTAGTGATCAAAGAAACTTTACGGTTGCACCCACCTCTAGCCTTGTTACTTCCTAGAAAATCCAGAGAAGAACGGCAGATTGATGGATACCTAATACCCATCGATACCAAACTTATAATTAATGCATGGGCGATTGGGAGGGATCCTGAATATTGGATTGATGCTGAAAGTTTTGAACCAGAAAGATTCAATAATATATCTGCTGATTTAAATGGCTCTAACCTCAACTATATCCCATTTGGATCAGGAAGGCGAATGTGTGCAGGCCTCTCATTTGGCCTTGCCACTGTTGAGCTTCCTCTTGCTCTTTTACTCTACCATTTTAACTGGAAGCTTCCCCTTGGGATGAAGCCAAAAAGTCTAGACATGAGTGAGACCTTTGGAGCTGCTCTTAAGAGAAAAAATAACTTGAGTTTAATTGCCACCTCTTCCATTCCAAACAACAACTAAAGTTGAACATCCAGCCATGTAGAAATTCATGCGGAACAGCGGAAGTTTTGGAGTTTAAGGGAAAGGTGCTGCAGTGGCATAACAGTTGCATTTGTATTAAAAACACAAAATATACAAATAAGTTCATATGATCAATGTTTACGTTATATTTTCAAGTATTTATTTTATTGTATTATCTGGATCATGATTTTAGACAGTTGAAATAAGTTGCATTTCATATAAGGAGAGTTGGATTTATTTATTTTATTCTTGTCCTATCTGGATCCTTATTTTAGACAGTTACAAAGGTAGTCCATTTGGATAGTTTATAGAAATAAGTTGCATTTCAAATAGCGGGACTTGGATTTGCAACTCTCTCCTATACAAGTATTAAGAAAGTATTATGCAAATTCAATTTTTTGTTATATGGAATGCAACTTGTTTCTATTGACCGTCAAACGAAATGTCCAGATCCATAATAATCTCTCCATTCGAAATTAAAAGATCAATATTTACTTTTAAAAATCAAATTTTTAATATATTTTTAAACTCAAAATTAAGACGATTTAATTTATTTAAAATTACAAAATAGCAAATTATATACCGAGTATTACCTTTTAGACGCTTTATAATATTCATCATCGCAAGTATTGACTAAAATGAAAAAAAATATCAATTTTGAGTTTGAAAATGTCTTAAGTCGACCTTAAAAAGTCATTAATGATCTTATATTTTAGAACAAAGATAGTATTTGCCTGCACTGCTCGAAAAGGGATTAAATGCTGACGTCGGGCGGGATAACGATTATTCTGCGGGCTGGTGAATTCACAAATAAAGGAACAAGAGATTCACCGGAAAACACAGAGAAACTCTCTCTAATATGTAAAGTTATATTTATCAAAATCAAAGTCTCTATCTAATTCAACCCACAAGCCGGGTTTATATAGCTTAGCAAATTTTATCCCCAAGTCACTCTAGAATATTCCTAGAGATATATATGGAAATAAAAAATAGAAATAAAATCCTCCTAGGGATGTGAAAAAGATTCTAACAAACTTCCAAGAGATTCGAAAAGATATCCTAACAAACTTCCTAAAAATACGAAAATAAAATCCTTAACAAATAAAAACTTATTATAAAAGATTTACTACCTAATAAAATACTATTACTATGAAGAACTAAATAATAATAACAAAAATAATAATAAAGTCCATCGACTTCTGAATTCATGACGCCTCTTCGAAAGAGGTTCGCCACATCCAAATTAGTCATGATGTCATCCGAAGCCGAACTCCGACACCGAAGACACGAACTGCACGCCTGACCCTGAAGTCAACCGATACCGTTGCGCTGATCCCTTAACTTTTGATCATTTAGCATTGTCATCGTACTATGCGACCATCCAGGATCTTTGGCCATAAATCCTCCTGCATCAGTCTCTTAGTGTTGGAAAGAACTCGTCCTCGAGTTCGACACAGATAGAATGGAAACTGTACGAGAAAATACTTCGGCAACTGAAATATTTTCCTTTAGATTCGATCTTGGGATAAGATATATCTTTTGTTGAATGTCCCTCATCGCCGATAGTCCTGATGGAAGCTCTTCGGGAAATTTCTGTACATCGGCTGACACTTCAGTGCTTTCAGCTGTCGAGCCGCTCCCACAAGGAAGTAGAACATACACCAAACCTTCACAATCGGCCTCCGTTAGGAATCTAGTCATAGATAATAGGTTCGGACTCCCGACTGCTCTAACCGAACTGTCCTCTTCTCACCGAGGCGCTAGTACAACCTTATTTCCTTTAAAACGAAGGGAATACATATTCTTCCGAATATCATGAATGACTCTTTGGTCATATTGCCAAGGTCGGTCCAACAACATATGACATGTGTCCATTGCCACCACATCACACCACGCTCTATCAAAATATTTATTGTCGATGGAAAAAAAACTAAGAACTTTTTATCCACTCTTAATTACTTTATTTCCTTTTTTTAACCACGACAACTTATATGGTTTAGGATGTCAATCCGTATTCAACTGCAATTTCTTGACAGCATCTTCGGATACTATGTTCTCATAATTGCCACCGCCAATGATTAACTTGCAGACTTTATTTGCTATTGTGACGCCCCCAAAATTAGGTATATACATCACCCATCTTGAGTCGCAGATACATGGTACAGAATTCAAATACAACTTAATAATACAACTGTCATGTACAATACGACAAAACATAAACTGTGAGTTTAAATACAAATATTGTCTACTAGAGAGTATACAAACTCAAAAAGAGTCCTCATTACAATTATTATCATACTATTTCACAGAATAGTGAGAACTACTAATGCAAACATCTAGGATCATCACTCTGTTCCCCGACTAGTCCCAGCTACGTTCTCATTTCCTGAAGAGAACAGTGAAAGAAAGGGTGAGCTCAACTAGCCCAGTAAAAAATATTATGACTAAGATAATGCAGAATAATTTATCGTTAGCCTTCAACAGTGTTAAGCTGATAAAATATAATAACTATCAAGTTTAACTGCAGTGGAACAAGCAATCCATTAGAAGAGTCAAGTAGAGAATAAAATCTACTATCTTCTGTGATTTAAAAGGTTTTTCATGACTTTTATCGCTGGGACTCAGCTTAATAAATAATTCACATCATTGAATCACCCCTGCACTACGGCCAATGATATTCTTTAGTATCACGACCACGAATTATCCATGCACTACGGCTTAAGATAATCATGTTTAATTAACGGTCCTGATCATGTCATAAAATAATTCATCTTTGCACTACGGCCAAAGAGAATCCATAGCCATAATCATACCAAAAACTGTCCATTAATGCATTACGGGCCAATGAAGACTTTTTTCACATCATTTGTAATATTACGGTTATGATTATACCGAATAATCCCTGGTCATAATCATACCAAGTCCATCTATATACTACAGGCCACATATGACTTTCAACATAATATAAACATGAGGATGATGACAATGATATAAGAATTCAATAAAACAAGTTCAAGAATTAATTTATCCAGGAACTGATAACGTTCAAATTGTCAACATGATACTGCTTTGTAGAGTAAAATTCAAGAATGCTTAAAAGAATATTTCTATGAAAAGATACTAGATGAAGCGCAAATATCAAGGATATTTCACTAATTTCATGGAGTATAGAAGTTAAAATTTTAACCAACTGAGTATAATAAAGAATGGAATAACAAAAGAAATCACCATGCATGCGATAGACCGCACATGCAGGTTATTCAAACAGAATAATAAATAACGGAACCAGGTCCGGCGTAAAACGCACAGACAAGATATTCCAACAGAATAATAAAGAATGGAACCAGGTCCGGCGTAAAACGCACAGACAGGATATTCCAACAGAATAATAAAGAACGGAATATTAGAAGAATTTCAGCATGTATGGGGTACTTCGCATAAACAGGTTATTCCAACATAATAATAAAGAATGGAATAACATAAGAATTTCACCAAGTATAGGGTAGACCACGTATACAGGTTATTCCAACAGAATAATAAAGAATAGAATAACAGAAGTTCTCTTCATGAATAAGAAAGAAAGAATACCCCTTACGAGTACAACAAATAATATCCCCTACCTTAGAAAGAAGAGTACTGGATATAAAAGTAATGAAGTAGCAGAACACTTTTCTTCTTTCTCTCTATAGTTTCTCTCTCTAGAGTTTCAGTGAATTCGTAAGAAATAATGAATTAATGAGCTTCTATTTATAGAAAAATGGACTGCATAGTAATTAACTCATGAACGGTCCAGGTTGATTTACTTTAATCTGACGGTCCATATTTAAAGCAAAATCTTTTAAATAAAATATAATATATTCTATTTATAATCTAATAAAATGAAAAACTTTATAAAAGATTTTATTATGCAAACACTATGCAGGCACTATACAAATACTATGCATAATAAAATATAATATATTCTAATTATTGTCTAATAAAACAGATAACTTTATAAAAGTATTCTGTTTTATATAAAAAGATTTTACTATGCAAAACACTATACAAATACTATGCAGCACTATGCATAATAGAATATAATATATTCTATTTATAGAATAACTTTATAAAAGTATTTTATTTTATTACATTAATAATACCAATAAAACAAAACTGAGTGACTTATCACATAAGCTTCAATAATCAATACCGTATGCTACTATGTAACCACACGTATTACTGTACTTTTACTACCGAGTAGTTCAACATTATTAACGGTAAAACTTTCGCCGTTATTTTTAATAAAATATTTTTGTCGTTTTCTTATTCCGATAATAATTCCGTTGCGGGGTCCACCAATGATTGTGTTGTTGCACGAATATTCCCTGATAAAACAAATATTCCCCGACCAATCGAATATAATATGACAACTTGCATACTTTGCAAAATTTATAAATACTACCCACAACTATAACATTATATCAAATCCACACCATAATATTAAGAAAATTATTTCGAGAAAATTAAATATTTATTCATAAAATCTGGGGTCTCACAATCTCCCCTCCTTATGAAATTTCGCCCTCGAAATTTACGTACGTACCTGGTATGCCGAGGAGGTGAAGATACCTTAACTTCATTTCAGATTCTAATTCTTGAGGTATAACCTTTGAGTGTTAAATCCGATCCTTCTTATCTAAGATTTTAACACGTATCTCCTCATACGTTAAATCTTCTGCTATATCGTTTAGTTCTAATTTAATAATGTGGTTCGGGTCATCCACATATTTACGTAACATCGATACGTTAAAAACGTTATGAACACGCGACATACTTGGCGGTAAAATGAGTCTATAAGCCATAGTTCCTACTCGACCGAGACTTTTAAATGGGCCAATTAAATCGAGGGTTGAGATTTCCTCTCTTCGTCGATTCTTGCTTCTAGAATAACGCCCTCTTGAACCTTCTTCTTCACATTTATCAGCTCCGGGTGTGTAGCTTGAGTGTCTTTAACTTTATCGATTAAAGTCGATTCTACTCGTATATTTGTTATCTTCACTTGGGTTCTTAGAGTCTTTAACTCTATCTTCATCATTTGTAAGTCGTACGAAATGGGCCTTTGTGTTAACAACATCGTACTCATAAACGCATACGATCTTCTACTCAACGCGTCAGCTACCACATTCGCTTTCCCACGACGATATTGAATGATACGATCGTAATCTTCAACAGGTCGAGCCAACGTCTTTGGCGCATGTTACGTTCATTTTAGTTGAAAAAATATTTGAAGGTTTCAGAAATGAGTTTTGTACCGGGGACAATACAAAATTCAATTTCACGCTCTAGGGGTAGGCTAAGAAGTCTTCAAGAATACGTCAGGAAATTTATTAACAATAGAAATATCATTCAAAACTGTGACTCTCATCCAAGACTTGGATAGCACGTCACATTGATACCTAAAAACTTGTCATCGTCATTCACAACGTCGCCTACAGAAAGTCTGGCTTTGGTGCATTCCACACAAGAAATTCAACAACGAAAGGACCGGGGCTCTTTACTTATGGCTTGATATGACAATGATTGACTTTAGTGGTTTGGTTGCTTGAATTCGCATAACAGGTTGGTTAAGAATATGAAAGCTAACAACCTTACAAAAAACATGATGAGTAGTTAACTAATCTATTCCTAAAATCACATCAAAGGCAAGTATTTTCAAAGAGATACGATCGACAGGTAACCTGAAAGTGTTGATTTGAACAAGATTTATAATTAGTAGAGGTAACGAAGGTTTCTCCCAACAGATATATCAAAGTATAACTTCTCCGGAGTTAACTTCAAACATTGAACACAACTAGGTGAAATAAAAGAGTAAGCAGAACCGGTTTTTAACACGGTATAGACTTCGCAAGAGTTTATGACTAACGTACCCGTGATAATTTTATTCAGGTTCCTCGTCACGAAAAAAAACGCTCTCTCTTAAATTATCGGCTTTGGCTTGTCTGGGACATCCTTTGGCATCACTATCCCAGCCGGAATTGACTTCACCATACGACAAAATTGAGCTAGGTGACCTTCTCTTCCGCAATTAAAACACGTTTTGGATTGCTGCGTACAGTTTGGACGGATGTGTCCCTCATCTCCGCATTTAAAACATACGACTGGTGGTCGTTCTTCTTCCTTTGAAACGGATGCTGGTACGGACGTCTTTACGTCATTGTTGAACCTTCTCTTCTTTAAATGTCCATTCTTATTGTTTTAGCCATGATTACCACCGAAGTGGTTACCATTTCTGACATGTTGATTCCCTCCATGCTTACTGTCACCGCTTTGATGACTGTTATCAACGGTATTATCATTTTGCTGGCTGCTCTCTTTTAGTTTGGTTAACTCATTATCGCGCTCCAATAACTGAGCCCTATTAACAACATCTGAATACAAACACAGTTTATGAGAGATAATATATTGACGTATCTCCGGCTTCAAACCACTTAAAAACATCCGCGTCATTCTCTCTTTATTATCAACCAAGTGGGATGCAAATCGGGACAACTCGGCAAACTTGGCTTCGTACTGCCACACGGTCATTTTGTTTTGCTCCAACATGATAAATTCCACCTCTTTCATGTGACGAATGCTTTTGGGAAAGTCCTTGTCATTGAACAGCTCTTGGAACTTCTCCCAAGACATCTTGAGTGCGTTAGGCTGGGTACGTTTTACAGATTCCCACCAGTGATCTGCCTCTTCACGCAACATAAAGGTGGCAAAAGGAACCTTTTGCTCCTCGGAGCATCCCAAGACATCAAATATCTGAGTGATCTGCTTTAACTACGTCTCTACCTTAAGTGGTTCTGGCTTTCCCAAAAACTCTGGTGGTCCCAGCTCCTTAAATTACTTAGCGGTGACCAACCGTGGGTTGCCATTGTTTCCTCCTGCATTATGAACAGGAGCCGTCTTCGCCTGATGTTCCATAAATTCTAAAAAGCTCCTAAACGTACCGTCGTTCGTCAATTGATCAGTGTTGTTGTTTACATGAGGATTATCGCCATCCTGTTGCACATTATCCTGATTATTGATCTGTGGAGAATCAACAGTCTCCTATGCTCCATTGCTTATCTCAACATTTTCAGATCTCATTTTCAAATACTGCCACAAAACAAAGGTTAATTAACATATAACATATTATCCCTATACTTTGACCGACCAATTAAATACCAAATAAACTAAGGTAGGTCATACTAGCGAAGGAATTCCCCGTCTCTCCCCTCCTAGTTCTAGTCTCACATCTTAGCCAGGGATCATATCCCTAAGCTTTGATACCAACTGTGATGCCCCCAAAATTAGGTATACATCACCCATCTTGAGTTGCCAGATACATGGTACAGAATGCAAATACAACTTAATAATACAACTGTCGTGTACAATACGACAAAACATAAACTATGAGTTTGAATACAAATATTGTCTACTAGAGAATATACAAACTAAAAAGGAGTCCTCATTACAATTATTATCACACTATTTCATAGAATAGTGAGGACTACTAATGCAAACATCTAGGATCATCACTCTGTTCCCCGACTAGTCCCAGCTACGTTCTCATTTCCTGAAGAGAACAGTGAAAGAAAAGGTGAGCTCAACTAGCCCAGTAAGAAATATTATAACTAAGATAATGCAGAATAATTTATCGTTAACCTTCAACAATGTTAAACTGATAAAATATAATAACTATCAAGTTTAACTGCAGCGGAACAAGTAATCCATTAGAAGAGTCAAGTAGAGAATAAAATCTACTATCTTCTATGATTTAAAAGGTTTTTCATGACTTTTATCACTGGGACTCAGATTAATAAATAATCCACATCATTGAATCACCATGCACTACGGCTAAGGATAATCTTTAGTATCACGACCATGAATTATCCATGCACTATGGCTTAAGATAATCATATTTTCATCAACGGTCCTAATCATGCCATAAAATTATTCATCTTTTCACTACGGCCAAAGAGAATACATAGCTATAATCATACCAAAAATTATCCATCAATGCATTACGGGCCAATGAGGACTTTTTCCACATCATTTGTAACATTACGGTTATGATTATACCGAATAATCTCTGGTCATAATCATACCAAGTCCGTGTATGCACTACAGGCCACAGATGACTTTCAACATAATATAAACACGAGGATGATGACAATGATATAAGAATTCAATAAAACAAGTTCAAGAATTAATTTATCCAGGAACTGATAACGTTCAAATTGTCAACATGATACTGCTTTGTAGAGTAAAATTCAAGAATGCTTAGAAGAATATTTTCATGAAAAGATACTAGATGAAGCGTAAATATCAAGGATATTCCACTAATTTCATGGAGTATAGAAGTCAAAGTTTTAACCAACTGAGTATAATAAAGAATGGAATAAAAAAAGAAATCAACATGCATGCGATAGACCGCATATGCAGGTTATTCCAACAGAATAATAAATAATGGAACCAGGTCCGGCGTAAAGCGCACAGACAGGATATTCCAACAGAATAATAAAGATTGGAACCAGGTCCAGCGTAAAATGTACAGATAGGATATTCTGACAGAATAATAAATAATGGAACCAGGTCCGGCGTAAATGCACAGACAGGATATTCTAACAGAATAATAAAGAACGAAATATTAGAAGAATTTCAGCATATATGCGATACTTCACATAAACAGGTTATTCCAACATAATAATAAAGAATGGAATAACATAAGAATTTCACCAAGTATAGGGTAAACCGCGTATACAGGTTATTCCAACAGAATAATAAAGAATGGAATAACAGAAGTTTTCTTCATGAATAAGAAAGAAAGAAAGAATACCCCTTACAAGTACAACAAATAATATCCCCTACCTTAGAAAGAAGAGTACTGGATATAAAAGTAGTGAAGTAGCAGAACACTTTTCTTCTTTCTCTCTAGAGTTTCTCTCTCTAGAGTTTCAGTGAATTCATAAGAAATAATGAATGAATGAGCTTCTATTTATAGAAAAATAGACTGCATAGTAACTAACTCATGAACGGTCCAGATTGATTTACTTTAATCTGATGGTCCATATTTAAAGCAAAATCTTTTAAATAAAATATAATATATTTTATTTATAATCTAATAAAACGAATAATTGTATAAAAGATTTTACTATGCAAATATTATGCAGGCACTATGCAAACACTATGCATAATAAAATATAATATATTCTAATTATTATCTAATAAAACAGATAACTTTATAAAAGTATTTTGCTTTATATAAAAAGATTTTACTATGCAAAACACTATGCAAACACTATGCAATACTATGCATAAAAGAATATAATATATTCTATTTATAGAATAACTTTATAAAAGTATTCTGTTTTATTTCATTAATAATACCAATAAAATAAAACTGAGTGACTTATCACATAAGCATCAATAATCAATATCGTGTGCTACTATGCAACCACACGTATTACTGTACTTTTACTACCGAGTAGTTCAACATTATTAACAGTAAAACTTCCGCCGTTATTTTTAATAAAATATTTTTTTCGTTTTCTCATTCCGACAATAATTCCGTTGCGGGGTCCACCAATTATTGTGTCGTTGCACGAATATTCCCTAATAAAACAAATATTCCCCGACCAATCGAATATGATATGACAACTTGCATACTTTGCAAAATTTATAAATACTACCCACAACTATAACATTATATCAAATCCACACCATAATATTAAAATAATTATTTCGAGAAAATTAAATATTTATTCATAAAATTTGGGGTCTCACAGCTATGGTACAAGTTGTTTGAAAGATATTGGTTCTCAACCAATCCTCTTCGAAATCACATTTATGATTTTGTAGACTCTTGCGAACGATCAGTGTCTCTTGGCCATCTTCATACGATCCATTCTCCTCTTCGTCGTCATCATCATATTCGTCATACTCATGTTCTCCATAAGGTTCTCCTTCATCTTCATATTCGTCATAGATTTCTTCTTCATCTTCATATTCATCATAAAATTTTTCTTCATCTGCATATTCACCATATACAGGTTCTCCAAACTCGTCTACTTCTTCCTCAACCAACTTTTCTTCATTAAAATCGAAATTAAAATTATAAAATTCCTCATCACGATCAAGGTGCGAGAAATATTCCAAGACTTCCTCGGTCGGATATTGTCCACGCCCTTCCTCGTCATAATTAAGGTGTGGGAATTCCTCAGCCGAAAACTATCCACGATAGTGATCAAGGTGCGAGACTTCCTCCTCCAGAACCTGTCCATGTCGACCCCGAATCAGTGCCTTAAGATGTGACACCCCCAAAACAGGTATACATCACCCATTCTGAGTTGTCAATACATGGTTCAGAAACAACTACAACTTTATTATTACAACATGAAAATTATGAGTTTAAATACAGATATTGCCATCTAGACAATATCCACATACAAATAAATCCCCATCATATTTATTGATACATTATTTTATAAAAATGGTGAGGACTACTAAACAACTCTCCCTAGAACCTTCATTCCATACCCCGACTCGTACTCGCTATATTCTCTCCTCCTGAGAAGAAAAATGGAACAAAAAGGAAAGGGTGAGCTCAACTAGCCCAGTAAAGAATATTATGACTAAGATAATATACAACAAATTATCGTTAGTCTTCAACAGGGAAAAATCTGATAAAATATAATAGACAACAAGTTTTAGATCAATAAGTGCAGCGGAACAGCAATCCATTAGAAGAGTCACGTTGAGAAAGAATTCTACTGTCTTCTAAGGTTTAAAAGTCCATCATCAATATTTTATCCATGTAACAACAATCAATATACATCTTTAATCATCTTTGCACTAAAGGCCAAAGATATTCATTTGTATCACCAGTTGGTCATATTCATCTCAACACCTGTTCATCTTTGCACTACGGGCCAAAAATATTCATTAGTTAATCATTCATCTTTACACTACAGGCCAAAGATATTCATTTGTATCACCATTTAGGACTGAGGATGATGAAAATCAAAACATGGATTAAACTTTAAGAATAAGGGTCACAACAGATAATTTGGAAGAAAAGAATTTTTTTTATGAACAGTACCCGTGAACAGTACCCATGAACAGTACTCGTGAACAGTACCCATGAACAGTATCCGTGAATAGTACTCGTGAATGGTACTCATGAACAGTACCCATGAACAGTACTCGTGAACAGTACTCATGAATAGTACCACTGACCAGTACCAGTAATGACAAGTTCCAAATTTGATAAAAAGTTCAGACCAATATTCCTATGAAATGATATTAGATGAAATGAAATTTCTAATCATTTCAGGAATTATAGAAGCAATACTTACCATAGTAAGTTCAAATTTAAGAATACGAGATGAAATAATATTGCTTACATAATATGGAGTATGAAAGGAAATAATATTTTTCATGAGTATTGAAAAAAAATAATATCCTTTACCTTAGTAGAAGCTTGGATTTGACTGAAATATCGTATATTATTCTGAGAAAATCTTGCAGAAAAACTACGCTCAAAGTATTCTTATACTCAAGAAAATACTCACAATACTATAGGAAAATTTTCTGATTATCAAGGTGTGATTGAGGAAGGAGGGGTTACCCCCTATTTATAGTGCAGCTTCGGAGAGAGAACAGACTGCTGAGCCACAATTTTCTGCCTAACTTTTCAATTTGTCAAATATGCCTAACTTTACATATTTTCATAAGGGTGGGGCCATCCCTTTGAAGAATGGTTTGCAGGAAAACAAGCCTAGCTCACATTTTTTGTGCTTAGGCCCACAATTTGACAATTTTTAAACATTCACCAACCCACTTGGAAAAATCAAGTTTTGCAAAAAGAAAAAAAACAACCAGCTTTGAAAACAAAGGACAAAGCTACTGTATTACCTTTGAAAACCAGAATTCGATTACAATTTGCCAATCTCTGCTCCTTTTATCACATGCATAAATATACATATACATATATATGTATAAAAATAATATTATTTAACCCATTATAAAAATTTATAAAAATATTTTGAATGAAATATATTTTATCGGAGAAATAATTGCTAAACTTTCAACAAATAATTTCATATTAAAATTCCTTCATTAATAACCACATAAAATAAATTCATCATTTATATCTACATCAAATAAATATTTTCTTATCATATAAATCAATAATTAATTATTTACAAATAATATTACAGAATCACAATTATGACAACCAGACCGTTCCCAGGAAAGTGGGGGCTTTTCAATAAGGATTTCTCCTTACTGGCGCGCAATTAGGTGACCAAACCTCTCCTTAGACAGAACTTTCTAGACATTGCCAATAATGTTATCTGATAATATTATTCAAATAATATGAATTATTGATATGATAATGGAAAATATTGTGCAGTGACAATTATTGAAACAATAATAATATAAAATATCAACGCAGCAATTATTGAATCAATAAAATATTGAACAGTAACTCCTGTAGCAATTATTGAGTAGTGTCTTCTTACGTAAGGATCAATAATTCAAAATACTGTGCAATACCGTGTGCTACTGTACAACAATGCATATTACTGTATCTTAACCACCAGGTAACCCAACAGTGTTAACGGTAAAAATTATGTTGTTACTCAAATTTGTCATTTTCTTCGTCCGATCGTTATTCTGTTATGGGGCCCACAATTGACTGCGCCGTCGTACGAATATTCCCGACAAAAAGAATATTTCACGACCAAACGAATATTCCCCGACAACAATGATTATTTTATAACCACTTATTTATTTTGCAAAAATTTGCACATTTCACCCATAACCAAAGCATTATATCAAATTAACCCTTATTAATTTAGAATAATGAATAAAGGAAAATTTAATTTTATTTATAATAAGTTGGGGTCTTCCAACCTCCCCTCCTTATGAAATTTCGTCCTCGAAATTGACGTACGCACCTGGTGTTTCGAAAAGGTGAGGATACCTCGCTTTCATTTCTGATTCCAACTCCCAGGTCATTTCTTCAATAGCATGGTTTCTCCATAAAATCTTAACTTGTGGTATAACCTTCGTGCGTAGGACATGCTCTTTCCTATCCAAGATCTTAACAGGTACCTCTTCGTACGTTAGATCTTCGGCTATCTCGTCTGGTTCTAACTCAATAATGTGGTTCGGGTCTTTCACATATTTACGAAGTACAGATAAGTGAAATACATTGTGAACACGAGACATACTTGGAGGTAATGCGAGTCTATAGGCCACATTTCCTATTCGGTCAAGAATCTCAAATGGACCAACAAATCTTGGATTGAGCTTTCCTCTCTTTCCAAATCTCGTAACTCCCTTCCATGGAGCAACACGTAACAGTACATGATCCCCAACACTAAATTCTACGTCCTTTCGATGAAGATCCGCATAACTCTTTTGTCGATCTTGTGCCGTTTGTATACGTTGTCGAATTATTTGGATCTTTTCCGTAGTCATACGTACCAACTCGGGTCCCAACAATGTTGCTTCACCCACCTCGTCCCAACATACTGGAGAGCGACATTTTCGTCCATATAATGCTTCGAATGGAGCCACACCTATACTTGCCTGATAACTGTTGTTGTAGGAGAATTCCACCAATGGCAAATACTTATCCCAACTTCCCTTGAAGTCTAGGACATAGAGTCTTAATAAATCTTCAAGAGTTTGAATAGTCCTCTCTGACTGTCCGTCCGTTTGAGGATGGTATGCCGAACTGAATCGTAAATCTGTGCCCATAGCTTTCTGCAAGCTAACCCAAAATCTTGAAGTGAATCTTGGGTCACGATCCGAAACTATGGATACTGGCATGCCATGCAATCTCACAATCTCATTCACGTACATACGAGCAAGGCGTTCAAGGGAATAAGTCTCACGTATTGGCAAGAAATGGGCAGACTTGGTTAATCTATCAACAATAACCCAAATAGCATCTATACCTTGAGAAACCTTGGGAAGACCTGTAATGAAATCCATTGTAATGTGCTCCCACTTCCATTTCGGAATCTCAAGTGGTTGTAATGGACCATTTGGTACTTGATGCTCCGCCTTTACTCGTTGACAAGTTAGACACCTCGAGATAAACTCCGTGATTTCTCTCTTCATATTGTTCCACCAAAATGTATGTCGAATATCATGATACATTTTGGTACTCCCAGGATGGATTGCAAATGGTGTGTTGTGTGCCTCCATCATGATTCTATGCTTCAAATCAGAATCGTTAGGAACGCAAAGTCTAGAATTGACTCGAAGTATTCCCTCTTCATCGATTCTTGCTTCTGGAATAACACCTTCTTGTACTTTCCTCTTCATATGCATCAACTCCGATCGTTGGCTTGAGCAACCTTAACCTTTTCTATTAAAGTTGGCTCTATGCGTATACTTGACATCATCGCACTTGTTCCTACATATGATCTTCTACTCAACGCGTTAGCTACCACGTTTGCTTTTCCAGGATGGTATTGAATAGTGTGGTCGTAGTCTTTTAATAGCTCGAGCCAACGTCGCTGCTGCATGTTGAGTTCTTTTTGAGTGAAGAAATATTTGAGGCTTTTATGGTCTGAATATATCTCCACTTTCTCCCCATATAGATAGTGCCTCCAGATCTTTAGTGCGAAAACGACTGCTGCCAATTCTAGATCATGAGTAGGATAATTCCTCTCATATTCTTTAAGTTGTCGCGAGGCATAGGCTATGACTTTCCCATGTTACATGAGAACACAGCCTAACCCTTTGCCTGAAGCATCGCTGTAGATAACAAATCCATTCGAACCAGATGATATTGTTAGAACAGGTGCCGAAATAAGTCTCCTTTTAAGCTCTTGGAAACTCTTCTCGCATTCCTCGCTCCAAATGAATTTTGTATCCTTCCGAGTTAGATGAGTTAACGGAGTAGCGATTCGAGAAAACCCTTCCACGAATTTCCGATAATAACCAGCTAAGCCCAAAAAAACTACGTACTTCAGTCACCGTCTTCGGTTGCTCCCAACTTTGTATTGCTTCAATCTTCGCCGGGTCCACAGATACTCCATGTTTTGACACCACGTGCCCAAGGAATGCTACTTCCTCAAGCCAGAACTCGTATTTTTTCAATTTATCATATAACTTGTTTTCACGAAGCCTTTGGAGTACCAGCTTCAAATGGTGTTCATGATCTTCACGGCTTTTGGAATATATGAGGATGTCATCAATAAAGACAACAACGAACTGATCCAAATAATCCTTGAATACTCGGTTCATCATATCCATGAAGGCCGCAGGAGCATTAGTCAATCCAAAAGACATGACTAAGAATTCATAATGTCCGTACCGAGTTCTGAAGGCAGTCTTTGGAATATCCTCAGTTCTAATCTTCAGCTGATGATATCCAGAACGAAGATCGATTTTTAAAAAGAATTGTGCTCCTTGCAACTGGTCAAACAAGTCATCAATACGAGGTAGAGGATACCTATTCTTGATGGTGACATGGTTCAATTCCCTATAGTCAATAAAAAGTCGCATACTCCCGTCTTTCTTCTTTACGAATAAAACAGGAGCACCCCAAGGAGATGTACTAGGACGAATGAATCCGATGTCCAAAAATTCTTGTAATTGGACCTTTAACTCCTGAAGTTCAATAGGAGCCATTCGATATGGGGCTTTAGAAATGGGATTTCTACCGGGTTCAAGATCAATAAAGAATACAACTTCACGTTCTGGGGGTAGACCGGGAAGTTCTTCAGGAAATACGTCAGGAAAGTCAATAACAACAGGAATATTATTCAAATTTGACTTGTGTAAGACCCCAAAAATTTTTAAATAAAAAGGAATTTCCTTTATTTATTATTTTCAAATAGTAAGGGTTGATTTGATTAATGTGGTTAGTTATGGGTTTTATGTGCAAATATTTTAAATAAGCAGGTGGTTATAAAATATTCATTGTTGACGAGGAATATTCGTTTGGTCGTGGAATATTCTTGCTGTCGGGGAATATTCGTACGACGGCGCAGTCTTTTGTGGGCCCCATAACGGAAAGCGATTGGATGAAAAAAACGACAAGTATAAGTTGTTTATAAAAAACGGCGTTGTTGTTACCGTTAATACTGTTGGAATACTCGGTGGTTAAAACACAGTAATACGCGTTGTTGCACAGTAGCACATGGTATTGCACCAATTATTGATTCTTACGTAAGAAGGCACTACTCAATAATTGTTACAGTAATTACTGTTCAGTATTTTATGTTATTGATTCAATAATTGCTGCATTGATATTTTATATTACTGTTGTTTCAATAATTGTCACTACACAGTATTTTCCATTATCAAAGCAATAATTCATATTATCTGAATAATATTATTTGATAACATTATTGGCAATGTCTAGAAAGTTCTGTCTAAGGAGAGGTTTGGTCACCTAATTGCGCGCCAGTAAGGAGAAATTCTTATTGGAAAGCCCCTTCTTTCTTGGGAACGGCCTGATTGCTAGTACTGTGATTCTGTAATATTATTTGTGAATAATTAAATTATTGATTTATATGATGAGGAAAATATTGATTTTATGTGGATATAGATGGAGAAAAATTTTAATGTGACAATTGTTGAAAATTAATATTTTATCTTTTTCTGATAAAATAATTCATTTAAATATATTATTTTAATAATATATTAACGATGATATTTTTATAATGAATGTGGGATATATGAGTATATGAGGAGGAAGAGTATTTTTGTGGCATTAAATGTTTAACACATATTTTGTGTGTTGGTGGACACAATTATTGACTGAAATTTGATTATAGTCTGTAAAATCGTCCGTTTGTGGATTTCGGTCAATTTCTGTTTGGAATTTGGAAAAACTTCCTTCTGCAAAGTTGTAGATAATGGAATTTCCTATAAAAACTCGCGAGATTCGAATTTTCTGGAAAAAGGGGCTATTTATTATGAATTATTGATGTTCTGAAGCTCCGAAATAATTGATTTTTGGAAGTTTAAAATATTTTTAATAATAAAAACATTTTTTTTGGGTATAACATGTTTTTTGAATGGGTTGAAGTCTAGATTTTCAGATTCAAGAATGGCGTAGAGAATTTTGATATAATAATATTATTATATTAAATTTTCTGCTTTGGTGTTCTAAGCAATTTCCTATAAATAGGTGCTTAGGTTAGAATTAAAAATCACACCAGAAACTGAAGTTTTCTCTCTCTATATTATAGAGCGTATTCTTGTGAGTATTTTGAGTATACTTTGAGTATTGCTATACGGTGCAAGTTCAAGTCATAGCCTATATCCGGTGTTTCAACTAGAAGTACTGTCTTTCGAGGTAAGGGATGTTATTTTCTTCTCAAATGATATTATTTCTTCAAAATCATTATGCTGAAATATTGGTTGGAAGTTTTTATCAAATTTGGAACTTTTTCATGTCGGGGTTACTATTCATGAGTTACTATTCACGAGTTACTATTCACGAGTTACTATTCACGAATTACTATTCACGAGTACTATTCACGAAGCATGATGATGTTTTTTGTGAAATTTCTATCTTTTGATGTCGGAGTTACTATTCACGTATACGATACTATTCACGAATACGGCATTATTCACCAAAAAATGAAATTTCTTCTTTTTGTCCAAAATATCTATTCTGGATACTAGCTTTGATTGTATCCATGTTTTGATCATTCTTGAATTTTACACCACTATGAAAATTTTTGAGGTATTTTTGGACATGGGTAAAACAAAGTACGAATCCTTAATCCTTAATCTTTGTCATTTTGTTTCACTGGATTCGGTTCTTTAAAAATATTTTTCATCATCCTCAGTCCTAAATGATGGTGTTACTGAATATCTTTGGCCTGTAGTGCAAAGATGGTTGATTTTATTATGAATATCTTTGGCCCGTAGTGCAAAGATGTACAGGTGTTGAGATGAACATGGACAATTGATGAATATCTTTGGCCCGTAGTGCAAAGATGAACAGATGTTGAGATGAACATGACCGACTGATGAATATCTTTGGCCTATAGTGCAAAGATGAATATTTGATTTGATTTGAGATATATATTGATTGATGTTACAGGGATAAAATATTGATGATGGACTTTTAAATTCATAGATGTTAGTAGATTTTATTCTCTACTTAACTCTTCTATTGAATTGTTGTTTCCGCTGCAGTTGTTGATCTAAAACTTGTTGTCTATTGTATTCTATCAGATTTTTCCCTGTTGAAGACTAAGGATAATTTGTTGTACATTATCTTAGTCATAATATTCTTTACTGGGCTAGTTGAGCTCACCCTTTTCCTTGTTGTTCTATTTTTCTTCTCAGGAGGCGAGAATGTAGCGAGTACTAGTCGGGGTATGGAATGAAGGTTCTAGAGAGAGTTGTTTAGTAGTCCTCACCATTTTTTTTTGTAAAATTATGTATCAATAATTATGATGGGGATTTATTTGTATGTGAATATTGCCTAGATGACAATGTTTGTATTCAAACTCACAGCTTATGGGTTGTAAAAGTTGTAGTTGTTTCTGTACCATGTATTTGACAACTCAGAATGGGATGGGTGGAATGGACCTATTTTGGGGGTGTCACAGTTGGTATCAGAGCTTAGGGATATGATCTCTGGCGGAGATCGGGGAATAAAACTAGGAGGGGAGAGACGAGTAAATCCTTCGCTAGTGTGTCCTACCTAAGCTTATTTGTTGGTCGGTCATAATATAGGGGTATTATGTGATTTGTTAATTTGTTTAATTAACCCTTGTTTTATGACAGTATTTGAGGATGTCGACTGAGAATGTTAACAGTGGAGTAAATGAGACCGTGGAGATGCCTGTACTTACCAACGAGGAGAACGTGCAACAGGCTGGCAATGTACCTCCTGTGAACAATGCCACTGAGCAGACGATGAACGACGGGATGTTTAGGAGCTTTTTGCAGTTCATGCAAAACCAGACGAGGGAGACTCGTGTACAGAATACAGGAGGAAATGATAGCAATTCATGGGTGGTCACAGCCAAGCAGTTCAAAGAGTTTGGACCACCAGAATTTAAGGGAAAGCCCGATCCGATCATGGCGGAAACGTGGGTCAAACAAATTACCAAGATATTCGATGTCTTGGGATGCACGGAGGAACAGAAGGTTCTATTCGCAACCTTTATGTTCCGTGGCGAGGCAGACTACTGGTGGGAGTCTGTGAAGTGTACCCATCCAGCCGCACTCAGCATGTCTTGGGAGACGTTTCAAAAACTATTTTATGACAAATACTTTCCTGAAAGTGTTCGTCATATGAAGGAAGTGGAGTTTATTAGACTAGAGCAGAATAACATGACGGTGTCCCAGTACGAGGCGAAGTTCACGGAGTTATCCAGGTTTGCACCTCATTTGGTGGAGAATGAGGAACATATGACGCGGATGTTTCTGAGAGGTTTGAAACCCGGCATACGTCAGTATCTCATTTCTCATAAATTTTCTATCTATTCAGATGTTGTCAATAGGGCTCAGTTGTTAGAGCGAGATAACGAGTATGTTCAACCGAGGGACCATAACCAGGATCATACCGAAGATAGCAGTCATCAGAATAACGATAACCTGCGAAGAAAGAAGAATACGGGCAAAGGTGGTAAACACTTTGGTGGTAATCACGGCCATGAAAATAGAAGAAGCGAGTTGGGAGGAGATTTTAAGAAGAGAAGGTTCAACAACGATCATGTGAAGACGTCAGCGCCAGCAACAACTAGTTCCAAGGGAGGAGAACGACCACCGGTCGTATGTTATAAATGCGGGAAAGAGGGACATATCAGCCCAAACTGCCCACAACAGTTCAAGGTATGCTATAATTGTGGAAAAGAAGGACATATCGCTCGAGAGTGTACGGTAGTGAAACCAATTCCAGCGGGGATGGTGATTCAAAAGGCTGTCCCAGAAAAGTCAAAGTCAATGGTTCCTGGAAGAGCGTTTGTCGTGACCGGTCAAAATGCGAAGAAACCGAACGAGTTTAGCACGGGTTAGTTAATTATAATTTTTGCAAAGTTTATACCTTACTAGGTACCGATTCTACCCATTCTTTTATCTCTCTTGCTTGCGCTCAACGTTTGAACTTGATTACGGAGAAATTAGACTTTGACCTATTTATGGAGACTCCGTTAGGAGAAACTTTCATTACATTCGTTGTTTAGAAATCTTGTTTGATTCAAGTTGGCACTATCACATTACCTGTTAACCTTATTTCTATAGAGATATTTGTTTTTGATGTGATTTTAAGGTTAACTACTCATCATGCCGAAATTGATTGCTTTCATAAGGTTGTTAGTTTTTATATTCCTAAGCAACCTAATATTCGAACTCAAGCAATCAAACCATTGTAGTCAAACATTTTCATATCAAGCCATGAAGTCATTCGTTTATTATGGATGTCAAGTTTTCTTACTCCATGTTATGGATTTGAATAAAGACACGTCAGATTTGAATAATATTCCTGTTGTTATTGATTTTTCCTGACGTATTTCCTGAAGAATTTCTTGGCTTACTCCTAGAGCGTGATATTAAATTTTGTATCGACTTTGAACCCGGTACAAAACTCATTTCTAAAATCTCATATCGAATGGCTCCTATTGAACTTCAGGAGTTAAAAATTCAACTGTAGAAGTTTGTACCCGAGCCTTTATCTGGTGACTTCCTTTGTGGAATACACAGAAGCCAGACTCTCTGTAGGGGACAATATTTGTGCGATAGTAAACTGATAGGTGTCATTGTAACGTGCTATCCAAGGTTGGGATATGAGTCACAGTTGAGAACAACCTAAGTCGGTAATCGGAATACGTAGCTTTCTAGGCTTAGTTGATTATTATCGGAGATTCGTTGAAGGATATTCTCGAATCGCTATTCCATTAACGCAGCTGACTCGTAGAGATACAAAATTCGAATGGAGCAAGGAATGTGGGAAGAGCTTCGAAGAACTCAAGAGGAGACTCATTTCGGCACATGTTCTGACCATGCCATCCTGAAAAAACCGAACGTGGTAGCTGACGTGTTGAGTAGAAGATCGTATACAAGTACGAATACGATATTGTCAAAGACTCATTTCGTATAATTTACAAATAATAGAGATGGAGATGAAATCTCTAAGTACCCACGTGATGATATACGAGTATAATCGACTTTAATCGATGAAGTTAAAGATGTTCAAGCTACACACTGGAGCTGATGAATTTGAAGAAGGAGGTGCAGGAAGTTGTTATTTCAAAAGCGAGAATTGGCGATGTGAGCAAAGCTCAAACCTTCGATTTATTAATCCATTTGAAATTCTCGATCGAATAGGAACTGTGGCCTATAGACTCGTTTTACCGCCAAGTGTGTCGCGTGTTTATAACGTTTTTTTATGTACCGATGTGGACGACTCGAACCACGTTCTTGAGTTAGAAATGGACGAAATAGCCGAAGACTTAACGTACGAGGAGGTACCTATCAAGATGTTGGATGGGAAGGAGCATGTCCTACGCACGAAGGTCATACCACAAGTTAAAGTTTTGTGGAGGAATCATGCTATAGAGGAAATGACATTGGAGTTGGAAACAGAAATGAAAGCGAGGTATCTTTACCTTTTCGAAACACCAGTTACGTACGTCAATTTCGAGGACGAAATTTCATAAGGAGGGGAGGTTGTAAGACCCCGAAAATTTTTAAATAAAAAGGGATTTCCTTTATTTATTATTTTCAAATAGTAAGGGTTGATTTGATTAATGTGGTTAGTTATGGGTTTTATGCGCAAATATTTTAAATAAGCAGGTGGTTATAAAATATTCATTGTTGACGAGGAATATTCGTTTGGTCGTGAAATATTCTTGCTGTCGGGGAATATTTGTACGACGGCGCAGTCTTTTGTGGGCCCCATAACGGAAAGCGATTGGATGAAGAAAACGACAAGTATAAGTTGTTTATAAAAAACGGCGTTGTTGTTACCGTTAATACTGTTGGAATACTCGGTGGTTAAAACACAGTAATACGCGTTGTTGCACAGTAGCACATGGTATTGCACCAATTATTGATTCTTACGTAAGAAGGCACTACTCAATAATTGTTACAGTAATTACTGTTCAGTATTTTATGTTATTGATTCAATAATTGCTGCATTGATATTTTATATTACTGTTGTTTCAATAATTGTCACTACACAGTATTTTCCATTATCGAAGCAATAATTCATATTATCTGAATAATATTATTTGATAACATTATTGGCAATGTCTAAAAAGTTCTGTCTAAGGAGAGGTTTGGTCACCTAATTGCGCGCCAGTAAGGAGAAATTCTTATTGGAAAGCCCCCTCTTTCCTGGGAACGGCCTGGTTGCTAGTACTATGATTCTGTAATATTATTTGTGAATAATTAAATTATTGATTTATATGATGAGGAAAATATTGATTTTATGTGGATATAGATGGAGAAAAATTTTAATGTGACAATTGTTGAAAATTAATATTTTATCTTTTTCTGATAAAATAATTCATTTAAATATATTATTTTAATAATATATTAACGATGATATTTTTATAATGAATGTGGGATATATGAGTATATGAGGAGGAAGAGTATTTTTGTGGCATTAAATGTTTAACACATATTTTGTGTGTTGGTGGACACAATTATTGACTGAAATTTGATTATAATCTGTAAAATCGTCCGTTTGTGGATTTCGGTCAATTTCTGTTTGGAATTTGGAAAAACTTCCTTCTGCAAAGTTGTAGATAATGGAATTTCCTATAAAAACTCGCGAGATTCGAATTTTCTGGAAAAAGGGGCTATTTATTATGAATTATTGAAGTTCTGAAGCTCCGAAATAATTGATTTTTGGAAGTTTAAAATATTTTTAATAATAAAAACGTTTTTTTTGGGTATAACATGTGTTTTGAATGGGTTGAAGTCTAGATTTTCAGATTCAAGAATGGCGTAGAGAATTTTGATATAATAATATTATTATATTAAATTTTCTGCTTTGGTGTTCTAAGCAATTTCCTATAAATAGGTGCTTAGGTTAGAATTAAAAATCACACCAGAAACTGAAGTTTTCTCTCTCTATATTATAGAGCGTATTCTTGTGAGTATTTTGAGTATACTTTGAGTATTGCTATACGGTGCAAGTTCAAGTCATAGCCTATATCCGGTGTTTCAACTAGAAGTACTGTCTTTCGAGGTAAGGGATGTTATTTTCTTCTCAAATGATATTATTTCTTCAAAATCATTATGCTGAAATATTGGTTGGAAGTTTTTATCAAATTTGGAACTTTTTCATGTCGGGGTTACTATTCATGAGTTACTATTCACGAGTTACTATTCACGAGTTACTATTCACGAATTACTATTCACGAGTACTATTCACGAAGCATGATGATGTTTTTTGTGAAATTTCTATTTTTTGATGTCGGAGTTACTATTCACGTATACGATACTATTCACGAATACGGCACTATTCACCAAAAAATGAAATTTCTTCTTTTTGTCCAAAATATCTATTCTGGATACTAGCTTTGATTGTATCCATGTTTTGATCATTCTTTAATTTTACACCACTATGAAAATTTTTGAGGTATTTTTGGACATGGGTAAAACAAAGTACGAATCCTTAATCCTTAATCTTTGTCATTTTGTTTCACTGGATTCGGTTCTTTAAAAATATTTTTCATCATCCTCAGTCCTAAATGATGGTGTTACTGAATATCTTTGGCCTGTAGTGCAAAGATGGTTGATTTTATTATGAATATCTTTGGCCCGTAGTACAAAGATGTACAGGTGTTGAGATGAACATGAACAATTGATGAATATCTTTGGCCCGTAGTGCAAAGATGAACAGATGTTGAGATGAACATGACCGACTGATGAATATCTTTGGCCTGTAGTGCAAAGATGAATATTTGATTTGATTTGAGATATATATTGATTGATGTTACAGGTATAAAATATTGATGATGGACTTTTAAATTCATAGATGTTAGTAGATTTTATTCTCTACTTAACTCTTCTAATGAATTGTTGTTTCCGCTGCAGTTGTTGATCTAAAACTTGTTGTCTATTGTATTCTATCAGATTTTTCCCTGTTGAAGACTAAGGATAATTTGTTGTACATTATCTTAGTCATAATATTCTTTACTGGGCTAGTTGAGCTCACCCTTTTCCTTGTTGTTCCATTTTTCTTCTCAGGAGGCGAGAATGTAGCGAGTACTAGTCGGGGTATGGAATGAAGGTTCTAGAGAGAGTTGTTTAGTAGTCCTCACCATTTTTTTTGTAAAATTATGTATCAATAATTATGATGGGGATTTATTTGTATGTGAATATTGCCTAGATGACAATGTTTGTATTCAAACTCACAGCTTATGGGTTGTAAAAGTTGTAGTTGTTTTTGTACCATGTATTTGACAACTCAGAATGGGATGGGTGGAATGGACCTATTTTGGGGGTGTCACAACTTGTCTTTATTCAAATCCATAATATGGGCTAAGAAAGCTTGACATCCATTTTTCAATAAACGAATAACTTTATGATTAGATATGACAGTGATTGATTTTAATGGTTTGGTTGCCTGAATTCGAACAACAGGTTGATTAGGAATATGAAAACTAACAACCTTATGGAAACAATCAATTTTGGAATGATGAGTAGTTAACCAATCAATCCCTAAAATCACATCAAAAGTGTAAGACCCCGAAATTTTTTAAATAAAAAGGAATTTCCTTTATTTATTATTTTAAAATAGTAAGGGTTGATTTGATTAATGTGGAAAGTTATGGGTAAAATGCGCAAATATTTCGAATAAACAGGTGGTTATAAAATATTCATTGTTGTCGGGGAATATTCGTTTGGTCGTGGAATATTCTTGCTGTCGGGGAATATTCGTACGACGGCGCAGTCTTTTGTGGGTCCCATAACGGAAAGCGATTGGATGAAGAAAACGACAAATATAAGTTGTTTATAAATAACGGCGTAGTTGTTACCGTTAACATTGTTGGAATACCCGGTGGGTAAAGTAAAGTAATACGCGTTGTTGAACAGTAGCACACGGTATTGCACCAATTATTGATTCTTACGTAAGAAGGCACTACTCAATAATTGTTACAGTAATTACTATTCAGTATTTTATGTTATTGATTCAATAATTGCTGCATTGATATTTTATATTACTGTTGTTTCAATAATTGTCACTACACAGTATTTTTCATTATCGAAACAATAATTCATATTATCTGAATAATATTATTTGATAACATTATTGGCAATGTCTAGAAAGTTCTGTCTAAGGAGAGGTTTGGTCACCTAATTGCGCGTCAGTAAGGAGAAATCCTTATTGGAAAGCCCCCTCTTTCCTGGGAACGGCCTGGTTGCTAGTATTGTGATTCTGTAATATTATTTGTGAATAATTAAATTATTGATTTATATGATGAGAAAAATATTGATTTTATGTGGATATAGATGGAGAAAATTTTTAATGTGACAATTGTTGAAAATTAATATTTTATCTTTTTCTGATAAAATAATTCATTAAATATATTATTTTAATAATATATTAAACGGTGATATTTTTATAATGAATGTGGGATATATGAGTTTATGAGGAGAAAGAGTATTTTTGTTACCAAAAATATTTAAAGCATGTTTTATGTGTCGGTGGACCCTATTTATTGACTGAAATTTGATTATAGCCTGTAAAATCGCCCGTTTGTGGATTTCGGCCAATTTCTGTTTGGAATTTGGAAAAACTTCCTTCTGCAAAGTTGTAGAGAATTGAATTTCCTATAAAAACTCGCGAGATTCGAATTTTCTGATAAAAGGGCTATTTATTATGAATTATTGAAGTTCTGAAGCTCCGAAATAATTGATTTTTGGAAGTTTAAAATATTTTTAATTAGAAAAACGTTTTTTTTTTACTTCTTCTAGAAGGGAGCATGTGATTTGAATGTGTTGAATGCAGATTTTCAGATTCAAGAAGTGTACGTAGAGAATTTATAATAATTATTATTATTTTATTAAATTTTCTGCTTTGGTGTTCTAAGCAATTTCCTATAAATAGGTGCTTAGGTTAGAATTGAAAATCACACCAGAAACTGAAGTTTTCTCTCTCTATATTATCGAGCGTATTCTTGTGAGTATTTTGAGTATACTTTGAGTATTGTTATACGGTGCAAGTTCAAGTCATAGCCTATATCCGGTGTTTTAACTAGAAGTGCTGTCTTTCGAGGTAAGGGATGTTATTTTCTTCTCAAATGATATTATTTCTTCAATATCATGATGCTGAAATATTGGTTGGAACTTTTTATCAAATTTGGAACTTTTTCATTTCGGAGTTACTATTCATGAGTTACTATTCACGAGTTACTATTCATGAGTTACTATTCACGAGTTACTATTCACGAGTACTATTCACGAAACGTGATGATGTTTTTTGTGAAATTTCTATCTTTTGGTGTCGGAGTTGCTATTCATGTATACGGCACTATTCACGTATACGACACTATTCACGAGTACGACACTATTCATCAAAAAATGAAATTTCTTCTTTTTGTCCAAAATATCTATTCTGGATACTATCTTTGATTGGATCTATGTTTTGATCATTCTTGAATTTTACTTCAGTATGATTATTTATGAAGTATTTTTGAAATCGTATTATTTAAAGTACGAATCCTTAATACTTGTTATTTTGTTTCACTGGATTCGTTTTCTTTAAAATATTTTTCATCATCCTCAGTCCTAAATGATGGTGTTACTGAATATCTTTGGCCTGTAGTGCAAAGATGGTTGATTTTGTTATGAATATCTTTGGCCCGTAGTGCAAAGATGTACAGGTGTTGAGATGAACATGAACAATTGATGAATATCTTTGGCCCGTAGTGCAAAGATGAACAGGTGTTTAGATGAACATGACCGACTGATGAATATCTTTGGCCTGTAGTGCAAAGATGAATATTTGATTTGATTTGAGATATATATTGATTGATGTTACAGGGATAAAATATTGATGATGGACTTTTAAATTCATAGATGTTAGTAGATTTTATTCTCTACTTAACTCTTCTAATGAATTGTTGTTTCCGCTGCAGTTGTTGATCTAAAACTTGTTGTCTATTGTATTCTATCAGATTTTTCCCTGTTGAAGACTAAGGATAATTTGTTGTACATTATCTTAGTCATAATATTCTTTACTGGGCTAGTTGAGCTCACCCTTTTCCTTGTTGTTCCATCTTTCTTCTCAGGAGACGAGAATGTAGCGAGTACGAGTCGGGGTATGGAATGAAGGTTCTAGAGAGAGTTGTTTAGTAGTCCTCACCATTTTTTTTGTAAAATTATGTATCAATAATTATGATGGGGATTTATTTGCATGTGGATATTGTCTAGATGATAATGTTTGTATTCAAACTCACAGCTTATGGGTGGTAAAAGTTGTAGTTGTTTCTGTACCATGTATTTGACAACTCAGAATGGGTTGGGTGGAATGGACCTATTTTGGGGTTGTCACAGTTGGTATCAGAGCTTAGGGATATGATCTCTGGCGGAGATCGGGGAATAGAACTAGGAGGGGAGAGACGAGTAAATCCTTCGCTAGTGTGTCCTACCTAAGCTTATTTGTTAGTTGGTCACTATATAGGGATATTATGTGATTTATTGATTTCCTTAATTAACCCTTGTTTTATGACAGTATTTGAGAATGTCGACTGAGAATGTTAACAGTGGAGTAAATGAGACCGTAGAGACGACTGTACTTACCAACGAGGAGAACGTGCATCAGACTGGCAATGTTCCTCCTGTGAACAACGCCACTGAGCAGACGATGAACGACGGGATGTTTAGGAGCTTTTTGCAGTTCATGCAAAATCAGACGAGGGAGACTCGTGTTCAAAATACAGGTGGAAATGATAGCAACGCGCGGCTTGTCACAGCCAAGCAGTTCAAAGAGTTGGGACCACCAGAATTTTTGGGAAAGCCGGATCCGATTAGTGCGGAGACGTGGATCAAGCAAATTACCAAGATATTCGATGTCTTGGGATGCACGGAGGAACAGAAGGTTCCATTCGCCACCTTTATGTTCCGTGGCGAGGCAGACTACTGGTGGGAGTCTGTGAAGCGTACACATCCAGCCGCACTCAGCATGTCATGGGAGACGTTTCAGAAACTTTTCAACGAAAAATACTTTCCTGAAAGTATTCGCCATATGAAGGAAGTGGAGTTTATTAGACTAGAGCAGAATAGCATGACGGTGTCCCAGTACGAGGCGAAGTTCGCGGAGTTATCCAGGTTTGCACCTCATTTGGTGGAGAATGAGGAACGTATGACGCGGATGTTTCTGAGAGGTTTGAAATCCGGCATACGTCAGTATCTCATTTCTCATAAATTTTCTATCTATTCAGATGTTGTCAACAGGGCTCAGTTGTTAGAGCGAGATAACGAGTACGTTCAACCGAGGGACCATAACCAGGATCATACTGGTGACAGCAGTCATCAGAACAACGATAACCTGCGAAGAAAGAAGAATACGGGCAAAGGTGGTAACCACTCTGGTGGTAATCACGGCCATGAAAATAGAAGAAGCGAGTTAGGAGGAGATTTTAAAAAGAGGAGATTCAACAACGACCATGTGAAGACGTCAGCACCAGCAGCAAATGGTTCCAAGGGAGGAGAAAGACCACCGGTCGTATGTTACAAATGCGGGAAAGAGGGACATATCAGCCCAAACTGCCCACAACAGTTCAAGGTATGCTATAATTGTGGAAAGGAAGGACATATCGCTCGAGAGTGTACGGTAGCGAAACCAATTCCAGCGGGGATGGTGATTCAAAAGGCTATCCCAGAAAAGTCAAAGTCAACGGTTCCTGGAAGAGCGTTTGTCGTGACCGGTCAAAATGCGAGAAACCCGAACGAAGTTAGCACGGGTTAGTTAATTATAATTCTTGCGAAGTTTATACCTTACTAGGTACCGGTTCTACCCATTCTTTTATCTCTCTTGCTTGCGTTCAACGTTTGAACTTGACTACGGAGAAATTAGACTTTGACCTATCTATGGAGACTCCGTTAGGAGAAACTTTCATTACATCCGTTGTTTAGAAATCTTGCTTGATTCAAGTTGGCACTATCACATTATCTGTTAACCTTATTTCTATAGAGATATTTGCTTTTGATATGATTTTAAGGTTAACTACTCATCATGCCAAAATTAATTGCTTTTGTAAGGTTGTTAGTTTTCATATTCCTAAGCAACCTGATATTCGAACTCAAGCAATCAAACCATTGAAGTCAAACATTTTTATGTCAAGTCATGAAGTCATTCGTTTATTGAAAAATGGATGTCATGTTTTCTTAGACCATGTCATGGACTTGAACAAAAGTACATCAGATTTGAATAATATTTCTGTTGTTAGTAAATTTCCTGATGTATTTCCTGAAGAATTTCTTGGCCTACTCCCAGAGCGTGATATTGAATTTTGTATCGACTTTGAATCCGGTACAAAACCCATTTCTAAAATCTTATATCGAATGGCTCCTATTGAACTTCAGGAGTTAAAAACCCAACTATAGAAGTTGATACCCGAGCCTTTATCTGGTGACTTCCTTTGTGGAATACACAGAAGCCAGACTCTCTGTAGGGGACACCATATTCGTACGATAGTAAACTGATAGGTGTCATTGTGACGTGCTATCCAAGATTGGGATATGAGTCATAGTTGTGAACAACCTAAGTCGGTAATCGAAATACGTAGCTTTATAGGCTTAGTTGATTATTATTGGAGATTCGTTGAAGGATATTCTCGAATCGCTATTCCATTAACGCAGCTGACTCGTAGAGATACAAAATTCAAATGGAACAAGGAATGTGGGAAGAGCTTCGAAGAACTCAAGAGGAGACTCATTTCAGCACATGTTCTGACCATGCCATCCTGGAAAAGCGAACGTGGTAGCTGACGTGTTGAGTAGAAGATCGTATACAAGTACGAGTACGATATTGTCAAAGACTCATTTCGTATAATTTACACATAATAGAGATGGAGATGAAAACTCTAAGTACGTACGTGATGATATACGAGTATAATCGAATTTAATCGATAAAGTTAAAGCTGTTCAAGCTACACACCGGAGCTGGTGAATATGAAGAAGCAGGTGCAAGAAGTTGTTATTCCAAAAGCAAGAATTGGCGATGTGAGCAAAGCTCAAACCTTCGATTTATTAATCCATTTGAAATTCTCGATCGAATAGGAACTGTGGCCTATAGACTCGTTTTACCGCTAAGTATGACGCATGTTCATAACGTTTTGCACGTATCGATGTTACGTAAATATGTGGACGACCCGAACCACATCATTGAGTTAGAACCGTACGAAATAGCCGAAGACTTAACGTACGAAGAGGTACCTGTCAAGATGTTGGATGGGAAGGAGCATGTCCTATGTGCCGAGGTTATACCACAAGTTAAAGTTTTGTGGAGGAATCATGCTATAGAGGAAATGACATTAGAATTGGAAACGGAAATGAAAGCGAGGTATCTTTACTTTTTGAAACATCAGTTACGTACGTCAATTTCGAGGACGAAATTTCATAAGGAGGGGAGGTTGTAAGACCCCAAAATTTTTTAAATAAAAAGGAATTTCCTTTATTTATTATTTTAAAATAGTAAGGGTTGATTTGATTAATGTGGAAAGTTATGGGTAAAATGCGCAAATATTTCGAATAAACAGGTGGTTATAAAATATTCATTGTTGTCGGGGAATATTCGTTTGGTCGTGGAATATTCTTGCTGTCGGGGAATATTCGTACGACGGCGCAGTCTTTTGTGGGTCCCATAACGGAAAGCGATTGGATGAAGAAAACGACAAATATAAGTTGTTTATAAATAACGGCGTAGTTGTTACCGTTAACATTGTTGGAATACCCGGTGGGTAAAGTAAAGTAATACGCGTTGTTGAACAGTAGCACACGGTATTGCACCAATTATTGATTCTTACGTAAGAAGGCACTACTCAATAATTGTTACAGTAATTACTGTTCAGTATTTTATGTTATTGATTCAATAATTGCTGCATTGATATTTTATATTACTGTTGTTTCAATAATTGTCACTACACAGTATTTTTCATTATCGAAGCAATAATTCATATTATCTGAATAATATTATTTGATAACATTATTGGCAATGTCTAGAAAGTTCTGTCTAAGGAGAGGTTTGGTCACCTAATTGCGCGCCAGTAAGGAGAAATCCTTATTGGAAAGCCCCCTCTTTTCTGGGAACGGCCTGGTTGCTAGTATTGTGATTCTGTAATATTATTTGTGAATAATTAAATTATTGATTTATATGATGAGAAAAATATTGATTTTATGTGGATATAGATGGAGAAAATTTTTAATGTGACAATTGTTAAAAATTAATATTTTATCTTTTTCTGATAAAATAATTCATTAAATATATTATTTTAATAATATATTAAACGGTGATATTTTTATAATGAATGTGGGATATATGAGTTTATGAGAAGAAAGAGTATTTTTGTTACCAAAAATATTTAAAGCATGTTTTATGTGTCGGTGGACCCTATTTATTGACTGAAATTTGATTATAGCCTGTAAAATCGTCCGTTTGTGGATTTCGGCCAATTTCTGTTTGGAATTTGGAAAAACTTCCTTCTGCAAAGTTGTAGAGAATTGAATTTCCTATAAAAACTCGCGAGATTCGAATTTTCTGATAAAAGGGCTATTTATTATGAATTATTGAAGTTCTGAAGCTCCGAAATAATTGATTTTTGGAAGTTTAAAATATTTTTAATTAGAAAAACATTTTTTTTTACTTCTTCTAGAAGGGAGCATGTGATTTGAATGTGTTGAATGCAGATTTTCAGATTCAAGAAGTGTACGTAGAGAATTTATAATAATTATTATTATTTTATTAAATTTTCTGCTTTGGTGTTCTAAGCAATTTCCTATAAATAGGTGCTTAGGTTAGAATTGAAAATCACACCAGAAACTGAAGTTTTCTCTCTCTATATTATCGAGCGTATTCTTGTGAGTATTTTGAGTATACTTTGAGTATTGTTATACGGTGCAAGTTCAAGTCATAGCCTATATCCGGTGTTTTAACTAGAAGTGCTGTCTTTCGAGGTAAGGGATGTTATTTTCTTCTCAAATGATATTATTTCTTCAATATCATGATGCTGAAATATTGGTTGGAACTTTTTATCAAATTTGGAACTTTTTCATTTCGGAGTTACTATTCATGAGTTACTATTCACGAGTTACTATTCATGAGTTACTATTCACGAGTTACTATTCACGAGTACTATTCACGAAACGTGATGATGTTTTTTGTGAAATTTCTATCTTTTGGTGTCGGAGTTGCTATTCATGTATACGGCACTATTCACGTATACGACACTATTCACGAGTACGACACTATTCATCAAAAAATGAAATTTCTTCTTTTTGTCCAAAATATCTATTCTGGATACTATCTTTGATTGGATCTATGTTTTGATCATTCTTGAATTTTACTTCAGTATGATTATTTATGAAGTATTTTTGAAATCGGATTATTTAAAGTACGAATCCTTAATACTTGTTATTTTGTTTCACTGGATTCGTTTTCTTTAAAATATTTTTCATCATCCTCAGTCCTAAATGATGGTGTTACTGAATATCTTTGGCCTGTAGTGCAAAGATGGTTGATTTTGTTATGAATATCTTTTGCCCGTAGTGCAAAGATGTACAGGTGTTGAGATGAACATGAACAATTGATGAATATCTTTGGCCCGTAGTGCAAAGATGAACAGGTGTTTAGATGAACATGACCGACTGATGAATATCTTTGGCCTGTAGTGCAAAGATGAATATTTGATTTGATTTCAGATATATATTGATTGATGTTACAGGGATAAAATATTGATGATGGACTTTTAAATTCATAGATGTTAGTAGATTTTATTCTCTACTTAACTCTTCTAATGAATTGTTGTTTCCGCTGCAGTTGTTGATCTAAAACTTGTTGTCTATTGTATTCTATCAGATTTTTCCCTGTTGAAGACTAAGGATAATTTGTTGTACATTATCTTAGTCATAATATTCTTTACTGGGCTAGTTGAGCTCACCCTTTTCCTTGTTGTTCCATCTTTTTTCTCAGGAGACGAGAATGTAGCGAGTACGAGTCGGGGTATGGAATGAAGGTTCTAGAGAGAGTTGTTTAGTAGTCCTCACCATTTTTTTTGTAAAATTATGTATCAATAATTATGATGGGGATTTATTTGCATGTGGATATTGTCTAGATGATAATGTTTGTATTCAAACTCACAGCTTATGGGTGGTAAAAGTTGTAGTTGTTTCTGTACCATGTATTTGACAACTCAGAATGGGTTGGGTGGAATGGACCTATTTTGGGGTTGTCACAAAAAGCAAGTATCTTTAAAGAGATAAGATCAACAGGTAAGGTGATGGTACCAACTTGAATCAAACAAAATTGATAAACAGTGGATGTGATGAAAGTTTCTCCTAACGGAGTCTCCACAGATAGGTCAAAGTCTAATTTCTTCGGAGTTAAGTTTAAACTTTGAGCACAAGCAGGAGAGATAAATGAATGGGTAGCACCGGTATCAAGTAAGATATAAACTTCGCAAGAATTTATAAATAGCTTACCCGTGATCACCTCGTTTGGGTTCCTCGTATTTTGACCAGTCACAACAAACGCTCTTCCAGGAATCGTTGACTTTGACTTTTCTGGGACAGTCTTTTGAGTCATCGTCCCCGCTGGAATTGGTTTCGCTACCGTACAATCTCGAGCGATATGTCCTTCCTTTCCACAAGTATAGCATACCTTGAACTGTTGTGGGCAGTTTGGACTGATATGTCCCTCTTTTCCGCATTTGTAGCATATGACCGATGGTCGTTCCCCTCCCTTGGAACCAGTTGCTGCTGGTACTGCCATTTTCACATTGTCGTTGTTGAATCTCCTCTTTTTAAAATTTCCTCCTGACTCGCTTCTTCTATTTTCGTGGCTATAATTACCACTAGAGTGGTTACCATTCTTGTCCGTCTTTTTCTTTCTCCACTGGTTATTGTTGTTTTGCTGACTGCTATCTCCAGTATGATCCTGATTGTGGTACCTCGGTTGACCGTACTCGTTATCTCACTCCAACAATTGAGCCCTATTAACAACATCTGAATAGAGAGAAAATTTATGAGAGATGAGATATTGTCGTATGTCGGGTTTCAAACCTCTCAGAAACATCCGCGTCATACGTTCCTCATTCTCCACCAAATGAGGTGCAAACCTGGATAACTCTGCAAACTTTGCCTCGTACTGAGACACCGTCATGTTATTTTGTTCTAATCTGATGAACTCCACTTCCTTCATATGACGAACACTTTCAGGAAAGTATTTGTCATTAAATAGTTTCTGAAACGTCTCCCAAGACATGCTGAGTGCGGCTGGATGGGTACGCTTCACAGACTCCCACCAGTAGTCTGCCTCGCCACGGAACATAAAGGTGGCGAACGGAACCTTCTGTTCCTCCGTGCATCCCAAGACATCAAATATCTTGGTAATTTACTTTACCTATGTTTCCGCCATGATCGGATCTGGCTTTCCCTTAAATTCTAGTGGTCCCAACTCTTTGAACTGCTTGGCTGTGACAACTCGTGAATTGCTATCATTTCCTCCTGTATTTTGAACACGAGTATCCCTCGTCTGATTTTGCATGAACTGTAAAAAGCTTCTAAACATTGCGTCGTTCATCGTCTGATCAGTGGTGTTATTCACAGGAGGAACATTGTCAGCCTGTTGCACGTTCTCCTCGTTGGTAAGTACAGGCATCTCCACGGTCTCATTAACTCCACTGTTAACATTCTCGGTTGCCATTCTTAAATACTTCCATAAAACAAGGGTTAATTAAGCAAATCACATATCACATAATATCCCTATATACTGACCAACTAACAAATAAGCTTAGGTAGGACACACTAGCGAAGGAATTACTCGTCTCTCCCCTCCTAGTTCTATTCCCCGATCTCCGCCAGAGATCATATCCCTAAGCTCTGATACCAACTGTGACACCCCCAAAACAGGTATACATCACCCATTCTGAGTTGTCAATACATGGTTCAGAAACAACTACAACTTTATTATTACAACATGAAAATTATGAGTTTAAATACAGATATTGTCATCTAGACAATATCCATATACAAATAAATCTCCATCATATTTATTGATACATTATTTTATAAAAATGGTGAGGACTACTAAACAACTCTCCCTAGAACCTTCATTCCATCCCCGACTCGTACTCGCTATATTCTCACCTCCTGAGAAGAAAAATGGAACAAAAAGGAAAGGGTGAGCTCAACTAGACCAGGAAAGAATATTATGACTAAGATAATATACAACAAATTATCGTTAGTCTTCAATAGGGAAAAATCTGATAAAATATAATAGACAACAAGTTTTAGATCAATAAGTGCAGCGGAACAGCAATCCATTAGAAGAGTCACGTAGAGAAAGAATTCTACTGTCTTCTAAGGTTTAAAAGTCCATCATCAATATTTTATCCATGTAACAACAATCAATATACATCTTTAATCATCTTTGCACTACAGGCCAAAGATATTCATTTGTATCACCAGTTGGTCATGTTCATCTCAACACCTGTTCATCTTTGCATTACGGGCCAAAAATATTCATTAGTTAATCATTCATCTTTGCACTACAGGCCAAAGATATTCATTTTTATCACCATTTAGGACTGAGGATGATGAAAATCAAAACATGGATTAAACTTTAAGAATAAGGGTCACAACAGATAATTTGGAAGAAAAGAATTTTTTTTATGAACAGTACCCGTGAACAGTACCCATGAACAGTAACCGTGAACAGTACTCGTGAACAGTACTCGTGAACAGTATCCGTGAATAGTACTCGTGAACAGTACTCATGAACAGTACCAGTGAACAGTACCAGTAATGACAAGTTCCAAATTTGATAAAAAGTTCAGACCAATATTCCTATGAAATGATATTAGATGAAACGAAATTTCTAATCATTTCAGGAATTATAGAAGCAATACTTACCATAGTAAGTTCAAATTTAAGAATACGAGATGAAATAATATTGCTTACATAATATGGAGTATGAAAGGAAATAATATTTTTCATGAGTATTGAAAAAAAATAATATCCTTTACCTTAGTAGAAGCTTGGATTTGACTGAAATATCGGATATTATTCTGAGAAAATCTTGCAGAAAAACTACGCTCAAAGTATTCTTATACTCAAGAAAATACTCACAATACTATAGGAAAATTTTCTGATTATCAAGGTGTGATTGAGGAAGGAGGGGTTACCCCCTATTTATAGTGCAGTTTCGGAGAGAGAACAGACTGCTGAGCCACAATTTTCTGCCTAACTTTTCAATTTGTCAAATATGCCTAACTTTACATATTTTCATAAAGGTGGGGCCATCCCTTTGAAGAATGGTTTGCAGGAAAACAAGCCTAGCTCACATTTTTCGTGCTTAGGCCCACAATTTGACAATTTTTAAACATTCACCAACCCACTTGGAAAAATCAAGTTTTTCAAGAAGAAAAAAAACAACCAGCTTTGAAAATAAAGGACAAAGCTACTGTATTACCTTTGAAAACCAGAATTCGATTACAATTTGCCAATCTCTGCTCCTTTTATCACATGCATAAATATACATATACATATATATGTATAAAAATAATATTATTTAACCCATTATAAAAATTTATAAAAATATTTTGAATGAAATATATTTTATCTGAGAAATAATTGCTAAACTTTCAACAAATAATTTCATATTAAAATTCCTTCATTAATAACCACATAAAATTAATTCATCATTTATATCTAAATCAAATAAATATTTCCTTATCATATAAATCAATAATTAATTATTTACAAATAATATTACAGAATCACAATTATGACAACCAGGCCGTTCCCAGGAAAGAGGGGGCTTTCCAATAAGGATTTCTCCTTACTGGCGCGCAATTAGGTGACCAAACCTCTCCTTAGACAGAACTTTCTAGACATTGTCAATAATGTTATCTGATAATATTATTCAAATAATATGAATTATTGATATGATAATAGAAAATATTGTGCAGTGATAATTATTGAAACAATAATAATATAAAATATCAACGCAGCAATTATTGAATCAATAAAATATTGAACAGTAACTCCTGTAGCAATTATTGAGTAGTGCCTTCTTACGTAAGGATCAATAATTCAAAATACTGTGCAATACCGTGTGCTACTGTACAACAATGCGTATTACTGTATCTTAACCACCAGGTAACCCAACAGTGTTAACGGTAAAAATTATGTCGTTACTCAAATTTGTCGTTTTCTTCATCCGATCGTTATTCTGTTATGGGTCCCACAATTGACTGCGCCGTCGTATGAATATTCCCGACAAAAAGAATATTCCACGACCAAACGAATATTCCCCGACAACAATGATTATTTTATAACCACTTGTTTATTTTGCAAAAATTTGCACATTTCACCCATAACCAAAGCATTATATCAAATTAACCCTTATTAATTTAGAATAATGAATAAAGGAAAATTTAATTTTATTTATAATAAGTTGGGGTCTTACATAAGACGTCTGGTTAACTCTACAACCTGTCTTTGTAAATCCTCAATAATCGCGTCTTGAATGTTACGATCCTGGTCCGGGTCTTCCTCAGCCAGAATCTGCCCTCTACGACTACCATCACGACCACCAGCCATTAAAACCGATGAGTCTATTCCTAGAAAGATGCTTGAGCTTTGATACCAACTGACGCCTGGCGGGATAACAATTATTCTACGGGCTGGTAAACAAATGAATTCACAAATTAATAAAGGAACAAGAGATTCACCGAAAAATACAGAGAAACTCTCTCTAATGTGTAAAGTTATATTTATCAAAATCAAAGTCTATCTAATTCAACCCACAAGCCGAGTTTATATAGCTTAGCAAACTCTATCCCTAAGTCACTCTAGAATATTCTCAGAGATATGGAAATAAAAAATAGAAATAAAATCCTCTTAGGGATGTGAAAAAGATTATTACAAACTTCCTAGAGATACGAAAAGATATCCTAACAAACTTCCTAAAAATACGAAAATAAAATATTTAACAAATAACAACTTATTATAAAAGATTTACTACCTATAAAATACTATTACTATAAAGAACAAAATAATAATAATAATAATAATAATAATAATAAAGTCCATCGACTTCTGAAGTTATGACGCCTCTTCGGAAGAGGTTCGCCACATCCGAAGTCATGACGCCATCCGAAGCCGAAGCCATGAAGCCATCTGAAGCCGAACTTCGACCCCGAAGACACGAATCGAACGCCTGACTCTGAAGTCAACCGATATTGTTGCGCTGATTCCTTAACTTCTGGTCCTTTAGCATTGTCATCGCACTATCCGACCATCTAGGATCTTTGGCAAGAAATCCTCCTGCATCAAAAGCTGAATTGCAAAAGTGTTCCTCCAAGTTGTCATCAAATTTCAATTTGACCTTTTACGTTACAAAAATTTTAATCAAGTCCTTGAAATGGTCAATTTGATTCAATTTAGTCTTTCTTGGCAAAAAAAACTCAATTGAGTCGAAGGTAACATCAGAAGTCAATTGAATCAAATTGGGCAGTTGAAGAACCAAATTAAAAGTCGATGATAACTTAAATGAACTATTAATAGCCGACATTGAAAGTGAGAAAAGTCGTACAAGAATTTTATCTAAACATCTAAACTAATATTTGAAAAGCCGAACAATATCTAACACCAAAACAATTGAATACTCCAGTAGGTAAGCCACCAACGAGCTTGTCTTGTCTTGTAAGAACTCATAACTATGGCACAAACAAATAAATTGCACAAACATTATCGCACCAAATGTAATTCATTGTGAAGAGATTTAAGCCAATGCTTCGGATGCTGCATCTGCAATATGTTAGGAATTAAGTCACCCAAAATAAATAATAACTCTTAATAAAGAATAACAACACAAAATTTAATGTGAAAAATCATTACAGAGAAAAATCAGAGGTCAAACTCCGAATCTCCACTATATCAAAATAATAATTTTATAATAATCCTCCAAAATTTTACTATTTATAAAGTACCCACAATTCTCCCCTTTCTATTCAAAATTGGAAATATCCAAAAAAAACTCCTACTACAGATAGATTGCTCTCCAAAATAATACTCCTATTAGAAATATTACATTTTCTTTTCCATAATATCAATTATTTTCCGAAAAAGATTCGAGGAGTATCCTAAGAGCATTCACAATAGTTTCTCCAATTAACTCTCTATCTCCAATTTTAAAGAATATATCAATAAATTATTATCCAACAGTTTTTTTATCCTTATTTGACTCTCTATTTTAATCCCTATATATGATTTTACTCCCTAGTATCCGGGAGTCAAAAAATTGTTCCCTATATATGCAAAATGACATTTCACACCCTCATTTAAGTGGACAACTTATCAATCATACACGTCTTGACATTTTTTTACTACTTCATTTTTAAATTATAAAATTAATATTGACTTATTTTTTAAAAATTAATTTCAAACGTATTCAAATTTAAAATTGATATAAATTTATTTAATTTATGTCAATATAATTATAAATATTATAAAAGTATTATTAATTATAAAATTTATTATTTTCAAAATTTAAATGAATCATATTAGTTTAAAATTTAAAATATTATAAATTAACTTTTTAAAAGTTAATATTGATCTTATGCACTTGTTGCTACAATCCATTCAATACTCACTTCATAAATTACATAAAATTTAAAATAAAATAAAATTTATTTTACAGTGGAATACAATTGATAAATTATACTCTCTCTTATAAATTATAAGATTATTATTAATTTGATATTTTGACTGTTGGAACATTCAAATTTTAACTTTTAATTTTTAAATTTAATTATTTAAGGAATCAATATAAGGAACCTGTTGGGTACATTGTAAAAAAATTGAATCTCTATTTTACAGAATGACTCAATAGCACTGCAGAGTAATGATAAAGATAAGGAAACTGTTGAGAATGCTCTAACAATTCCTCCCTCGACTAGAATCCTCAAATACTTCAACTTTATCATCCACATTGTTTGCATTATCAACAACATTCACATCTTCCATATCATCCATATCATCATCAACATCGTTGTTTTCATCTTCATCAACATCTCCATCATCTTCATCATCTAGCGTTTGCAACGGTGATCCTCCATAACTGCATGAAATCTCTTATTCATCCTCATCATGATGAAACTCGAATTCAAGTCCTTCATTTTTCACTATCTTTACTTGTCACACCAATGCGACTAATTTTCCTCTGCCTTGGATCCAATCAACCTGACTTTGATACCATTTGTTGGGAATTAAGTCGCGCAAAATAAACAAGTACATTTAAGAAAGGAAAACAACATATGACTTAATGTGGAAAATCCTTAAAAGATAAAATCACGGGTCAAGCTCCGAATATCCACTATATCAAAATAATGGGCATACAATAACCCTCCCAAGTTTTACCCCTATAATTTGAGGTTCCACAATACTGCGACACAACTTTTTTCACGGACTAAAAGCCGCAAAATCATCCCACCCACAATACAATTTTTTTGTATGGAATATAAAAGATGCAAAAATCCTCTCCCTCACACAAACACAAAACCACTCAGACCCTCTCTCAACTCTTAGGATGTTATATAACTTTTGGTTGTGCTATATTTCAACAACTAAACATAAGTCTCTATTTATACAATACCCACAATTCTCCTCTTTCTATTCAAAATAGCACACTTCTAAAATAAAACTTCTACTACAAATATATTGTTCTCCAAAATAATACTCTTATAGAAAATAAGATATCTTCTTTTCTACAATGACAATTTTTTTTGAACAAGATTCAATGAGTATCCCAACTATAAGGAAATAAACTAGCAATGACTCTGTTTCAACTAGCAATGACTCTGTTTCTATTTCACTCCTAATTACAGTACACTCCATACATATATACACCCATAGCAGTCTAGATAGTCTTCATTTGAATTGTGGATATCTATCTAATCTATACATTTGAATATATCTTATGGATAACATGTTAACACTTATCTAATCATGCTGTTATGGTAAGGTTGTTGTGGTGGTTTTGATATCCGAGTATTGTGGTCTAATACCCCCCATCAAGCTGATCGTGGTTGGGAGCACAGTCAGCTTGCTTCTTAGATATTGATACTTTGGAGTGGGGCAAAGCCTTTGTAAAAATGTCTGCCACCTGATCATGGGTGGAGATGTAGCGAACCAAGAGATCCTTGCGAGCCAACTTTTCCCGAACAAAGTGAAAATCTATTTCAATGTGTTTTGTCCAGGCATGAAATACCGAATTTGCAGCCAAATAAGTTGAACCAATATTGTCACACCACAAGATAGGGGGCTTCTTCAAAAAAATTCCTAGCTAGTTCAGAGAATAAAGATTGTAACCAAGTTAATTCCACTGCAGTATCTGCAAATGATTTATATTCAGCTTCCGTAGACGAGCGTGTAACTGTTCTTTTCTTCCGTGATGCCCAAGAGACCAAATTATTACCCATAAAAATAGCATAACCTGATATAGATTTTCTATCAATAAAGTTTCCATCCCAATCAGAGTCACAAAAAGGTTGAAGAGTGAAATGATTATCTGATTTGGAAATTGAAAGCCCAAAGTTTATGGCGTGTTACAAATATCGAATGATCCTCTTTACGGCTACCCAATTTTCCTCAGTTGGATTATGCATGGATTGACAGACTTTATTAACGGCAAAAGATAGGTCTGGCCGAGTAAGTGTTGTGTATTGTAGCGCGCCTACGATTTGTCGAAAGAAAGTCAGATTAGAATAAAGAGAGGCAGTAGGAGGCTTGTGATGATGAACAGCCGCATGTGTCGTAACCGGTTTAAACTCAGTCATCTTTGCTCTAATAAGCAGGTCCTTGATGTATTTTTGCTGAGTTAAAAATATTCCATTTGATGTACGGACTGCCTCAATACCTAGAAAAAAATTTAGAGGACCCAAATCTTTAAGAGCAAATTCCTTTCCCAAAGCCTGCATTAAATCACTTATTGCAGCAGATGAATTTCCAGTGACTATGATATCATCAACATAAACTAATAAAATAAAATGAATTCCATGATGTGAATAGATGAACATAGATGTATCAGATATGGAAATTTTGAAACCTAGTTGTACCAAAAAATCGGACAAACGTTGGTACCATGCTCTAGGAGCTTGTTTGAGCCCATACAGAGACTTTCAAAGATGACACACATGATTCGAATGATTTGTGTCCTAAAAACCAGGTGACTGGACCATAAAAACTGTTTCATCTAACCAACCATTTAGAAAGGCGTTATTCATATCCAACTGATGAACATGCCAATAAAGAGAAATAGCCGAGGATAAAACAACACGAACTGTGGTTAGTTTGACAACCAGACTGAATGTATCAGCATAATCTACTCTTTCTTCTTGATTAAAACCCTTTGCCACCAACCTTTCTTTATAGTGATCAATTATTCCATTTGCTTTTCGTTTAATCTGAAAAATCCATTTATAACCCACCACATTCATAGAGTCTGATTTTGGGACAAGAACCCAGGTACCTTGAGAAATAAGTGCATTGATTTCTGAAACCATGACATCTCTCCAATGACGGGATCGAACTGCTTGGGAATAACAAGTGGGCTCAACTTCTGTAATAAGAGCAGTAGGTTGAGTTTGGTTAAGGCGACGAACCATCGCACGAGTGAGTATCCCAGATGGAAGCACAGGTCAAGATACGGCTGCTGGTGAAGGTGAAGTAATGTCAGGATGTACCACTTGTAGACCAAGAGAAATAGGAGATAACAGAGGTGAGCATGAGGTATTGGGCTGAGCAACGGAATTATTGTAGAGGGAGTTAAGTGTACGAAACTTTGGTGAGGTAGAAGAATTTGTAATAGTCGGTGGTGAGGAGGATTTGAGAGCAGGTACGGGAGTAGAAGAAGAAGGGGAAGAGGATGTATGGGTTAAAGAAGTAGTATGGGATGAAACATGACTCGATGTAAGAGGAGGAATAATACTGGTGGGGAATTGATGCGGAGGAATGAGTGGAAGAATGGCCCATGGGGACTGGACAGACGGAGCAGGTTTAAGAACATTAGAAAAATGATGAAAATGGAAAATATATTTCATTAAAATGGACATGTCGGGCAATGAACATTTTATTTGTGCGTAAATCTAAACACCGATAACCCATGTGATTGGGACTATAACCAAGAAAAACACACTTAGTGGAACAAAAATCAGTTTTGTGTGCAATATGGACGGAGGAAAGGAAAACAAAGACAACCAAAAATGTGTAAGAACGAATAATCTGGAGGTTGGCCAAAAATGCACTCATAAGGTGTTTTATTTAGTGATACTATGGAAGGCATGAGATTTATTAAATATACTGCTGTGTCAAAAGAGAAATGCCAATATTTGTAGGGGGTATGAGAGTTGGCAAAGAGAGTTAGTCCAGTTTCCACAATGTGTTATTTAGTGTGCGAAATTAACCACCCCAATCAATTTGGAAAAATTTAATGGAAGTATTAAATTGGCGTTCCACAAGTTTTTGAAATTAAATAAATGTAGAGTAAACATCAGATTTATTGTGTAATGGATAAAACCAAATATACTTGGAAAATGCATCAACAAAAATAATGAAATACTTGTGGCCATCACATGAGAGAGTAGGTGACGGTCCCCATACATCACTGCAAATTAAGTCAAGAAGATGCGAACCTCGATGATTAGTAACAGGAAGATGAATTCGAGAAGATTTTCCCAATTGACATGCATTGCAAAAATTATACTTCGAATCAGAAATTGACAATTTATTATTGAAAATGATTTTATGAAGAATTTTGGAATGAGGATGTCCTAGTCTACTATGCCAACAATCAGTTGAAGCTTTAGTGGCAACAAAGGCTGTTGGAGGTTTAGTGACAGAACTGACACCGTTCAGTGAATACAGCCCTTGATTACTCGGCCCGGACAACATTAGTTTTTTCGACTTGCGATCCTTCACATAGAAACAATCATGGTGAAATTCAAAAAATACAGCATTGTCATGAGTGCGTTTATTAACGGAAAGTAAGGACTTGGTAAGAGCAGGAACATGAAGAAATATCATTCAAGATAAAAGACCTATCAGCAGATTGTAGTTTTGAAGTTCCAGTATGAGATATATGTAAATCAGTACCGTTACCAACACATAAAGTATCCGACCCATTGTAACGTAGTGAATGATCAATAGATTGTAAATCTGAAGTGGCATGGTGAGTAGCCCCAGTATCAGGAAACCATGCATCATTGAAATTATTGTTGTAAAATGTTGTCATATTCGCGGTTGGCTGATGGGCATAATTGTACCGCTGACGACAGTTATTGGCGGTGTGATTGTACCGATGACAGATTTGGCATTGCGGAGTGGGCTGAGAGAAAGAGCGATTGTTGGAATTGTTCCGGTGAGAGTTTGAGCCAAAATTTTGCCGCTGCTTGTAATTATTGCCTTTAAAGTTGGTATTGCGATTACCCTGTGAATTGCCATAAGCAGATCTATTATTGTTTGGTTGATTATCATAGCCCCTTTGAGCAAGATTTGATGTTGGAGAGGAGAGAACAGGTTGTGCAGTTCCAACTGGTTGCATTTGTGGCTGGACTGAAGATTTGGAAGATCCTGAAAAGTTTTGAGTTAGTAATTCATGATTCATCAAGGTACTAAGTAAATCTGCAAATGTTGCCGGTTCAGGCCTGTTTGCAAGACTAGGAATAACGCTGTGAAAGTCAGAGTGAATGTCTTTGAAGATGACACAATTGAAATCAGTGAGAGACATTGGACGACCCGTAGCAGCAAGTTGATCACTAATGAATTTTGCCCGGTTTAGAAATTGTGTAACAGAGTCATCATGTTGCTTAATCTCTTGCAAACTCAGGAGCAAATTTAGGACCCTCGTAGTCGATGGTAATGCATATGCTCTTTCCAGCATAACCCAAATTTCACGAGATGATTGGGCGTCAATGATAAGGGGCACACTATCCTCACGTAAGGAGGAAATAAATAAACTTAATAAGTTTTGATCTTGTTGATACCAGACTTGATACTCTGGATTATCAATGGGTTATTTTCCGACAGTAGTTGCAGGTAATTTCTCCTGAGGTGGTTCTTGCTTGCCATCAATGAACCTTAATAGATTATTTTCACGTAGAATAGGCAACAATTGCGCTTTCCAAGACAAATAGTTCTCAGGATGGAGTTTCACAGTAATGATTTGGGTTGAATTTGTCATGTTTAATGGTGATGTGAGAGTGGTTGCAGTTAAAACTTGTTGTGATGGAGAAAAAGATGACCCAGAAGATAAAGACGACATAATGTTGATTTATGGCTTTGATACCATATAAGGAAATAAACTAGCAATGACTCTGTTTCAACTAGCAATGACTCTATTTCTATATCACTCCTAATTACAGTACACTCCATATATACATATATACACCCATAGAAGTCTAGATAGTCTTCATTTGAATTGTGGATATCTATCTAATCTATACATTTGAATATATCTTATGGATAACATGTTAACACTTATCTAATCCTGCTATTATGGTAAGGTTGTTGTGGTGGTTTTGATATCCGAATATTGTGGTCTAATACCAACACAATAGCCTTATATTTAAATAAGATCACACGTATGATATTATTTCTAAAGGAAACTTGTATATTATTTTCTTGTATGTTTTGTATACAATGCAGTAAATTTATATATACATAGCATATGATTGGGACAACAACAAACCCAATTTAGATATCTACCTAATCTAAACAGTTGAACATTATTACTGATAATGGGATATCATAGAAGAAGAAAGAAGAAAATATATTATTGAGCTAATCATATTTTTTTTTGGTAAATATGTTCTTGAGACACTTGAATCAGCTGATCTGTTTGTTATGACAAGGTTATTGGCGATAAAGTGTTGTCTGAGTCTTGTTGTCTAATACCCCCATCAAGCTGATTGTGGTCTGGATCACAGTCAATTTGTTTTGTAAACTTTTAACTTTAGCATGCTTCAGATTTCAGAATTAGGGGGTCATATGACCTCCCCCTCCCCCCTCCCCCCTCCCCCCTCCCCCCTCCCCCCTCCCCCTCTGGTGATCAAGTGTAATAATGTGTAATAAATTACATTTTACTCTAATTTTTATTTACATGCAAAATATTTATTGGTATATAGATAAAGATTAGAGATAAATAAGAATTAAATAGCAACAATATATGAGATTTAGATAACAAATAAACAGAGAATTAGACAAAATAATTGGATTCATTATAAAGTGGTGGAGCTCCAGGTATGCAACTCAATAATGTGTTACACACAAATACTCATGAAATTGTGTTACACACAAATAGTCATGAAATTGACATCTGAATAAAGTTGTAAACTATACATGTATAGCTTACGTTCAACAGCTCACAAATTGTGTCAGTAGTCTCCCACCTATGCAACTCAATAATGTGTTAAACATAAATAGTCATCAAACATCTGAATAAAATTGTGAACTACCTATAGCCACGTTCCACACCCACAGCTCACAAATTAAGCTGATGTAGTAGTAATCAGGGGCCTCTTATCTTTAAGGTGATGTAGTGGAAACATCATTTATTAAATGCTGAAATTGAATTTCCATAAATTGAAATATATCTTCCTCAAGTTGACAAATTAAGGTGATGTAGTGGAAGCATCATTTAGTAAATGTTGAAATTGAATTTCCATATATCTTCCTTAAGTTGACTGACCAATTAAAAACTTTAGAAGTCAAATAGTTCACCACTATAAATTCACAAATTGTTCAACAATAACAACACATCAAAACAACCATTTCTCTTTGCACTCTACAATGGTGTTCCAATCCCCCATTTCTATTATCTCCTCCCTCATCTTCCTTTTCTTCTTTCTGTTTATGTTATTAAAGGAATCCAAAAGATCCAAAACCGGTAACACAACTACAAAACTGCCACCAGGGCCATGGAAGCTACCTCTCATAGGAAATTTGCTCCAAGCGGCTGGCACTGTCCCGCATCGCGTTCTCCGGGAGTTGTCAAACAAACATGGACCTCTCATGCATCTTCAACTCGGCGAAATCTCTGCCATTGTTATATCATCACCTAGAGTTGCCAAAGAAGTGCTAAAAACGCACGATATTGCGTTTGCAGACAGGCCAACAGTTTTACTAGGCCAAGTTATTTTGGCCAACTGTAGAGACATCGTGTTGGCTACTTATGGTGATTATTGGAGACAAATGCGTAAAATATGCACATTGGAACTCCTAAGTGCCAATAAAGTCCGGTCCTTCTGCTCTATTCGAGAGGAGGAGTCGTTTAATCTTGTTGAATCCATTCAATCATCATTAGGATCACCGGTGAATATAAGTGAAAAGGTTTCCGAATTAGCGAATGGGATAACTTGTAGAGCCACGATTGGAAAGAGATGCAAGTACCAAGATGAGTTGATAAAGGTGGTTGAAGATATAGCGTACTTGGGTTCGGGTTTTTTTATGGCGGATTTGTTTCCTTCGTTGAAGTTTCTCCCTGTTCTTAGTGGGATGAAGCCTAGATTACAGAAGGTGAGGCGGAAGCTTGACCGTATCTTTAACAACATTATGCAAGAGCACAGAGAAAAACTGGCTAGCAAAAAGGAGGGAACTGTAGTGGATGCCGAGGAGGAAGATCTTCTTGATGTTCTTTTGAGAATTAACGATAGTAACTGCCTGGAGTTTCCCATCTCATCAAACGACATGCAAGGCGTCATTTTGGTAAATTTTTCGAAGTATAAATTAACAACATAAAATTGCGCGAGTAATTAATTGTTTTAATTACTTAAAATCTTCAATATATATTAATGCAGGACATGTTCACTGCTGGAACTGACACTTCCTCGGCGATACTTGAATGGGCAATGTCCGAGCTAATAAAACATCCTAGTGCGATGGAGAAAGCGCAAGATGAAGTGAGGCAAGCTCTCAAAGGAAAGGAAAATATAAACGAAGCTGATATTCAAGGATTGAAATACCTAAAGTTTGTGATCAAAGAAACATTACGTCTGCATGCACCTGTTCCCTTGTTGCTCCCTAGAGAATGCAGGAAGGAATGCGAGATTGATGGATACACTATACCCCTGAAAACCAAAGTCATAGTCAATGCTTGGGCAATCGGAAGAGATCCTGAATATTGGGTTGATGCTGAGAGTTTTGTACCCGAGAGATTTGAAAACAACCCCATCGATTACAAAGGAGCTAATTTCGAGTATATTCCATTCGGTGCAGGAAGGAGAATGTGCGCAGGCGTCTCTTTTGGTATGGCCACTATTGAGCTTCCTCTTGCTCAACTGCTCTACAACTTCAACTGGAAGCTACCCAACGAAATGAAGCCGGAAGATTTAGACATGGATGAGTCCTCTGGTGCCACTACTAAAAGAAGAAATCACTTGTATTTAATTGCGAGTTCTCACACCCCAAACATGACTCAAGCCGAACAATCAATAATGCAAAAGTGACGAGAAAAGGAGAAAAATTACAGACAATTGTGTGTGAATAGTCTTAAAATAGTTAACGGAGAAAATGTTTTCACACTAAAATTTGAATCAAGTCCTAGATCTTAAAGGGAAGGTGGGTGTTGGGTCATGATATTTATCCTATCTTGGGCTGAGTGAATTGGGCTTCTTTGTTGATTTAATCTGTTGGGCTGTTATAATTAAATCATGGAGCTGATGGGGCCCAATCATTGTACCAGCTTCATTTAATTCTATAAGACCGGGTCGGATCCATAGATTGACCCATTAGACATTTTAATATCTATTATCTTTGACTTGTGATGATGAAAAAGCATGCCGGTTGACCAAGTTCCTGCCATGCATTAATGTGGATGGGATCATAGTCGGCCGGCGAGAGAAAACAGTGAGAAAAGCAGTAGATAAACCACATGCAGTCGGCAGAACCCATCAGATCAGGGGGGTGTCAGGCAGTAGTGGTTGGCACGGTAATTCATGCAGGGACAGTATATCTTAGCAAGGAAGTCTTCTTTAACAGGTACGTTCTCATACCTTTCAATATATTCAGATTCTCTCATCCATACACACACAATAAAATATCATCATATTTCTAGACACTAGACATTACATTCCTCCATTGTTAACCTTGTGAACACCTACTAATTCTCACGCCTGAGCTATTCCCCGACGGAACCACCATCAAGCTTGTGGTGTTTATCGTGTTTACTGTGCAGGATCAGGACGTCTTACATGATTGGGACGTGGCAAAAGATCTTGGCGTTAACATTGGCGCTAGAAGGAGGGCTTTTAGTTCTAGTGTCATTGAAATTTTCAATCACAATCATTTAACCTGCTTCGGAAGATGATGAGAAGTAGGGATGGTACACCAGAAGGGCAGGCGATGGCTGTTAGTTCTTCACTGCCCCGAGTTTCGGTGAAGGATCGTTTGGGTCCTTCTAAAAGTGCTCATGAGAGCACGGCTTCTAAGCATAATTCAGGAGATCTCCGTCCGAAGATCCACGGTGGGGCCAGACGAAGATTAGTTTTTGGTACGGATAAGGAGCGAGATCATGATCAAAGACAGACAGAAAGCTCCCCGACCAGGACGTATCACAGAAGTGGTCAGGAGGATAAAACCGCCAAGTTGACGAAGATGGCAGACGAAGCGGATAAAGCTTTGGAAGTCCTATTGAAACAGAGAGAGGATATAGCCGAGCAGATGCTTCGGGTGGCAGAGTTGAGGAACGAAGCTTCCAGTCAAGTCCGGTCCGAACGGCGTAGTAGGCATAAGGAGGTGCCGCGGCGGGACGGTAAGGAGCCGGAGCATTCTGCTCATGTTCCTAGAGCATATGGAGGTCTACGTCGATTATATGATCGTAAAGAGCATGCAGGTTCATAAACATTTGGACGATCTAGAGGAGTGCTTTCAAACTGTTCGTTATCGTCAACTGAGGCTTAATCCGGCGAAGTGTACTTTTGGCCTTGGTGCAGGAAAGTTTTTGGGTTATTTGGTCAGTCAGAGGGGCATTGAGGCAAATTCGGAGAAGATCCAGGCCATTCTTGATATGAAGACTCCTCAGTCGTTCAAAGACGTTCAACGTCTGACTGGTAGGATTGTAGCTTTAAGGAGATTCGTCGCCAAGTCTGCAGAAAGGTGCCTTCCTTTCTTTAATACGTTGAAGGGGCCGAAGAATGCGAAGACGTTCCAATGGACTTCGGAGTGCGAAGATGCTTTCCAAGGCATAAAAGAATATCTTTCTTCTGCTCCTTTATTAGTAAAGCCCGTTCCAGCGGAGACCTTATATCTGTACCTTGCAGCAAGTTCATTAGCGGTTGGAGCGGTACTAGTTCGAGAGATCAGTGGAAAGCAGCACCCGGTCTACTATGTCAGTCATGTTTTGCGAGATGCTGAGACCCGGTATCCGAATATTAAAAAATTTGCCTTTGCTCTAATAATTGCTAGCAGAAAGCTTCCACAATATTTTCAAGGTCGGCTCCTGGTCGTCTACACAGACCAGCCATTGAAGAAGGTAATGGGAAGACCAGAAGTTTCCGGGAGGCTAGCGGCGTGGACTATGGAGTTGTCCCAGTTTTTCATCGAATATCATCCCTGAACAGCTATCAAAGGTCAGGCCTTAGTCGATTTTATTGTTGAATGTACGTTCACCGAAGCTGATGAAGAGTTACCAGAAGCTGAATCGTCTGATCGAGCAGTGGCGGTCCTTCAACAAGGTCAGAATGCCTGGATTTTATATGTGGATGGTTCTTCCACTCTGACTGTTAGTGGGGCAGGAGTCATCTTGACAAGTCCAGACGGATTTAAAGTTCAACAGGCCATCAGATTCGGATTTAAAGCAACAAACAACGAAGCTGAGTATGAAGCAGTGCTAGCGGGTGTTCGATTGGCCAAGAGTCTAGAGGTCCAGAAGCTCATCATTTACAGTGACTCACAGTTGGTCGTCAAGCAGCTGTCCAGAGATTATGAGGCTCGTGGAACTCGAATGATCAAATATCTGGCGGAGTTAAAGGACCGACTTCAGTATTTCGCTTCTTATGAATTTCAAGCCATAGAACGAAGTGACAATTCCATCGCCGATGCACTGTCGAAATTGGCTACTACGGATATCGATGTTTTCAATGGATCAGTTTACTTGGAGATTCTGCAGCAGCCGAGTGTTCTTCATCAAGCAGTAATGTGTATCGAGCGATCTAACTGTTGGATGACCCCCTACATCGAGTATTTGGCAGATGGCGTCCTACCTTCGGATCAAATGCTGGCAAAAACGATCAAGTACAAAAGTGCCAATTTTGTCCTTATTGATGGGGATTTATATCGATTGGCCTTTTCATCACCTTTATTGAAGTGCCTAGTCCCATCCGAGGCTGAATATGCTCTTCGGGAGGTTCATGAAGGTATTTGCGGGGACCATATGGCCGCTAAATCTCTAGCTTACAAAGTACTTCGGCAAGGGTACTACTAGCCTACGATTTTCAAGGAAGCTGCTGAGTATGTCAAGAAATATAAAAAATGCCAACTCAACAGTCTGATCCCACATCAGCCACCGGAAGAGTTATACTCGATTTTATCTCCTATACCCTTCGCTGTCTGGGGGGTAGATATATTGGGTCCATTGTCTAAAGTTAAGGGTCAGGTTAGCTTCGTCATAGTTGCTATTGACTACATGACCAAGTGGGTAGAAGCGAAGCCACTTCGATTAATAACGGAACAGGAATGTCTAAAATTCATAAAAGAGTCCGTAGTGTTCCGCTTCGGAATCCCCAGAGTATTGATATCGGACAATGGGTGCCAGTTCGTGGGATCAAAGTTCGAGGCATTTTTAAAGGAGCTGGGAATTCAGCATAGGAAGACTTCGGTGGCTCATCCTCAGTCAAATGGGCAAGTTGAGGTGACCAACAGGACGCTGCTGAATGGGATCAAGCGCAGACTGGATAAAGCTAAAGGAAGATGGCCAGAAGAACTGCTCAGTGTGCTATGGGCTTATCGTACTACACCGAGGACTACTACGGGAGATTCACCTTTTCGACTAGCTTATGGTACTGATGCCTTAGTCCCCGTCGAAATTGGATCTCCAAGTCTTCGGGTAAGCCAATATAAAGAGATCTACAATGATGAAGGACTGAAGGCCAATTTGGATCTGCTGGAAGAAGTCAGAGAGGTTGCCCTACTTAAATTAGCTGTTTATCAACGAAGAGTAGCTAAACACTATAACAAAGGAGTCAAGCTTCGCAGATTCGAAGTTGGAGACTTCGTCCTTAGAGAAGCCGAAGCTTCTACACCTCAAAACACTGGAAAATTAATGCCAAATTGGGATGGGCCGTATGAGGTGATTGAAGTGTTAAAGCCGGGTACTTATCGGTTGAGGTCATTGGATGGCTCCGAGATCAAAAATACATGGCATGCTGGCAGACTTCGGAAATACTTCCAATAGAGATCAAGTCAAGTCATCGGAAGTCTGTATATTATTGTTCATTATCAATAAAAAGTCACTTTTTCACTATTGATCCTGGTCCTATTTGTCCTATGGTCACTATGTTGTAAGGAGGTATGGTAGGACTCGCTGGCCATTCGATGGCAGCCTATTTGTTTGTCTACCCCGAGTGGTAGACAAAGGATCCTATATTAATTTAGCCAGGATGGTAAATCAATGGTTACTATTGATCCTGGTCCTATTTGTCCTATGGTCACTATGTTGTAAGGAGGTATGGTAGGACTCGCTGGCCATTCGATGGCAGCCTATTTGTTTGTCTACCCCGAGTGGTAGACAAAGGATCCTATATTGATTTAGCCAGGATGGTAAATCAATGGTCACTATTGGTCCTGGTCCTATTTGTCCTATGGTCACTATGTTGTAAGGAGGTATGGTAGGACTCGCTGGCCATTTGATGGCAGCCTATTTGTTTGTCTACCCCGAGTGGTAGACAAAGGATCCTATATTGATTTAGCCAGGATGGTAAGTCAATGGTCACAATTGGTCCTTATATCTTGGTCCTTATATCTTGATCCTTATATAGATGTTTCACCCCGAGTGGTAAAAAAACGACGATCTCACACTTCGGAACCGATAAGTATGTATTACTTTATTTTATTTAAGTGTTGAGTTCAGTTTATTCAGTTCGGTTAAGTTAAATTCTGTCCGTAAAATATAGTTCATTTCGTCTCATGCATTAATTATTATATGTTTTAACTGATTCACTGCATGGGTCCATTCTTGCTAAATATTAAATTATTGAAAAAGGAACTAACCGAAAACAAGTTAAGGGAGTCACAGATCCATCATCAGGAAAATTAAATACACTAATAAAAAACATTAACAATGTCAATATATAAAATTTTATACATATTTAAGACAAAACAGTTTAAATATAAACATAAGTCTTGGTAAAGACAAGAAAGACATTTAAGCACCGCCTTCGTCTTCGGAATTGAGCAAAGTAGGATCCAGTTGGGCAGCAGACAGTTTTTCTTTGCCTCGTTCTCGGCAGTCTTCATAGCCTTCTGTGTAGACCTTCATGATATCAACATTAAGTTCGTCTGAATCCCTGTATTCTGCCTGGATCTGCTTTTTTAACTCTTCAGTCAAAAGAGGGCCCCTTCCCTCAAGCTCCTTTATTTTGTGGTGAAGTCTGTGACGTTTATGTTTATGTTTCTGTTCTTCGTCTTTGGCATTTGATTGAGCCTCGCCAAGTTGTATAGCCAGACTTCGGTTGGCTGAAGAAAATTCTTCATTTTTGGCCTTCAGCAACAGATTTTCTTCAACCAAGCCAGCATTCATATCGGTTAGAGTGTGTTGGCTGGCTTCCGAAGCGGCTAAATTATCTCTTGTGGCCTTTAGCTCATCGTCAGACGTCTTTAGGTCCATGTTGGCCCGATTAAGATCTCGTTGGAGGCCATCGATGGTGTGAAGAGCGTTTTCTCTGTCCTCCCTTTCTCAGGCCAAGGTCGATCTCAGCATATTGATCTCTTGACGCGTGAAATCTTCCTCGGCCTCTCCATTTATGTGTCTTGGACGTAAACGTCCGAAGACAGCATTGGCCTGAATAGGTTCAAATAGAATTTCAGTCAGTATGTATATATCCAAACAAGAACAGAGGTAGAACGTAAAGGAGTGGTTATTTACCTTAGCCAGATAACTCATCCCTTCGTCGAGCAGATTCCCATCCGAGTGATCACTGAACCGATGATCGTCAGCATCTCTCACGAAGGCCCCGAACAGGTCGAACGGAAAGTTGGCATTAAATATGGGCCACAGAGTCGGAGATCCCATGGCCTCGGCATGATAACCCTTACCGGAAGGACCGGGTCTTTCAGTCGAGGGTCTCGATCTATTTGGGGAAGGAGCGGGTTGTTCAGGTGGGGTAGGCTCGGGTTCCGGTTCCGCGTATACGGTTTCCGGAGAAGGAGTTTTGTTTTGTTGGGGCTCGTGGGATGGAGCTGCCGATGCAGAACTCGGATGGCTATCGGGAGTGCGCTTCCTCTTCCTTGAAAGAGTTGGAACGGCTTCATCCTGATCACCATCTTCGGTCATCTGTATTTCTACAGGCGGTACGAAGGGGGGGTAATCAAGGACGGGGGCACCCTAAGCTCTTCGGCCGTCAGAGGCGTCACTTTGCTCTTCAATTTTTTCATTCGGAGGATGTTTCTTCGATCAGGGCGATCTAATAAACCTCCTCCTCGGGGAGTGGATGCGGTGGATGGCTCGACTTCAGGGGTAAGTGCAGGGGGAGTTGGCAAAGGTGTTGATCTTGGCTTTCTTATTTCTCTCCTCTTCTGACGAGGATGCAGGGTCTCTTCTGGAACTGGAACCTCTTCGATTTCTGGTTCGTCAGCCCCGAACTCATCCGTGTGGATTTCTGGGATTGGTTCAGCTTCGGGAATAGCTTCTGCTGTTACGGTTTCAACAACTTCGGAAGACCTCCCAGATAAAAAATCTTCAAGTTCTCTTATTTCCGAAGAACTTGGTTTGATCAGAGACACTGCATAACCAAATAATTCTGTTAGAACCCGTATTATGAAAGTGTTCTCAAAAAATCCTTATATACATATAAAAAAGGCTGATACTTACATTTATGGTCATATAACCATGCCTGTTTCGAGAAAAGTCCGTATTTCCACTCCTCCTTAGGAAAATTATCGAAAAATTCCATCATTTCAACTTCCCATTCTTCAGAAATGTCTCCGAAGTCAGCAGAGATCTTCTCGTCAGTGGCCTAGTCAGGAAGAGAAGAAATTTCGGGGCCTCTGACGAAGAACCACTTCTCATGCCATCCTCTGTTGCTTGAAGGAGTGTTTACCAACGAACGCCTCTCGAATTTTTCTCCAGATTTTGGAGTTTGCTTGCTAAGGGCCTTAAATCCCTTATCTCTAGATTGGATTATCTTGTATATAGTGAAAAAGAAATCCAGAGAAGGTTCAACACCCAATTCATGGCAGAAGGCCACGAAGGCCAGGGTGTGAATGTACGAATTCGGTACCAGTTGGGAAAATCCTATCCCTAAGTACCCCAGCAAGGTTACTATGAAAATATGTAAATGAAAACGAACCCCTTTTTCCAACAATGTCACAGGAACGGCCGTCCAACCTTCTGGCCGTTGGTACATTTTCTCGCCGGATCGGGGTATCCTGACGGCATGGGTATCCGGGATGTGATAACGAGTTCGGATCCTTTTCAGTTCCTCCTCTGTGATGATAGAGGGAGTATTGGCGTGTGAGAAGAGTTCTGTGCTCCGGTAATACTCTGAGGAGGAATTAGGGTTTTTTTGGGGAACATTTTTGTCGGATTTTGCCCCCTTTGGGTTCGAGTTTGACGATCCTTCTCGAGCATTGGCAGAGCTCGGTGGAACGACGGTAAGTGGGGTTATCAGTATAGGAGAACTTTGATCAGGATTCTGGGAGGCCATTGTTGACGGTTTTCAGAAGGAAAAAGAAGGTACAGAGAAGCAGAAAGTTCAGAAGGTGCTCGAATTTCAAATGAACAGGTAAAATTGTCAAAATTGGTAAAGTTAGCTTTTGTACTGGCGGTTACACGTTATTCAAGGGCCGGCTCATTAAATGTTGGTAATGGTTCATAATTCGAATAGGAAGGGTCCGGTTCCGGGTTCATGTATCTATTAGATTGGGCTTTCCTGGGTTGGGCCTCCTTTTGTTTCTCCTTTCATTTCGTGCACTTTAATAATCTCCTATCATTAGCCTTTAATAAATTATCTTGGACCACTTATAATTTTCCATTAAACATTCTGTTTAACAAAAAACTAGGGGGCAATGTTGGGTCATGATATTTATCCTATCTTGGGCTGAGTGAATTGGGCTTCTTTGTTGATTTAATCTGTTGGGCTGTTATAATTAAGTCATGGAGCTGATGGGGCCCAATCATTGTACCAGCTTCATTTAATTCTATAAGACCGGGTCGGATCCATAGATTGACCCATTAGACATTTTAATATCTATTATCTTTGACTTGTGATGATGAAAAAGTATGTCGGTTGACCAAGTTCCTGCCATGCATTAATGTGGATGGAATCATAGTCGGCCGGCGAGAGAAAACAGTGACAAAAGCAGTAGATAAACCACATGCAGTCGGCAGAACCCATCAGATCAGGGGGGTGTCAGGCAGTAGTGGTTGGCACGGTAATTCATGCAGGGACAGTATATCTTAGCAAGGAAGCCTTCTCTAACAGGTACGTTCTCATACCTTTCAATATATTCAGATTCTCTCATCCATACACACACAATAAAATATCATCATATCTCTAGACACTAGACATTACATTCCTCCATTGTTAACCTTGTGAACACCTACTAATTCTCACGCCTGAGCTATCCCCCGACGGAACCGCCGTCAAGCTTGTGGTGTTTATCGTGTTTACTGTGCAGGATCAGGACGTTTTACGTGATTGGGACGTGGCAAAAGATCTTGGCGTTAACAGTGGGTGTAGTGGGCCTCTATAGCATGTATTTTGTATCCTACATGTATTTGATTAAACTTTTTGGCCACTATTAGAGAATATAACTATGATTAGTTAATTTTAGATAATTACAATTTTATCTTATTGATACATTTTGATTAGGATAGAGTAAACTTTTGAATTATGAGATAATTATTAAATATTTGTACGTATTACTTGAGAACTCTCCAAATTCATGTATATATATTAGGATGATGTACTATTATTTTATGAACAATAATATAATAATCATTTACTGAGCTACAAATGCCTAACAAATTAAATTATGATCCATTTTTTCCCATCTTTCGTTGCATATCTTTTGTTATCACATTTATTAAATATTTGCACGTGAAAGAAATGATGTGTAATTACATATGGGCAGGTCATATCTGATGTCACATGTTTCTATTAGAAGTCAACTCATTTAACAAAATTTGTAATGATTTGATAAATATTTGTAGTTTATTAATTTGATTATAAAAAAATTCAGTCTAATAATACATTTATAAATAGAGATCAAGTAGGATGAAGAAAAATATATTTAACCTAACTCAATAATATGTGTTACACATAAAGAGTCATCATGAAATTGTGTTACACACAAATAATCATGAAATTGACATCTGAATAAAGTTGTAAACTACGAATAGCTACGTTCAATTAGGGGTGTTCAAAAAATTCGGTTTTTCGGATTTTTTTTACCGAATCGGTTGGAACCGGTACCGGCGGTACCGGTTTTTTTCGGTTTCGATTTTTCGGTTTTTTTAGAATTTTCGGTACCGGTAGCGGTAATGAGAATTTTGAATTCGGTAAATACCGAAAAAAACCGAAAAGTTTGAAAAAAACCGAAAGTATAAAAGTTTTATGTAAAAGAAGGAAGGGGCCGATAGCACTACAAAATACTAAGATAGTATGAATTTCATACAAGATAATATGAAATTCATACAAGATAGTGTTTAAATGCAAGATATTAAAGTTTCAATATAATGTCCAAGGAAAATGTTTCGGTATTGCTCCCATAAAACTTTACTGCTCACCAGTACCAGATAGTTATTACTTATTATGGTCCTTCTACTGATCCAACCTATCTATCCCTTGTGCTTATAATTTCATATTTACCATATACTGTAGCTATATAGGAAATTAAATGCATGGTATAATATGTCAACTTCTAATGCATGGTATAATTTCATATTTACCATATACGGTTAATATTTAAGTGGTTCCTAGTAAATAAATATTATTATTACACAAATTTTAATTTTAATTTAATATTTACTAGTCTCATTTCTTAGTTTTAAAAAATTTGGTGATATAAAAAAATTATTTAATTATTGCGGTAAAACCAAACCGAAAAAACCGGTACCGACTTTTATACCGGACCGGTACCGAAACCGGTTATTCGGTACCAATACCAGTTCTTGGTTTTTAAAATTTTTCGATTTGGTACCGGTTCGATTTTTTCGGTACCGGTTCGATTTTTTTACCGATGAAAACCCCTACGTTCAACTGCTCTCAAATTAAGGTTATGTAGTGGAAGTCATGGGCCTCTTATCTTTAATTGCAAAGTCAAAATTCTAGCCAAGATTTAAAGAAACATCATTTATTAAATGTAGTTGCTATAACTGCACGGTCAACACATAAATGACAAATTTAAAATTATTTGGGAAGCCTTTTTGCTTGAAAAAGTCTAGGGGGACCGGTGTTTTCCAACCGAGTTAGTGACTGGTCGGAATTTTTTTTTTTGCTTTTGACTAGAAAATAATTAATGTGATTTATTGGAACTGAAATTTTTATAAAATGCAGTGATTTAGGTATCATTTGGATATACGTAAAAAAAACAGGGTTGTACAGACTGTATAACCCTGTTTGTTACGTGTATCTAAAAAGACACTTAAATCACTGTATTTTATAAAAATTTCAGTTCCAATAAATTACATTAATTATTTTCTAGTCAAAAGCAAAAAAAAAATCCTGCCGGTCACTACCCTGGTCGAAAAACGCCGGTCCCCCTACTCGCGTTTAAAATCTCAAGAATTTTTAAATTTCAGGATATCTTTTTTTATTTAATATTAAGATAAAAAAATCTACCATTATTATGAGTTTTAGACTTGTAAGGTGATGTTTGTTTGTAAGAATTATAATCTCAGAATTATATTTTCATGAATTATAATTCTAACACTATTAATCTTAAAATTAAATAGTCTTAATCACATGTTTGTTTTTTATGAGATTATTCATAGGATTATTTAAAATAATCTCATGTTATGTTTGTTTTGTCCAGGATTATTTAAAGAATTGGATAAAAACTTACTGTTTGGACTATCATACCCTTACTACTAATAACAAAAATATCATATTCTCATTAGTTTAAGTATAGATTTATAGAATAAGATATATCGGTTATTTTATTATCTCGAGATTAATAGTCTTAAATCCATTTTTAAAAAAAACAAAAAAAATTAAAATTAATATTCCAATCTGAAGTATAATATTTCTAACCAAACATAACCTAGTGTTCTAACCTAGATTTATAGAAGGTGTAAATTAATGTCCTCTACGTGGAGAATAAAAGAGAATTTTATTTGATTTGTGTAGAATCATTTGATTAATGTCTATAGTGAGACATTTAATAAGATGCAAAATTGTTTGATAAAACTATTTTTCTTTAGTTCCATTTAATAGAAGTCTATTTTATTTTATTTTTTGGAACAAAAGAAAAATAATGAGATTATTCAAATTCTATTTAACTCCTAATTATTACTAAATATTTCCAAGTATTACTACATATATGTAACTTACGTATTTAGTACTACTAATTAAGTATGGTTAAATATAGAATTAAATAATAGTTTATGTAACTTACATATATGTATATATATGTATGTATATATGTTGATATATATATACATAAGATAAAATATATGCATATAAAAACATATAAGTTACAAGTAAGTTTGTGCACATGTTTTTTTCTCTCTTCTTGATCTTCTTCAATTTTTCTTACAAATAAATAACTACTACAAAGTAGTGTTCAATTAGAATTTTTTGTGAATTGCTATCACGAATTATTCACTAAGGCTTGACATATATCTTGGAGGTATATCGTTTGCACCCATAGCAAACCGATCGTGGTGGGGGCGATAAAGACCTTAAGGACAGGGATCACACGTGTCACGTCTTTTACAACAATCTTGACTCTACTAAACTACGATTCTAAAAAAAACCTGAATCTATCAATAAATTTGGTTTGTATTAAAGTTTCATATCCAACAATTTAAGTTATGAGACTTTATATAGAATTAGTATTCAGTGGTACACGCTTGTTTGTGTAAATTGTGTGTAATAAAATTTAAAGTATTAAATAAAAGATAAAAAAAATAAAAAATAATAAAATAATAATATAACTAATTAATACAAGAGGCTAACCTAACGATATAATCAAATCTTTTTAGCATCTTTAAAAATCTTTTCATATTGATTTATTTGCCATTATTTATATCGCATTTTAGTCAAATAATAAATCAATCACACCATAAATGAACTATTAAACTGAATTCTTCCTTTCTCCATAAATCTAATTGTCAATTAAAACACATACCAATAGAAGAGCAAAATAAAAATCAAATGTATACTATCTCCTCTTATTTGACTAACCGATTTTGTATAAAATTTGTCTATAACCCATCATTCTGGAGAAAAAAATGTGTAAGATCCCAACTTTTATGAATAAAGATTTAATTTTCTCTAAATATTATTTTGAATAATAAGGTGTGGATTTGATATAATGTTATAGTTGTGGGTAATATTTATAAATTTTGTAAAGTAAGTAAGTTGTCATAAAATATTCGTTTGGTCAGGAAATATTCGCTTTATCAGGAAATATCCGTATGAAGACACAATCATTGGTGGACCCCACAACGGAATTACTGTCGGATATAGAAAGCGTCAGAAATAACCTTTTTATAAAATAACGACAAAACGTTTACTGTTGAAATATCTAGAGATAAAAATACAATAATACGTGTGATTGCACAGTAGCACACGGTATTGTACAGTATCTCAGATTATTGATGTTTACGTGAGAAGTCACTCAATTTTATTCAATTATTGCAACAATAGTTGATGTATAGTATCTTATATTATTGATTTAATTATTTTCACAGTATCATCTGCACAATATTTTATATTATTAAATTAATAATTGAGACGACATAATTATTCATATTATTCACAATATTTGATTGGTATGATTATGACCAGAAATTATGTATCGGTATAATCATGACATGTAATGTTACAAATCGTGATGTGGTAAAAGTCCTTATTGGCTCGTAGTGCATTGATGGACAGTTCTTTGGCATGATCATAATAATGAATATCCTTGGCCCGTAGTACATGGATGATTAGTGGATGTGATACTAATGAATATCCTTGACTCATAATGAATGGATAATTCGATGATGTGGATTATTTATTGATTTGTGTTATAGAGATAAAATATTGATGATGAAATTTTAAATCACAGAAGATAGTAGACATCATGCTCTACGTGACTCTTCTAATGGATTGCTTATTCCGCTGCAATTGTTGATCTAAAATTTTTTGTCTATTGTTTTCTGTCAGATTTTTCTATGTTGAGGACTAATGATAATTTATTCTGCATTATCATAGTCATAATATTCTTTACTAGGCTAGTTGAGCTCACCCTTTTCTTTCATTGTTCTCTTCAGGAAATGAGAATATAGCTAGGACTAGTCAAGGAATAGAGTGATGGTCCAAGATGGTTGTTATAGTAGTCCTCACTATTTTATAAAAATAGTGAGATAATAATTTTAATGAGGACTTTATTTGAGTTTGGATATTGTCTACAAGATAATATTCGTATTAAAACTCACAGTTTATGCTTTGTCGTATTTTGCACGACAGTTCAATAGTTGTATAAATAAAGTTATAATTAAATTTGGTACCATGTATTTGACGACTCAGAATTGGTTGTATGAACTTATTTTGGGGGCCTCACAGTTGGTATCAAAGCTTAAGGATGTGATCCCTGACAGATATCTGATGTGATGCCCCCAAAATAGGTCCACACAACCCATTCTGAGTCGCCAAATATATGTTACAGAAACCAAATACAAACTTCATTAATACAACTGTCGTGCAAAATACGACAACACATGATGTGAGTTTTAATACAAATATTATCTTGTAGACAATATCCAAACTCAAATAAAGTTCTCATAACAATTATTGATACACTATTTTATAAAATAGTGAGGACTGCTATAATAACTGTCTTGAACCATCACTCCACACCCCGACTAGTCCCGACTATATTCTCGACTCTTGAGAAGAAAAATGGAACAATAAGGAAAAAGATGAGCTCAACTAGCCCAGTAAAAAATATTATGACTAAGATAATGCAGAATAAATTATCTTTAGTCCTCAACAGGGAAAAATCTGATAGAATACAATAGAGACAACAAGTTTTAGATCAAAAATTGCAGCGGAAACAACAATCCATTAGAAGAGTCAAGTAGAGCATGATGCCTACTATCTTCCATGATTTAAAAGTCCATCATCAATATTTTATCCATGTAACATCAATCAATAATTATTTCCAATCAACGAATTATCTATGCACTACGGCCCAAAGATAATCGTTTGTATCACCAGTGGTCATGATCATGCCGAACACCTGTCCATCTTTGCACTACAAGCCAAAGATATCAATCAACAGTTCATATTTGCATTACTGTCCAAAGATATTCATCAATCAATAGTTCATCTTTGCACTACGGGCAAAAGATAACTTTCAAATATAATTTAAGTCTGAGAATTATGATAATGATAATAAGAATGAATCAAGTGAGACCGTAACATGGATTCAATTTCAAGAATAAGGGTCACAACAGATAACTTGGACAAAGAAGAAGAAAATTATTTTTTTTGTGAACTGTACTCATGAATAGTACCGTAAGTATGAACAATACCGTATGAACAATGCCCATGAATAGTACCCAGACATGAAAAGTTTCAAATTTAATAAGTAAGTTCAAACCAATATTCAAGTAAAATGATATTAGATGAAACATAATTTCTAACTATTTCAGGAATTATAGAAGTAATATTTACCATAGTAAGTTTAAATTTATGAATACGAGATGAAATAATATCGCTTACATAATATGGAGTATGAAAGAAAAATAATATTTCTTACGAATACGGAAGGAAATAATATCATTTACGAGTATTGAAAGAAAATAATCTCCTTTATGAAAAAAAATAAAATAATATCCTTTACCTTAGAAGAAACTAGATTTGACTGGAATATCAGATTTTATTCTGAGAAAATCTTGCATAAAAAGTTGCACTCAAAGTATCCTTATACTCTTAAGAAATATGCTCAATATTATAGAGAGAGAATTTTCTGATTCAAGTGTGAGTTTCATTGTTTAACTAAGCAATCTATTTATAGGAAATTGGTAGCACACAACTTCTGACAAATTTTACCTACGAATGAATTTTGTAGCCTACTTGTATTGACAATAAGGTTTTCAAAACCAAGCTTCTCACTTCCATCATTTTTCACATGTTTTACTAATAAACGATTATAATTTATAAATTTATACCATTATAATATATCTTAATGATAAGATAATTATGGATCCACAGAAAAATTAATATGCAAAACTTTCAAAAAATATCTTATGCTAAAATTCCTCAATTTATATCAAATTAAACAAATATTTACTTATCATATTTATCAATAATTTTTTATTTATTCATCAATTATTTACAAATCTTCAATCTTTCAATAATTATTCCTAATTAATACTACAGAATCACAATATTGACAACCAGATCGTTCCCAAGAAAGAGGAGGCTTTTTGATAAAGATTTCTCCTTAATGGCGCATAATTATATGATCTAACCTCTTTCCTCGACAGAACTTTCTAGACATTATCAATAATGCTATCTAATAATATCATTTCAATAATATACAATAATATGAAAGACTGTGCAACTTTACTGTATCAATTATTGAGTGACTTCTTATGTAATAATCAATAATCAGAGATATTGTGTAATGATGTGTGCTACTATGCAACCACGCATATTAATGTACTTTTATCACTGGGTATTTCAACAGTTTTTAACGGTAAAAGTTTTGCCGTTATTTTTATAAAAAGGTTATTTCTGTCGCTTTCTATATCCGACAGTTATTCCGTTATGTGGTATACCAATGATTGCGTTATCGTACGAATATTCCCGACAAAACGAATATTTTATGCCATTTGTATTTTGCAAAATTTGCATATTTCACCCATGACTAAATCATTATATCAAATCAACACCTTATTATTCAAAAATAATATTTAGAGAAATTAAATCTTTATTCATAAAAAGTTGGGGTCTTACAACCTCCCCTTATTATGAAATTTTGTCCTCAAAATTAATGTACGTACCTGGTATGTCGAAGAGGTAAGGATACCTTGTTTTTATTTTTGATTCTAACTCCCAGGTCATTTCCTCAATATCATGGTTTCTCCATAAAACTTTGACTTGAGGTATAACCTTTGAGCGTAAAATATGTTCCTTCTTATCCAAGATTTTAACAGGCACCTCTTCATACGTTAAATCTTCTGCTATCTCGTCTAGTTCTAACTCAATAATGTGGTTTGGATCTTTCACATATTTATGTAACATGGATATGTGGAAAACGTTATGAACACGAGACATACTTGGCGGTAAAGCGAGTCTATTGGACACAGTTCCTACTCGGTCGAGGATTTTAAATGAACCAATGAATCAAGGGTTGGACTTTCCTCTCTTCTCGAATCTTGTAACTCCTTTCCATGGAGCAACACGTAACAATACATGATCTCCAACAGTGAATTCCACGTCCCTTCGATGAAGATCATCATAACTCTTTTGTCGATCTTGTGAGGTTCGTATACGTTGCCGGATCATTTGAATCTTTTTCGTAGTCATGTGTACCAATTCTGGTCCCAACAACATTTTTTCACCCACCTCGTCCCAACATACTAGAGAGCAGCACTTTCGTCCATACAACGCCTCAAATGGAGCCATGCTTATACTTGCTTGATAATTGTTGTTGTAGGAGAATTTCACCAATGGCAAGTACTTGTCTCAACTTCCTTTGAAGTCTAGAATGCAGAGTCTCAATAGATCTTCAAGAGTTTTAATAGTCCTTTCTGATTGCCCGTCCATTTAAGGATGATATGCAGAACTTAATCTTAAATCAGTGCTCATAGCTTTCTTCAAACTGACCCAAAATCATGAAGTGAATCTTGAGTCTCGATCAAAAACTATGGATACTGGCATACCATGCAATCTCACAATCTCATTTATGTAAATACAAGCAAGACGTTCAAGTGAATAAGTTTCTCGTATAGGCAAGAAATGAGCAGACTTGGTTAATCTATCGAAAATGACCCAAATTGCATCTATGCCTTGAGAAACCTTGGAAAGACGAGTAACGAAATCCATATTGATGTGCTCTCACTTCCATTCTGGAATCTCAAGTGGTTGCAATGGACCTTTTGGTACTTGATGCTACGCCTTGAAACGTTGACAAGTTAAACATCTTGAGATAAACTCTGCGATCTCTCTTCATATTGCTCAACCAAAATGTATGTCGAATATCAGACTCAATGTCATGTTCATGAGTCAGCCTAAGATCAGAGGTATAACCTATACTTGATGAACCGAAACTATGTCTTTTAAAATGAAATTTATAAATTCAAATCGTAGAGTAACTAATGTGACACCCCCAAATCCGAGTACTTCATTCCCATAGGATTTGGTGCTCACTATCAAAATAATTACATCTAACTACCCATAATAAAGAATAAAAATATCAATTAATTTAAACAATAATCTTCCCCATTAAAGGGTTACATCATCTCATAAACAATCCTAGGTATCTAACCTTAAATTATTACATAAGTTTGCGGAATACATCATAAAAGAAAATAAGTCTTGTAACATAATGCATTTAAATAAATTCTAATAATTCTACAACACTTGGACATCTTGCCCTTTCCTTTGCTAGTAGATGGTTCATCGACTCTTTCAACTTTAGATGTAGTATTAATTGCAAGAGTGAGCAAATAATTGCTCACTGATATAAAGAGTAGTAATAATAACAACATGAGAATGAACAACGAATGCTGAACAATAATGAACTTGTTCTACGAATAAAAAATGGAAAACAAGTTTGAACTTTAATATCTGAGGGTCTTAAGACCACGAACTATGTCCCCGATATTTAGGTATTACTACTGCAACCTTAACAGTCATTTAGACTATATAGACCTTCCTTAACGTACTTAGGGGGATCATCCCTTTGTACCATGTGCACAAACATCTAAACGTTACACGTACAAAATCCCCTATGTTAGGGTTGTTCGTCTCAATTTGAATTTAGATTTTCTACACTAAATAAAGTTTAGCTTGGAACTCACTTATCAATGGTTCTAGAATTTTAGAACACTATTCATAATGGACTAGTTCAATCAATAAGATTTGCTTACTACTTAGAGGTTTAATATAATCAATATAGAATTGAACAAGATTATCAAATTAAGTCAAAGACCGAATAACAACAATGTATAATTGAATAACCATGATATACATGCAAAGTGCTATATTCAAAAGAGTTAGAACAATCTCATTTGAATCGATGTATTAGAACAATATATGCTTTGAATAATAATATCAAGATTTAGAAAAGTAAAACTCGATCGAGGTAACGAATTAGGTTACAAGAGCTTGTACAAACATACACAAGATAGATATGTTTGCTCAACCTCAACATAGAAATTAGGAACTTATACAACGATAACTTAGAAATAAAAAATTTGCATAAGTATAACATAACAATGATAAGTAACCCTTGCTAAATAATTAAGTAGCATAGGTTAGGGATACTTGCTCAATAAAAGTTTAGGATAAGAAACTTGCCTTGTATGGAAGCTACATAAGTATAATAATTTTCTCCAATTACCCTACACATAGTTGAATGAATATTAGCTTTATGGGTTTAACCCATCATTTAGGTTATAATCTTAACTTAACATCTACCCATGTTGGTTAACACTTTTAACGAATCTGAAATCTCACAATAAACTAACATAAATCTTGTCATTTATCTTTTAACTTTTGAAAACATCACATTTGGTTCATCACATAACTTACTAATTCATAATCCATAGTTTCAACTTTGTGATTACAACATGCTGTTATATCTTATAACACATTTTAGGTTCCTCTACAATCATCAAATAAGTTAGGTTAACAATTTCCAAGTTATGTTGTTAGCAGTTCAATTCTAGGTCTGACTGACCACTGGCGCGACCGCGCCATCGACGTGCCCACGCGGCAGCGCGCCCGCGCTCGACACCAGAAATAATTTTGCAAAAACTCAAAATCAGACTCTGCTCTAAGCCAAAAATCCCAATTCCACAGAAATTTATGAAACCTAGCAACTAAAACTTTGTAATAACATCACTAAACATGCTATTCACCATTCCAACTACACAAACATCACATATATACGAATTTGAAGAATCCAAACCACCATTTTACAAATTTCTCCAATTTTTACACTTTTAGCGAAATCGACCGCCGCGACTTCGTTTCTTAACCAATTGACATGATTCAAACTACGCCGCTTTCGTTTCTTAACATAGTAACATAATCCAACATCAATTTTTAGATTATCATACATATTAAACATGAAATTTTGTACTTTCTTAAGCCAATTTCATAAACATACATTGTTATTTACTTTTCTCCCTACAAAACCAAATTTCATGTATTCTAATCATCAAAGCACTCACATAAGTTGATTAACAGATTATAAACCCTTCATACATGTATATATAACAATCCAACATACCTATCAATAGAAATTTCAAAAACACAAGTTAAAATTGGAGTAAGTTATACCTTGATTTAGCAAAACTATTAGCAACCCTTCTTTTTCTCTTGACAATCTCAGAACAATTTCTTTCTTCTCTATATTCTCTGTGATTCTCTCTTCTCTCACAACTCTCTGTCTTAGTTAGCCTTAGGAAAATAAGACGCGAAAGAAAAATAAACTGATATGGCCTCTCACCCACGTACTTATCAGTTAACAAAAATAAAAAGGCATCAGTTACAATAAGCCAAAGAGCACTAGGCCTTGTTTGGCTACCACCTATTTCCTCAAACTAAATTATTTTAATAATATTATATTATATTCTTTCATGTGTCACACTCTAGTTAATTTAAATAATTTTAGTTTAGTTAATTTAAATAACTTATAATAGTAATTATAATACTTTCTATTATAATTATATTTATCAATAATAAATAAGTATATATCTAATTTAAATTATCAAATTAGACGAAAACATTACTTTATTTAATTTACTTATTTTCTTTAATATTAAACAATTCATTTAATTTAATTATTTCTATTAAATTAAATCCTCAAATAATAAAATTACTATTCATTAATTTAGTTAACATATATACTCAACTAAATTATTACATTACAATTCATCAAATATTTATTTCTCTCAATAAATAAATTATTTAAAATATTTATTTAATTTAATAAATATTTAAATTAAATTACAAATTTCTCGATCGTTACAACTAAAGCATTCGTAAGGTGAACTGTTCAACCAGTTGACGAAATTGTAGAGTGCCAGACAGAATTGTAGAGTTACTTCTGCAAGTTTAAAGTCAAATCGTAGAGTGACAGGCAGAATTGTAGAGTGACTTCTACTGATCGAAGAGCACCTCCACCAAATCATAAAACGATTGCACAAACTGGATAACACTTCCATATACTCATAAAGTAACTTTGTATGATTCTAGAGTCATTCTATTGAATCTTAGAGTGACCCAAAACTGCATAGTTGTAGAGGTCAACCCTACGATCGTAGAGCTATAAGCCTAAATCGTAGAGTGTGTATGCATACTACCAAAAAGGGGTAAGTTTTGCTCCTTGATTGTTGAATCTATTTCATTTCTTCCTAAAACAAGTACATCAACAATCCAATATGCACCTAACTAAATTGGAATGATAAAGAGGAGTTAAGAATATAAGAATGACTATTAAAGATACAAGTCAATCACTGTTATAACAAGCTCAAAGATGTAAATGGGAGACTTAGTGTTTGATATATAATGAGTAACTCAAATGAGAAATTTTGATTACCCTTATGTAGTAAAACATTAGGGAAGGTAGCTAAATAATAGAAATACTTATATGATATCAGTGAGTCATAGCGATGTAAGCTATCAAATGAATAATTTAGTAGAGATTGACATTTATGATAATTTGGCAAGTGTAGGTTATCTGAAAAGAGAAGAAAGTAAAGTTAAGTGTTGCTGCAATCTAGGTAAGTTCCTAACTTACACAACTTTATATATTGTGCAAGTTTCTTACACAGACTATGTATATTATGTCAACTTCTCTAGTTAAACAAATTGATTACTGTTATATAAACTTTATAAATTTTGACAACTGGTTCCGTGACTTATACCTTTTAAATTGTGTCTTCGATAGACTGTGCTAATAATCGAGTGGAAGAATTCTGTGAAATTATTTTATAATAAACCCAATAAGGTTGTTTACTTATACGTACTTTGTATTCAACCTTCCACGATAATGATTAAAACTATAAGTGGTTTTGAAAAACATATCTATGCCATTTGATTCGGCTAAATAATGAGTAAAATAATTGTGAATCAATTAAATATTCTTGAATGGCTACTCCAACCAGGTTTATTCTGGTTTGGAACTCTTGTGAAAGCTGAGATGAACAACCATTACACTAAGGATTATATATACCAAATTGGGAAAATACCAACTCGAGCGCTATGACTGAATGTTATACATAATGTGGGTACGACGGGGCTGATCACCTCATGAGTCTTTTTCGGACCTTCTATGTGTTCTTGGTCCTTTATGACCTCTCAGATGTAATAATTGTTGTGATCTTGAAAGCAGATTATTTATCTACTCTTAAAACTCTACAATTTCTTTCCTAGACTGTTACTCATATATCTAAACTCCTGAATTATTGAAACATGAGAACCAATACAGGTTATTGACATTATACTTGTTAAGCAAATTTGTTACTCACCCTTGCTTAATAAAATTATACAGTAAAGGCTGAACAGGAAGGATAAAGAGAAGGGCAAAGCTAAAAAATAGCTTTAGCTATTATTATTAAGTAGTTATGATAATAAACTGTATTGAGATTTATATTAATTTTGGTGTATTTGAAAGACCTAAGCTAAGTTATGTAATAGTTAAGGTCGCGAGAACTTGGGAAAAAGATTGTAATGCTTATTTATTTTATATTATTCTGTAATATATTGATATTTGATAGATTATGAGATTGTATCGTGGAGCACCAAGTTAAGGTATATGTATCTAAATTTGGGAGTGTCACAATAGCCTTATATTTATAGTGATCACACCTCCTCTTTGTCTCCTTCCCCGTATGGAAATAAGATTCCTTATTAGGTTCTAATCCTTAATGGGATTAAACTGAATCTCCTTAAAGAAAAAGAAGTCGGATTCTATCATATATGACACTTTCTTTAGCAGTTAGGGATCAAATATAATCAAGAATCTTAGATTCCTTAAAGTTCTTCACCTGCCCAAATAGGTTCCTTTGTGGGGATACTTCCTCCACGTGGACTACTTCATCCACGTGGACTACGACCTACTGAATGTATTAGACCCAAATAATCATGCCCCAACATGCCCTCGGTCTTTAATTATAACGGGATATTTAATGGAAGAGTTCCTCATTAAAAGCTCCATAATTACATAATAAATGTGAATACACCAAGACCGAAATCAGATACCTCAGTAACGTACCCAACACTCATTGATGGGTACCTACATCACCCCCACGTTCATCATCATTCATGCTCATTCAATGTGACGTACACTGAAAAACGCGTGAAGCCCAAAAGTCCACCTTTTGAAAAACCTTCTTCTCAAAAGAAACAGCCACATTTTCAAATCTAATTTTCAAAAACCCTTGAGCTTTCTCTGCCATCTTCACTGTTTACTACATTTTTAAGACCCCAACTTTTATGAATAAAGATTTAATTTTTCTCTAAATATCATTTTGAGTAATAAGGTGTGAATTTGATATAATGTTATAGTTGTGGATAATATTTATAAATTTTGCAAAGTAAGCAAGTTTTCATAAAATATTCGATTAATCGGAGAATATTCGTTTTATCAGGGAATATTCGTACGACGGCACAATCATTGGTGGACCCCACAACGAAATTACTATCGGAGTTAGAAAATGACAGAAATAAATTTTTATAAAAATAACGGCAAAATTTTTACCGTTAACTGTTGAAATACCCGGTGATAAAAGTACAGTAATACGTGTGGTTGCATAATAACACATGGTATTGTACAATATCTTTGATTATTGATGCTTACGTGAGAAGTCACTCAGTTTTATTCAATAATTGTCACAGTAGTTGATGCATAATATCTCATATTATTGATTCAATTATTGTCATAGTATCATCTGCACAATATATTATATTATTAAATTAATAATTGAGACGACAAAGTTATTCATATTATTAATTGTATTATTGATGATGTCTAGAAAGTTTTGTCGAGGAAAGGGGTTTGGTCACCTAATTGAGTGTAGAAAACAGTATAAGTTTTTTTCAAGAATATCCCCGCTATACCAGTCAAAAGTACTCTTCTTTTAAGGTAAGAGATATTATTTTTATTCAATATTCGTAAGAAATAATATTTTCTTCCATAATCTGTAGTATGTAAGTAATATTATTTCATTTTATATTCAAAATTCTATACTCATTTTGTTAAGTATTACTTCTATACTCCTTGAAATTAGTAGAATATCCTTGAAATTTGCGCTTCATCTAGTATCGTTTCACAAGAATATTTTTTCTGGACATTCTTGTTATATTTTAAGTTGTTTATGACGGAGTAATATTCATGGGTATTATTCATACATACGACACTATTCATGTATATGGTACTAATCACGGGGTACTATTTATGAAGTAACTATTCACGAGGTACTTTTCACTCGGGTACTATTCACGACAAAAAATTGATTTCTTTTATGTCCAAATTATTTTTGATACATGAATATTATTCTTGAATTTTACTCCACAAAGCAGTTATCATGTTGACAATTTGGATATTTTTAAACTCTGGATAAATTAAAAATCTTTAATATTTATCATTGATGTCGTTTGATTAATGCTTATATCATTGTCACCATCCCCATGCTTATATTGTGACGAAAGTCATCTTTGGCCCGTAGTGCATAGATAGACTGTTGATTGGTATGATTATGACCATGAATTAATTAAGTATCGGTATAATCATGACCTAAAATGTTACAAATGATGAGGTAAAAGTCCGCATTAACCCGTAGTGCATTGATAGACAGTAGTTGGCATGATCATAACCACTTGTGATACTAACGAATATCATTGGCTCTTAGTGCATGGATAATTCGTGGATGTGATAATAATAAATATCCTTGACCCATAGTGCATGAAAAATTCATGGATGTGATACTAACGAATATCATTGACTTGTAGTGCATAGATAATTTGATGATGTGGATTATTTATTGAGTTGTGTTACAGCGATAAAATATTGATGATGAAATTTTAAATCATAGAAGATATTAGATATTATGCTCTACTTGACTCTTCTAATGGATTGCTTGTTCTGCTGCAGTTAGACTTTTTGTCTATTTTATTCTATCAGTTTAACACTGTTGAAAGCTAACGATAATTTATTCTATATTATCTTAGTTATAATATTCTTTACTAGGCTAGTTGAGCTCACCCTTTTCTTTCATTCTCTTTAAGAAATAAGAATATAGTTGAGACTAGTCAGGGAACGGAGTGATGGTCCGAGATAGTGGCTATAGTAGTCCTCACTATTCTATGAAATAGTGTGATAATAATTGTAATGAGGACTCCATTTGAATTTGGATATTGTCTACGAGATAATATTCGTGTTAAAACTCTCAGCTATGTGTTGCCGTATTTTACGCGACAGTTGTATAATTAAGTTTGTATTTGAATCCTGTATCATGTATTTGACGACTCAGAATGAGTTGTGTATACCTATTTTGGGGACGTCACAACATTTCTGTTTTCCAGCGAAATTACCTCTAATTCTCCCATGGCTTCTTCAAACACTCCATCCATTGACATCCCAATCACCACTACCAAAAACACCACCCCTAACTCTGCTCCGAACTCCACTGTCTCTATGGTTACTTCCATCCCTACCATTGTAGCAACTTCCTCTACCACTGGCATTGTTATTACCACTGACTCCACCGTAATCACCACCACCACCATCTCCTCCTCTGCCCCTCCCTCCAAGCTCTAGTCCCATCCCAGACTGAGCTTTATGCATAAAAAATGATGATGGAGTATTCCTACGAGGAGTATTTTCCCACATCAACAATAATGAAAAAAGGCGTACGTAGACATAAAATTAGCCGTCTATTTTCCTAAGAAAATTAAATAAATACATAACATTTCGCATGCTATGCGGAGAATCCTAGTGAAAGATTAACAAACCTAATAAAAGTTCTCATTTATCTTATTTAACAAAATCAAATGAATTTAGGATACCAAATACATGTTATAGAGGCCCGCTACACCCACCTTCCCTTTAAGATCTAGGACTTGATTCAAATTAAGTGTGAAAACATTTTCTCCGTTATTTTAATACTATATTCACACATAATTTGTCTGTTATTTTATACATTTTCTCCTTTTCTCATCACTTCTGCATTTTTGATTGTTCGACTTGAGTCATGTTTGGGGTGTGAGAATTTGCAATTAAATACAAGTGATTTCTTCTTTTAGCAGTGGCACCAGAGGACTCATCCATGTCTAAATCTTCCGGCTTCATTTCATTGGGTAGCTTCCAGTTGAAGTTGTAGAGCAGTTGAGCAAGAGGAAGCTCAATAGTGGCCATACCAAAAGAGACGCCTGGACACACTCTCCTTCCTGCACCGAATGGAATATACTCAAAATTAGCTCCTTTGTAATCGATGGTGTTGTTTTCAAATCTCTCGGGTACAAAACTCTCAGCATCAACCCAATATTCGGGATCTCTTTCGATTGCCCAAGCATTGACTATGACTTTGGTTTTCAGGGGTATAGTGTATCCATCAATCTCGCATTCCTTCCTAAATTCTCTAGGGAGCAACAAGGGAACAGGTGCATGCAGACGTAATGTTTTTTTGATCACCAACTTTAGGTATTTCAATCCTTGAATATCAGCTTCGTATATATGTTCCTTTCCTTTGAGAGCTTTCCTCACTTCAACTTGAGCTTTCTCCATCGCACTAGGATGTTTTTAATAGAATATCTGTACTTATTCTTGTAAATATTTTATATTAAGTGTAAATCTTATATATTAGGATAGGCTTTATTTTGTTGTATTTTAGTCAATCTCTTCATTAGTTTCTAGCCTTTGATTATTTAATAACCCATGTATATTAGGGATCTCAATGAATGAAATATACTACGGAACAATTTCCTTTATGGTATCAAAGCTGGTTCCTTCCTCCCCATCTCAACCCTAGCCTTCTTCTTCTTCCTCCCTTCCCTTTGCTCCGTCGTGCCTCCTCATCATCATGGTCAATCAACCCAAATTCCATCCTGCTTTGGCTATCACTAACGACAAATCTCTCATCCCTATTACGTTAGATCATGATTCTAGCCAATATCATTCTTGGGCATCCCTCTTCAAGGTTCACACACGAGTTCATAATGTGCTTGATCACATCATCCCCCCACTAGATGAGACAACCAAGAAGATGGCACAAGATGTAAAGGCAGCCGATCCCGTCCTTTGGCACCGCCTTGATTCTGCCGTATTGTAGTGGCTGTATGCAACCGTATCACAAGACATCCTTAATTCCATTCTTGTGAACGATGACTCAGCTGAGAATGCTTGGAAACGTATTGCAGTGATTTTCCAGGACAATAAACACTCGAGAGCTGTTCACCTCGAAAACCAATTCACAAATACGAATTTGGAGGATTTTCCCACCACCACTGCCTATTGCAATCGACTCAAGATTTTAGCCGATCAATTGGCAAATGTTGATGCTCCGGTCTCTAATACTCGATTGGTGTTGAAAATTATTACTGGATTAACAGATGCTTATGCTGGTTTTGTGACTCACATTCAACAACATGACCCATTACCGAGTTTTGAGACGGCAAAATCCAAGTTAGCTTTGGAGGAGACAACGATCCTTCAATGGGCCGCTCGTGAGTCGGGTTCCACTGCTCTCATCGCTAATTCCCAGCAGTCTGATGATGACATGAATTACCCCATTCCATCTCAAGGTCATTCATCTCATCATCGGCATAATAATACTCACAATACTAATCACGGGAATAAGGGACACAATAAGAAAAATAATAAACATAGCGGTCGGAACCCCAGCAAGGGTGGCCGATACTCCGGCGGCGGACAGAACACCGGCGGCGGACGTGGTGGACCGGGACAGCAACACCAACAGCCATGGCCTTGGCAGCCGTGGTCTTGGCATCAAAGGGGTGCTTCTTGGGCTGTAACTCCTTGCCCATTTCCCACATTCAATTGGGCTCGGCCTAATGCTCCCTACACACAAACGCACCAAACTGGAAATTCTGGGTCCAAGGCCTCTGCAGGCCCTCAATGCCAATGCACCTAGCCCAACTAACATTGAAGCAGCTCTTCATACTCTCAGCCTTGTGCAACCCGATCCGTCGTGGTATATGAACACCGGGGCGACATCTCATATGACATCCGCACAAGGTAATCTCTCGTCTTATTTTAAATTGAGCACTGATCGTGGTATAATTATCAAAAATGGCCATTCTATTCCTATTCGTGGTTTTGGTAGTGCTAAATTATCTCCTCATCACCCTCCATTGGAGTTAAAAAATGTTCTCCATGCCCCTAATTTAATTAAAAACTTGGTTTTCGTTCGAAAATTTACTACTGATAAACAAGTTTCTGTTGAATTTGATCCTTTTGGGTTTTCTATAAAAGATTTTCAGACGGGGCTGGCACTAATGAGATGTGATAGTCGGTACGAGCTTTATCCTCTCACCACCTCCACCAAAAATCAAGTCATCTTACCTTCACCTTTTGCAGCTTTGTCTTCTTCTCTTTGGCATAACCGTTTGGGTCACCCGGGAGCACTTGTTTTGGACTCCCTTAGGCGGAATAATTTTATTTCATGTAATAAAATTAGCAACTCTCGTTTTTGTCATTTATGCCCTCTTGGTAAACATGTTAAATTGTCATTTGTTGATTCTCATAACTCTACTTTTATGCCATTTGATATTTTGCATAGTGATTTGTGGACATCTACTGTTGTGAGTTCTTTGGGTCACAAATATTATGTACTGTATTTGGATGATTATTCAAAATTTTTATGGACATTTTCCATCTCCAAAAAATCTCAAGTATACTCCACCTTCCTTACCTTTTAAGCCTATGTTAACACTCAATTTGAAAGGGAATTAAAAAATATCCGATGTGACAATGGTAGAGAATATGACAATGGTTCTTTTTTGCGTTTGTGTGAAGCTAATGGTATTTCTTTTCGTTTTTCATGCCCACATACTTCATCTTAAAATGGAAAAGCTGAAATAAAAATTCGCTCTATTAATAATCTCATTCGCACATTGTTAGCTCATGTGTCACTTCCTCCTTCATTCTGGCACCATGCCTTACAAATGGCAACGTATCTCCTTAACATCTTACCAACTAAAGCTCTTGCCTATCAATCTCCTCTCAAACTCTAATACCAAAAAGACCCGTCGTACTCTCACTTACGAGTCTTTGGTTGTTTATGTTATCCCCTCTTTCCGTCGCCTACAATAAATAAGCTTCAACCTCGTTCCACTCCTTGCGTCTTTTTGGGTTACCCATCAAATCATCGTGGTTACAAATGATATGATTTATCCTCTAATAAAATTATCATTAGTCGTCATGTATTATTTGATGAGACAGAGTTTCCTTTTGCAAAGCTGCATACTCCTACATCTTCTATATATGATTTTCTAGATGAAAATATATCACGTTACGTGATTCATCATCTTCACTCCAACCAACCCACTAACCCGCCCACTAGGCAACCCAAATTCCCAGCCCACCTCATCAACCACAACCTGCCCACTGCCACCTCCTCCAATCCGCAACTCTATCCCGCCGTTGGACCATTCATCTTCTCGCCCAACCACAGACCACACACAACATCAACCTCTCCCTCCCATTTTCCAGCCCACCTCGAGTTCAGACCTCAAACTGGTTACTAGAAGTCAACATGGTATTTTTAAACCAAATCAAAAATATCATCAGGGTCTTCTCACTCATGTCACAAAGTCACCTCTCCCTCGTAACCCAATGTCTGCACTCAAGGACCCGAATTGGAAAATGGCTATGGACGATGAATATGATGCTTTTATTAAAAATAAGACGTGGGATTTAGTGCCCCGTCAACCTGATGTTAATGTTATTCGGTCTATGTGGATTTTTCGACATAAAGAATATTCTGACGGTTCTTTTGAGAGGCATAAAGCCCGTCTTGTAGGTGATGGTGCAGGTCAACAGGTTGGCGTGGATTGTGGAGACACTTTTAGCCCGGTGGTCAAACCGGCAACTATTCGCACAGTACTCAGTCTTGCTCTCTCTAAGGCATGGCCCATTCATCAGTTGGATGTTAAAAATGCTTTTTTGCATGGTGACCTCAACGAAACAGTATACATGCATCAGCCCTTGGGTTTTAAAGACCCTGCTCGCCCTAATCATGTTTGTCTTCTAAAGAAATCTTTGTACGGGTTAAAACAAGCTCCCCGCGCTTGGTATAAACGATTTGTCGACTATGCTTCTTCCATTGGGTTCACTCACAGCAAGTCTGACAACTCTCTCTTTATCTCTCGCAACGGTACTGATATGGCTTATATTCTTCTGTATGTGGACGATATTATCTTAACTGCTTCTTCTGATACTCTTCGCAAGTCCATCATGACATTTCTCAGCTCCGAATTTGCTATGAAAGACTTGGGTCCACTAAGTTATTTCTTGGGTATAGCTGTCACTCGTCATGCAGGTGGTCTATTTTTGTCTCAGAAAAAGTATGCAGAAGAGATTATTGACCGTACTGGCATGTCCTCTTGTAAGCCTTGTCCTACTCCGGTTGACACCAAACCGAAACTCAGTGCTACATCCAGCAATCCTTATGAGGATGCTTCTCATTACCGCAGTCTTGCCGGGGCTCTACAGTATCTCACATTCACACGCTCCGACATATCGTATGCGGTACAACAGATCTGAGAAATCCTGCGATAATGTTAGCGCGATGTATCTTTCCAGAAATCCTGTTCAGCATCAACGCACTAAACATATCGAGATGGATATTCATTTTGTTCGCGAACGAGTGGCTCGTGGACACGTACGCGTCTTACATGTCCCTTCGCGCTATCAGATTGCTGATATTTTCACAAAAGGGCTTCCACTGGTTTTATTTCAAGATTTCCGAGACAGTCTCAGCATACGCGAACCTCCCGTTTCGACTGCGGGGGTGTAATAGAATATCTGTATTTATTCTTGTAAATATTTTATATTAAGTGTAAATCTTATATATTAGGATAGGCTTTATTCTGTTGTATTTTAGTCAATCTCTTCCCTAGTTTCTAGCCTTTGATTATTTGATAACCCATGTATATTAGGGATCTCAATGAATGAAATATATTACGGAACAATTTCCTTTAGTTTTATTAGCTCGGACATTGCCCATTCAAGTATCGCCGAGGAAGTGTCAGTTCCAGCTGTGAACATGTCCTGCATTAATGTATATTGAAGATTTTAAGTAATTAAAACAATGATTTACTTGCGCAATTTTATGTTGTTAATTTATACTTCGAAAAATTTACCAGAATGACGCCTTGCATGTCGTTGGATGAGATGGGAAACTCAAGGCGGTTACTATCGTTAATTCTCAAAAGAACATGAAGAAGATCTTCCTCCTCAGCATCAACTACAGTTCCCTCCTTTTTGCTTGCCAGTTTTTCTTTGTGCTCTTGTATAATGTTGTCAAAGATACAGTCAAGCTTCCGCCTCACTTTCTGTAACATAGGCTTCATCCCGCTAAGGACAGGAAGAAACTTCAATGAAGGAAACAAATCAGCCATAAAGAAACCCGAACCCCAGTACGCTATATCTTCAACCACCTTTATCAACTCATCTTGGTACTTGCATCTCGTTCCAATCGTGGCTCTACAAGTTATCCCATTCGCCAATTCGGAAACTTTTTCACTTATATTCACCGGTGATCCTAACGATGATCGAATGGATTCAACGAGATTAAACGACTCCTCCTCTCGAATAGAGTGGAATGACCGGACTTTATTGGCACTTAGGAGTTCTAATGTGCATATTTTACGCATTTGTCTCCAATAATCACCATAAGTAGCCAACACAATGTCTCTACAGTTGGCCAAAATAACTTGGCCTAGTAAAACCGTTGGCCTGTCTGCAAACGCAATATCGTGCGTTTTTAGCACTTCTTTGGCAACTCTAGGTGATGATATGACAATGGCAGAGATTTCGCCGAGCTGAAGATGCATGAGAGGTCCATGTTTGTTTGACAACTCTCGGAGAACGCGATGCGGGGCTGTGCCAGCCGCTTGGAGCAAATTTCCTATGAGAGGTAGCTTCCATGGCCCTGGTGGCAGTTTTGTAGTTGTGTTACTGGTTTTGAATCTTTTGAATTCCTTTAATAACTTAAACAGAAACAAGAAAAGGAAGATGAGGGAGGAGATAATAGAAATGGGGGATTGGAACTCCATTGTAGAGTGCAAATAGAAATGGTTGTTTCGATGTGTTGTTATTGTTGAACAATTTGTGATTTTATAGTGGTGAATTATTTGACTTTTGAATTTTTTAATTGGTCGGTTAACTTGACGAAGTTAGTGGAAATTAAATTTCAGCATTTAATAAATGATGCTTCAATTCTTTAGTGGTACTACTTTTTGAAAAGTTTTAAAACTCGGCTAGAGCTTTGACTTCGCAATTACAGATAATTTGTGAGCTGTGGAACGTAGCTGTACGTAGTTTACAACATTATTGAGACGTCAATTTGATAATTATATATGTGCAACAAATTATTGACTTATATACTTTGAGCTCCACTATTGGCATGCAATATGTTACTTGGTTTGAGGATTTTAAGAAATAATAATTAAAAAATAAAATCTCTAAATTATGATTAAGATGTTTATAGGGTAAGAGAAAAAGTATCAAGTTAAAATCATTTGACAATCATCATCGGTAGCAAATGATGGTTATGAGCTCTTTAATAGTCACTAGATCTTGCTTACTACACAAAAAGTGCATTTCTGACAATTTATTGCACTATATTAACGGTATCAAATGATATTTATAGGATTCGAACCCTTCTACCATTTATAAATTAAATTATTATTATTACGTACACAAAAGTTCAAATCATTATTATAATTTTAAAACAAAATATAAAAGAAAATATAAGTGAGTTGACTTATTAAACAAAATTAGTCTCACATAAAATTTGGTGATTGCAATGACAATCACAAATACTTTATAATTGTGGTAAAATTAGTTATCATTGAGAGTCATCATATATATTATTGTTTTGTGATGGCTTGAAAATTTCATCATAAAATACCTTCTTTTGTAACTACAAATATTTTATGGTCATGGCCATCATAAAATATTGTTTTGATTATTTTTTTTTATTCAAGTATTGGTGATAGCTTAAATGCAATCACGAAAAAGGTATTTCCATAAGTGATGACTTAGTGCCTCACACAAAGAAAATTTATCTTGTATAAAAAATTTATTAATTGATCATGGTCATCACAATTATAATACATTGATGACAAAACTAGTCATCACTCAGAACGTCCATCATATATACTATTACTTTGTCTGTTCGAAAAGTCAAGTACAAATTACTATATTTTATAATTGTTTTTAAAAATTGTGTCAAAGTTCCATCATCACGTATTCTTATTTTTCTTATTACGTTTGATGAATTTGATGTATAGCTCATTAAATTGAAGAAACTGGTTATGCACAAAATATAAAAGTAATAAAAAATGCTATTCAAATTTATGTTATGTAAATCAACAAATATCAATTTAAAGAGTTTTTTTACTATTACTCTTGGAGATGCTCTAAAAAATTACGGGACGGAGGGGAGGGGAGGGGAGGGGAGGGGAGGGAGGGAGGGAGGGAATATTTAGTAGGTCCTCCATTCATTATCACCACTCAGCTAGTATTATTAATGTATTATAGGCACCTCGAGATTGTAAAATATTATTATTTTCAAGTTTTTTCTGGTGTAATAGGTAGTTAAGCAGGCAGACAAGTTTTTAATAATTTGACCAACACAACCTTACATTTAATACTTATGGAGCTCATAATTGGATGATTCGTAATTATTTTATTCAGCAATTAAATATGATTCCTCAAATATTTACATTTATTAATAATTTTAACATTTATTTCGACAACATTTTACCCAATCAAATATTTTTATTTAAAAAATGGGAAGAAATCAGAGATGGCATATTTCCAATGATTTAAATTTTTTTATTACTTGATGTTCTTAAGAAAAGAAACCTAAACAAATATGAAGGCAGAAAAGCACATGAAGATGAGGTATCAATTGCCATTTCAATAATGGCCTGAAAGATGCCACACTGTATACCCAAGATCTCATAGCCAGTTAAGTACTTAAGTACTGCAACACGGTGCAAGATCTCATAGCCAGTTAAGGCACTTTCTCCTCTATTTACCAAGTATTGCTCCTTAATCCAAATTTCATGTATTGCTGCTACTTAATCCTTATTTATCTCTGTTAATAAAGAATAAGGATATTTTTTTGCAATAAAAATCTTATTTATTTAATATTTATTTATCTATGTTAGATATTAATTTATTAATAAAAGTACATTATTCATTAAATGATCGTTTAGTTTGTTTATATATATATATGTATCTCCATATTATATATGTTATAGTTTATGTGTATTAATAAATGTTATACACATAAGATATAAATCATATCTAATATGTAAATAAAGAAATAATGATTTATAACCTAGGATGATATGGAGATCATATTATCATATAGGTTATAGTACTTTAACAAAGATTATTTATCTTGATCATGAAAGTTGGACTTCTAATTAAAATACTAGTACATAAACGGTGTCCATTAAATGAATCATGTGAAAATATTTTATTTATAAAATATTTTCACATAAATACTAATTTGGAATTTTTTTTATTTTTGAAATAATAGTGGACTTAGCATTGTTATATATATATATATATATATATATATATATATATATATATATATATATATATATATATATATATATATATATATATATATATCATGTTATCAAACTTTGTTTGATTGAGCCTGAATTTACACCCAAAATACTATATTATGGAAAAATTTCAGTTCCATAAAATATTAAACTTTTTTTTAGTTGTTTTTAAAAAAAATTGGTCCGCATTTTAATCAGGTCCGGACTCCCGGACTGATCCTGGTTGTGTGTGTATGTGTGTGTGTGTGTGTATATATATATATATATATATATATATATATATATATATATATATATAGGGAATTCATCCGTGACAAACGTTTACCACGAGTACTGTTCAGCTACCGAGTTAATCACCGTTGATCTTTGCGATGAAAGGTTGAGATTAATTTAAAAAGAGGTCATGCCGCTACAGACTGTAGCGGCAGTCATTTAATTTCAAAAATTATGCAAAATTACCAAGTTGCCCCTGACAATATCTCACCCCCTGTCGTATGAGCTTGTGGCGGCAGGGTCACCAATTTAGTTTGCATCACCAATTTAGTTATTATTATTATATTTAGCATTATTATTATTTCATGTTTAAACATATTATTATTTTAAACATATTAGACCTATAATAATATTATTATTATTATATGTAGATAATATTATAATTATTTTAAACATATAATAATAATAATATGTTTAATAATAATATTATTATTATTATCTACAAATAATAATAATATTATTATAATATTATGTTTAAAATAATTATAATATTATCTACATATAATAATATTATCTATATATAATAATAATATTATTATTATAGGTCTAATATGTTTAAACATGAAATAATAATAATAATGCTAAATATAATAATAATAACGAAATTGGTGATGCAAACTAAATTGGTGACCCTGCCGCCACAAGCTCATGCGGCAGGGGGTGAAATATTATCAGGGGCAACTTGGTAATTTTACATGATTTTTGGATTTAAATGACTGCCGCTACTGGCTGTAGCGACAGGGCCTTTTTTAAATTAATCTGATCAGTCTTTCATCGCAAAGATCAACAGTGATTAACTCGGTTGCTGAACAGTACTCGTGATAAACGTTTTCCACAGATGAATTCTCATATATATATATATATATAAGCGCCCCCAAAATAGGTATATATCACTCATCTTGAGTCGCCAAATACATGGTATAAAATTCAAATACAACTGTCGTGTAACATACGAAAAAAAACATAAACTCAGAGTTTTAATACGAATATTGTCTTCTAGACAGTATTCAACTCAAATGGAGTCCTCAATATATTTATTATCACACTATTTCATATAATAGTGAGGACTACTAATGCAATCATCTGGACCATCACTATGTTCCCCGACTAATCCCAGCTACGTTATCATTTTCTGAAGAGAACAATGAAAGCAAAAGGGTGAGCTCAACTAGCCCAGTAAAAAATATTATGACTAAGATAATGCATAATAATTTATCATTAGCCTTCAACAGTGTTATACTGATAAAATATAACAAACATCAAGTTTAATTGCAGTGAAACAAGCAATCCATTAGAAGAGTCTAGTGGAGAATAAAATCTACTATCTTCTATGATTTAAAAGGTTTTTCATCACTTTTATCGCTGAGACTCAGCTTAATAAATAATCTACATGATCGAATCACCCATGCACTACGGCCAAGGATATTCTTTAGTATCACGACCACAAATTATCAATGCACTACAGGCCAAGGATATTCGTGTATTCATCAATGGTCATGATCATGCCAACAACTGTCCATCAACGCACTACGTACGGGTCAATGATGACTTTTACCACATCATTTGTAACATTACGGTCATGATTATACCGAATAATCCCTGGTCATAATCATACCAAGTCCATCTATGCACTACATGCCATAAATGACTTTCAACATAATATAAACATGAGGATGATGACAATGATATAAGAATTCAATAAAACAAGTTCAAGGATAAATTTTTAAAAAAATTTAATTTAATTTATCCAGAATTCAATATTGTCCAAATTGTCAACATGATACTGCTTTGTGGAGTAAAATTCAAGAATGATAATGTATCAAAAATGATTTGGACCGAAAAAAAATCAATTTTTGTTATGAATAGTACTCTGGGTGAATATTACCCCGTGAATATAGGGATAAGTCTTTAATAGGTCGGTTAGAATATATGGATAATACGTTACATGTCAATTAACCTTTGTTTTGTGGCAGTGTTTGAAATGACATATGAAAATGCTGAGATAAGCAATGAAGCACATAAGACCATTGAGTCAGCTCAACCAAAAGGTAACGACCAACAACACGATAATAATCATACCGGTGGCAACGGCCATCGGAACAATGATAATCATCGTGGGGGAAATTATCATGCCAAGAATGGTAACCACTTCGGTGGTAATCATTGTAAGACCCCAACTTTTTGAATAAAAATTAAATTTTCTCAAAATATATTTTTGAAAATTATGGTGTGAATTTGATATATTTTTATAGTTGTGGGTAATATTTACAAATTTTTCAAAGTACGCAAGTTGTTACATAATATTCGATTGGTCGGGGAATATTCATTTTAACAGAAAATATTCGTACAACGGCACAATCATTGGTGGACCCCCACAACGAAATTATTGTCGGATTGAGAAAACGACAAAAATACTTTATAAAAATAACGGCGAAAGTTTTACCGTTAACTGTTAAAACACCCGGTGTTAAAAGTACAGTAATATGCGTGGTTGCATAGTAGCACACGGTATTGATTATTGATGCTTACGTGAGAAGTCACTCAGTTATACTCAATTATTGCTACAGTAATTGTTGCATCATATCTCTCATATTATTGATTCAATTATTGTCACAATATCATTTGCATAATATTTTATATTATTAAATCAATAATTAAGACGACAAAGTTATTCATATTATTATTTGCAATATTGACAATGTCTAGAAGTTCTGTCAAGGAGAGGTTTGGTCACCTAATTGCGCGCCAATAAGGAGAAATCCTTATCAGAAAGCCCCCTCTTTCCTGGGAACGACCTGGTTGTTAAATATTGTGAGTTATAATATTAATGATAAATAAGTTGTGTTGATTAAAAATGAATTTTGATATTTTTATTGTGTTGGGATTATTAGTGTTAATGGAAATCGACATCTATTCCGATGATAATTGATGTCTAGAGGTTATATTGATAAATTGGGTAATTTATCGGATAAATAAGCATTTAATTGCTACTAATTCACATGCTTATATAACTATTTGTTCACATGTGTGTACTATTGAATCACATTATTTACTATTAGGGGAGTTGGTGTAAGATTGATAATACTTGCATGACTAAGTTAAAAATAGAGGTATAGATGGAGGTACTATACTGTAATTCATATTTTTTACATGATTATACTATTGATTCACATGATTGAACTATTGATTCACATTATTTACTATTAGGGGAGGTGGTGCAAGTTTGATAATACTTGCAGGACTAAATTAAAAATGAAAGAAAAGTTGGAGTTATTGTACTGTATTTTTTTGAGCCTCAAAATGTGCAATTATCGAAACTTTATTTTCCTATAAATAGAAGCTCATTCTTCCTTCATTTCTCACCAATTCACAAAAGCTTTAGAGCGATTATTATAGAGAGAAATTATAGAGATAAAGAAGAAGGGAAGTCTGCTACCTCACTATTCCAGTATCCAGTTTTTCCAAGGTATGGAATATTATTTGTTGTACTCGTAGGGAGTATTATTTCTTTCTTATCCATGAAGAGAACTTCTGTTATTCCATTCTTTATTATTCTATTGGAATAACCTGTATACGCGGGCTACCCTATACTTGGTGAAATTCTTCTGTTATTACATTCTTTATTATTCTGTTGGAACATAATGTCTGTGCGTTTACGCCGGACCTGGTTCCATTATTTATAATTCTGTTTGAACATCCTGTCTGTGCGTTCTATGCCGGACCTGGTTCCGTCTTTATTATTCTGTTGGAATATCCTGTCTGTGCATTTTACGCCGGACCTGATTCCGTCTTTATTATTCTGTTGGAATATCCTGTCTGTGCGTTTTACGCCAGACCTGATTTCGTTATTTATTATTCTGTTGGAATAACTTTCCTGTGCGGTCTATCGCATGCCTGGTGATTTCTTTTGTTATTCCATTCCTTGTTATACTCAGTTGATTAAAGTTTTGACTTCTATACTTCATAAAATTAGTGGAATATCCTTGATATTTGCGCTTCATCCAGTATCTTTTTATGGAAATATTCTTCTGAGCATTCTTAAATTTTACCCTATAAAGTAGTATCATGTTGACAATTTGGACATTATTAGTTCCTGTATAAATTAATTCTTGAACTTGTTTTATTGAATTCTTATATCATTGTCATCATCCTCATGTTTATATTTTTTTTTGAAAGTCATCTGTGGCCTGTAGTGCATAGATGGACTTGGTATGATTATGACTAGGGATTATTCGGTGTAATCATGACCGTAATGTTACAAATGATGTGGTAAAAGTCATCATTGGCCCGTAGTGCATTGATGGACAGTTGTTGGCATGATCATGACCATTAATGAATACACAAATATTCTTGGCCCGTAGTGCATGGATAATTGTGGTCGTGATACTAAAGAATATCCTTGGCCGTAGTGCAGGGGTGATTCGATGATGTAGATTATTTATTAAGCTGAGTCCCAGCGATAAAAATGATGAAAAACCTTTTAAATCATAAAATATAGTAGATTTTATTCTCTACTTGACACTTTTAATGGATTGCTTGTTCCGCTGCAGTTAAACTTGATGTTTGTTATATTGTATCAGTTTAACACTGTTTAAGGCTAATGATAATATATTCTGCATTATCTTAATCATAATATTTATTACTGGGCTAGTTGAGCTTACCCTTTTACTTTCATTGTTCTCTTCAGGAAATGAGAACGTAGCAGGACTAGTCGGGGAACGGAGTGACAGACCAGATGATAGTATTAGTAGTCCTCACTATTCAGTGAAAATAGTGGGAAAATAAATGTAATAATATTGAATTTGAGTTTGTATATTGTCTAGACGACAATATTTGTATTAAAACTCACAGCTTATGTTTTGTCGTACTTTGCACGACAGTTGTATAATTAAGTTGTATTTGTATTTTGTACCATGTAATTGGTGACTCAGAATATGTGATGTATACCTGTTTTGGGGGCGTCACAGTTGGTATCAAAGCTTAGGGATATGATCCCTGGCTAAGATGTGAGACTAGAACTAGGAGGGAAGAGACGGGGAATTACTTCGCTAGTATGACCTACCTAAATTTTTTGGTATTTAATTGGTTGGTCAGAGTATAGAGATAATATGTTGCATGTCAATTAACCCTTGTTTTGTGGCAGTATTTGAAAATGGCATCCGAGAATATTGAGAATAGCAATGGGGCACAAGAGACCGTTGAGTCTCCACAGATCAACAATCAGAATAATGTGCATCAGGAAGGCGACAATCCTCATGCAAACAACAACGCTGACCAAATGATGAACGACGGAATGTTCAGAGGCTTTATGCAATTCATGCAACATTAGGCAAAAACGGCTCTTGTTCAAAATGCAGGTGGAAACACTGGAAACTCTCGAACGGTCACCGTTAAACAGTTCAAGGAGCTGAGACCACCCGAGTTTATTGGAGAGCCAAAACCACTTAAGGCGGAAGCGTGGATAAAGCAGATCACCAAGATATTTGATGTCTTGGGATGCTCCGAGGAGCAAAAGGTTCCCTTCGCCACCTTCATGTTGCGTGAAGAGGCATATTACTGGTGGGAATCTGTAAAACATACCCAGCCTGACGCACTCAAGATGTCTTGGGAAACGTTCTAAGAGCTACTCAACGACAAGTACTTTCCCGAAAGTATTCGTCACATGAAAGAGGTGGAGTTTATCAATTTGGAGCAAAATAATATGACAATGTCGCAATACGAGGCTAAATTTGCGGAGTTATCCCGATTTGCATCCCATTTGGTCGATAATGAGGAGCGAATGACACAAATGTTTTTAAGAGGTTTAAAACCGGAGATACGTCAATATCTTATTTCTCATAAATTGTGTTTGTACTCAGATGTTGTAAATAGGGCTCAGTTATTGGAGCGCGGTAACGAGTCAACGTAACCAAGAGAAAGCAGCCGGCAGCATGAAAATACCAGTGGAATCAGTCATCGAAGCAGTGACAACAAATGTGGAGGGAATCAAACATGCTAGAAATGGTAACCACTTCGGTGGTAATCATGGCCAAGACAGTAAAATGGATATTTCAAGAAAAGGAGATTCAACAATGATGGAAAGATGTCAGCACCAGCAACCGTGGTTAAGGAAGGAGAACGACCACCTATCATATGCTTCAAATACGGAGGGGAGAGACATATTAGTCCAAACTGCGTGATGCCATCCAAAGCGTGTTATAATTATAGAAGATAAGGTCACCTAGCCCGATTTTATCGTTCACCGAAGACAAGTTCAGCTAGGATGGAGGCACCAAAGGCCGTCCCAGAAAAGTCAAAGCCGGTGGTGCAAGGGAGAGCATTTGTTGTGACCTCCCAGAAAGCAAGGATCCCGAACGAGGTCATCACGGGTAAGCTTATCATAAACTCTAGCGAAGTCTATACCTTGTTTGATACTGGTTCTACCCATTCTTTTATTTCTCCTACTTGCGCTCAACGATTAAATTTGACTCCGGAGAAATTTGACTTTGACTTATCTGTTGAAACTCTGTTGGGAGAAACCTTCATTACATCCACTGTTTATAAGTCTTGTTTGGTTCAAATTAGTACCCTCACATTACCCGTCGATCTTATTTCATTGAAAATACTTGCATTTGACGTGATTCTTGGGATTGATTGGTTAACTACTCATCATGCAAAAATTGATTATTTTCGTAAGGTTTTTAGTTTTCATATTCCTAACCAACCTATTATGCAAATTCAAACAACTAAACCAATAAAATCAATCAATGTCATTTCAAGCCATAAAGCTATTCGTTTATTGAAAAACGGATGTCAAGCTTTCTTAGCTCATGTCACGGATCTAAACAAAAATACGTCAGTTTTGAATGATATTTCTGTTGTTAATAAATTTCCTGACGTATTCCCCGAAGAGCTTCCTGGCCTACCCCCAAAGCATGAAATTGAATTTTGTATCGACCTTGAACCCGGTACAAAACCCATTTCCAAAGCCCCATATCGAATGGCTGCTATTGAACTTCAGGAGTTAAAGACCCAGTTGCAGGAATTGTTAGACATTGGTTTCATTCGACCTAGTACGTCTCCTTGGGGTGCTCCTGTTCTATTCGTGAGGAAGAAAGATGGGAGTATGCGACTTTGTATTGATTATCGGGAGTTGAATCATGTCACCATCAAAAATAGGTACCCATTGCCACGTATTGATGACCTGTTTGACTAGTTACAAGGAGCCAAATTCTTTTCAAAAATTGATCTTCGTTCAGGATATCATCAATTGAAGATTAGAACCGATGACATTCCAAAGGCGACTTTTAGAGCTCGATACGGGCATTATGAATTCCTAGTCATGTCCTTTGGATTGATTAATGCTACTACTGCCTTCATGGATATGATGAACCGAGTATTCAAGGAATATTTGGATCATTTTGTGGTCTTCTTTATTGATGACATCCTCATATATTCCAAAAGCCGTGAAGATCATGAGCAACACTTTAGGCTGATACTCCAAAAGCTTCGTGAAAACAAGCTATATGCCAAGTTAAAGAAATGCGAGTTTTGGCTTGAGAAAGTTGCATTCTTTGGGCACGTGATATCAAATCATAGGATATCTGTTGACCCAGCAAAGATTGAAGCAATTCAAAGCTGGGAGCAACCTAAATCAGTGACCGAAGTACGTAGCTTTCTCGGCTTTGCTAGTTATTATCGGAGATTCGTAGAAGGGTTTTCTAGAATCGCTAATCCATTAACTCAGCTGACTTGAAAAGATACAAAATTCGGTTGGAGCGTGGAATGTTAGAAGAGTTTTCAAGAACTCAAGAGGATACTCATTTCAGATCCTGTTCTGACAATACAATCTGGCTCGGAGGGATTTGTCATCTACAGTGATGCTTCGGGCAAAGGGTTAGGATTTATTCTCATGCAACATGGGAAGATCATAGCCTATGCCTCACGACAACTCAAAGAATATGAGAGGAATTATCCTACTCGTGATCTAGAGTTGGCAGCTGTCGTTTTTGTGCTTAAAATTTGGAGGCATTACCTGTATGGGGAGAAAGTAGAGATCTATACGGATCATAAAAGCTTCAAATATTTCTTCACTCAAAAGTAACTCAACATGCGGCAACGACGTTGGCTCGAACTGTTAAAAGATTATGATCATACTATTCAATACCATCTTGGAAAAACGAACGTAGTAGCTGATGCGCTGAGTAGAAGATCATATGCGGGTACGAGTGTAATATTGTCAACGCAAAGGCCCATTTTGTATGACTTGCAAATGATGGAGTTAGAGATAAAGACTCCAGGTACCCATGTGATGATGGCGAATATACGAGTAGAACCGACTTTAATCGATAAAGTTAAAGTTGCTCAAGCTACAGACCTGGAGCTGATGCGTATGAAGAAGAAAGTACAAGAAGGTGCTATACCGGAAGCAAGAATCGATGAAAAAGGAATACTTCGAGTCAACTCCAGACTTTACGTTCCTAACAACCCTAATTTAAAGTATAAAATCATGATGGAGGCTCACAACACACCGTTTGTAATCCATCCTGGGAGTACCAAAATGTATCGTGATCTTCGACAAACATTTTGGTGGAGTAATATGAAGATAGAGATAGCAGAATTTATCTCAAGGTGTTTAACTTGTCAACGAGTCAAGGCGGAGCATCAAGTACCAAAAGGTCCATTGCAACCACTTGAAATTCCAGAATAGAAGTGGGAATACATTACCATGGATTTCGTTACTGATCTTCCCAAGGTTTCTCAAGGCATAGATGAAATTTGGGTCATTGTTGATAGATTGACCAAGTCTGCTCATTTCCTACCTATACGTGAAACTTATACACTTGAATGTCTTGCTCGTATGTACATAAATGAGATTGTAAGACTGTATGGTATGCCAGTATCCATAGTTTCTGATCGAGACCCAAGATTCACTTCAAGATTTTGGGTTAGTTTGCAAAAAGCTATGGGCACGGATTTACGATTTAGCTCGGCATATCATCCTCAGACGGACGGACAGTCGGAGAGGACCATTCAAACTATTGAAGATATATTAAGACTTTATGTCCTTGACTTCAAGGGAAGTTGGGATAAGTTCCTACCATTGGTGGAGTTTTTCTACAACAACAATTATCAAACAAGTATTGGCATGGCTCCATTTGAGGCGTTGTATGGAAGAAAGTGTCGTTCTCCAGTATGTTGGGATGAGGTGGGTGAAGAAACGTTGTTGGGACCGGAGTTGGTACGTATGACTACGAAAAAGATTCAAACGATCCGACAACGTATAAAAACCTCACAAGATCGATAAAAGAGTTATGATGATCTTCATCGAAAGGACGTGAAATTCGATATTGGAGATCATGTGTTATTACGTGTTGCTCCATGGAAGGGAGTTACGAGATTTAAAAAGAGAGAAAAGCTCAACCCTCGATTCATTGGCCCATTTTTAATCCTCTATCGAGTAGGAATTGTGGCGTATAGACTCGCTTTACCGCCATGTATGTCTCGTGTTCATAATATTTTTCACATATCTATGTTACGTAAATATGTGAAAGACCCTAACCACATTATTGAATTAGAACCAGACGAGATAGAGGAAGATTTAACGTATGAAGATTTACCTGTTAAAATCTTAGATAAAAAGGATCATATTCTACGCTCCAAGATTATACCTCAAGTCAAAGTTATGTGGAGAAACCGCGATGTGGAAGAAATGACCTGGGATTTAGAATCTGAGATGAAATCAAGATATTCTTACCTCTTCGACATATTAGGTACGCACCCTAATTTCGAGGACGAAATTTCATAAGAATGGGAGGTTGTAAGACCCTAACTTTTTGAATAAAGATTAAATTTTGTCGAAATATATTTTTGAATATTATGATGTGGATTTGATATAATGTTATAGTTGTGGGTAATATTTACAAATTTTGCAAAGTACGCAAGTTGTTATATAATATTCGATTGGTCGGGGAATATTCATTTTAACAGGGAATATTCGTACAATGGCACAATCATTGGTGGACCCCCACAACGGAATTATTGTCGGATTGAGAAAATGACAAAAAGACTTTATGAAAATAACAGCGGAAGTTTTACCGTTAACTATTGAAACATCCGGTGTTAAAAGTACAGTAATACGTGTGGTTGCATAGTAGCACACGGTATTGATTATTGATGCTTACTTGAGAAGTCACTCAGTTATACTCAATTATTGCTACAGTAATTGGTGCATCATATCTCTCATATTATTGATTCAATTATTGTCACAGTATCATTTGCATAATATTTTATATTATTAAATCAATAATTAAGACGACAAAGTTATTCATATTATTATTTGCAATATTGACAATGTCTAGAAGTTCTGTCAATGAGAGGTTTGGTCACCTAATTGCGCGCCAATAAGGAGAAATCCTTATCGGAAAGCCCCCTCTTTCCTGGGAACGACCTGGTTGTTAAATATTGTGAGTTATAATATTAATGATGAATAAGTTGTGTTGATTAAAAATGAATTTTGATAGTTCCATTGTGTTGGGATTATTAGTGTTAGTGGAAATCGACATCTATTCCGATGATAATTGATGTCTAGGGGTTATATTGATAAATCGGGTAATTTATCGGATAAATGAGAAATTAATTGCTACTAATTCACATGCTTATATAACTATTTGGTCACATGTGTGTACTATTGAATCACATTATTTACTATTAGGGGAGTCAGTGCTAGATTGATAATACTTGCATGACTAAGTTAAAAATGGAGGTATAGATGGAGGTACTATACTGTAATTCGTATTTTTCACATGATTATACTATTGATTCACATGATTGAACTATTGATTCATATTATTTACTATTAGGGGAGGTGGTGCAAGTTTGATAATACTTGCAGGACTAAATTAAAAATGAAAGAAAAGTTGGAGGTATTGTACTATAATTTTTTGAGCCCCAAAACGTGTAATTATTGAAACTATATTTTCCTATAAATAGAAGCACATTCTTCCTTCATTTTTCACCAATTCACAAAAGCTTTAGAGCGATTATTATAGAGAGAAAGAAGATGAGAAGTCTGCTACCTCACAATTTTAGTATCCAGTTTTTCCAAGGTAGGGAATATTATTTGTTGTACTCGTAGGGAATATTATTTCTTTCTTATCCATTAAGAGAACTTTTGTTATTCCATTTTTTATTATTCTATTGGAATAACCTGTATACGCGGGCTACCCTATACTTGGTGAAATTCTTCTGTTATTCCATTCTTTATCATTTTGTTTGAACATTTTGTTTATGCGTTTACGCCGGACCTGGTTCCATTATTTATCATTCTGTTGGAACATCATGTCTGTGCGTTCTACGCCGGACCTGGTTCCGTCTTTATTATTCTGTTGGAATATCATGTCTGTGCGTTTTACGCCGAACCTGATTCCGTCTTGATTATTCTGTTGGAATATCCTGTCTGTGTGTTTTATGCCGAACTTGATTCCGTTATTTATTATTCTGTTGGAATAACCTGCCTGTGTGGTCTATCGCATACCTGGTGATTTCTTTTATTATTCCATTCCTTGTTATACTCAGTTGGTTAAAGTTTTGACTTCTATATTCCATGAAATTAGTGGAATATCCTTAATATTTGCGCTTCATCTAGTATCTTTTCATGGAAATATTCTTCTGAGCATTCTTGAATTTTACCCTACAAAGCAGTATCATGTTGACAATTTGGACATTATTAGTTCCTGTATAAATTAATTCTTGAACTTATTTTATTGAATTCTTATATCATTGTCATCATCCTCATGTTTATATTTTTTTTAAAGTCATTTGTGGCCTGTAGTGCCTAGATGGACTTGGTAAGATTATGACCAGGGATTATTCGATATAATCATGGCCGTAATGTTATAAATAATGTGGTAAAAGTCTTCATTGGCCCGTAGTGCATTGATGGATAGTTGTTGGCATGATCATGACCATTAATGAATACACAAATATTCTTGGCCCGCAGTGCATGGATAATTGTGGTCGTAATACTAAAGAATATCTTTGGCCGTAGTGCAAGGGTGATTCGATGATGTAGATTATTTATTAAGCTAAGTTCCAGCGATAAAAGTGATGAAAAACCTTTTAAATCATAAAAGATAGTAGATTTTATTTTCTACTTGATTCTTTTAATGGATTGCTTGTTCCGCTGCAGTTAAACTTGATGTTTGTTACATTATATCAGTTTAACACTGTTTAAGGCTAATGATAATATATTCTGCATTATCTTAGTCATAATATTTTCTACTGGGCTAGTTGAGCTCACCCTTTTACTTTCATTGTTCTCTTCAGGAAATGAGAACGTAGCAGGGACTAGTCGGGAAACGGAGTGACGGACCAGATGATAGCATTAGTCCTCACTATTCAGTGAAATAGTGGGAAAATAAATGTAATAATATTGAATTTGAGTTTGTATATTGTCTAGACGACAATATTTGTATTAAAACTCACAGCTTATGTTTTGTCGTACTTTGCACGACAGTTGTATAATTAAGTTGTATTTGTATTCTGTACCATATATTTGATGACTCGGAATAGGTGATGTATACCTGTTTTGGGGGCGTCACACAAATACTATGCAGGCACTATACAAAATAAAATATAATATATTCTAATTATTGTCTAATAAAATAAATAACTTTATAAAAGTATTTTATTTTATATAAAAAGATTTTACTATGCAAACACTATGCATAATAAAATATAATAAATTCTATTTATAGAATAACTTTATAAAAGTATTCTGTTTTATATAAAAAGATTTTAATATGCAAAATACTATGCAGACACTATGCAACACTATGCATAATAGAATATAATATATTCTATTTATAGAATAACTTTATAAAAGTATTTTATTTTATTACATTAATAATACCAATAAAACAAAACTGAGTGACTTATCACATAAGCATCAATAATCAATACCGTGTGCTACTATGCAACCACACGTATTACTGTACTTTTACTACCGAGTAGTTCAACATTATTAACGGTAAAACTTCCGCCGTTATTTTTAAGAAAATATTTTTGTCGTTTTCTCAATCCGACAATAATTTCGTTGCGGGGTCCACCAATGATTGTGTCGTTGCACGAATATTTCCTGATAAAACAAATATTTTCCGACCAATCGAATATAATATGACAACTTGCATACTTTACAAAATTTATAAATACTACCCACAACTATAACATTATATCAAATCCACACCATAATATTCAAAAAAATATTTCGAGAAAATAAAATCTTTATTCATAAAATTTGGGGTCTCACATCGGAGGCTGCCTAACACCTTCCTTCCGCATAATCAAGCCCCCGGACCCTAACGAATCTCGATTTCACAAACCAGTCAAATAACATTACTAGGTCAATGTGTAAACCATTTTCGGTTGAGTTGGTGCAACTATTTAAAAATACCAACTGGTGACTCTTACAGTCCAATCGTCGACATATACATGTCGGATCTTTTCACAACTTGTTTTCTCAAACAAATCTCACCTAACATGAGAACACCAAAAGGCAAGAACAGAAAAAGGACAAATAAAAATCTCGACGTCTGACATGAGATATTTACTAATCAAAACAGTTTAGAAATAATCAAACTCTTATCTTTTAGAACATACTCTTTTATTGAAACTCTTTAATAAAATCAGTTTCTTAATATTAGTTAAAATAGCTATGAATAAGACTCCTATATAGATAACAACCGATAACTTAATTATTTATGAAAATATGTTTTTAAAATCTTTTAAACCCTTTAAACCTTGATAAGATATTGCTTAAAAATGTCTTACATTGAATCTTAAGATTTCCAAAACAAAAACACAACATGAGAATCCATTTTAAAGCCGTTCAATGTTCATGAGATGTAATTAACCTTAAGCTCAATTGTTAGCGCTGAGAGTACATATAAGAGTTTTAATTATACCAACAATGAAGGTGTCTATGCATGGTTGCTAAGAGTTTTATATCAACAAGGAAGGTTTCTAAGGCTGCTGTTATTACCAAAATTATCCATAGTGTTCCTACAAGAATATATAAAAGTGATGAATACTTATATATATATATATATATATATATATATATATATATATATATATATATATATATATATATATATATATATATACACACTAATGGACCACACTAAATGATATAATTACTCTTCATTTTATGTATTTTATCTCATCTTTTTGGGACAAAAATAATTGTACATTTAGGTTTCTTTTTTAGGATGGAGGGAGTACTATTTAATGTCAGGATAATATGGTCAATATAATTAAGTCATTAATACTCTCTTGAAATTTACAAACGTCAAATAAAAATGAATAACTTTTACTCTCTAAAAAGACAAATAAAAAGGTGTCGGCATTGGGATTGAAAATTCTACAGTTCTTTCTCATATATAGTTTTCAAATGCACTCTCATTTTCCTTTAATTTGGTGTGATATGTGAGATCTTTGAAAAATGGCTCTTTTGGTAATGAATTTACGAAGATTAATTTTAGATTTTTGCCCACGTGACAGAGTCGCCAGTTGGTATGGATTTAATTAGATGTATCAACTCATCTGAGTTTTAAGATTTGAAAAAATATGGCCTGAAATGTGACTACATTACATTAGTTCACAACTAAGATTCAAAGAGTTTGGGGTTCGTTGAAGTGGTAAAAGGTGTTAGGCATCCCTGACTTTCGTGAATATACGGTTACCGCTTTCCTAATCTTTTCCCAATTTTTGAAGAGTTGTATTGGTTTGTGTTCTAGGTGTTCCATATCTATGTGTGTTATGTCATTCCATAGTGTGTATGTGTTAGGTATATATCATGCATTGTGAGTGAGTTCATTTTCATCCTACTGGGAAGGTACTCTTGATTTAGTTTGTTTATTTATGATTTTAGTGAGTTTGATTTATATACTAGTGAGTGTGTGTCCTCCAAGATCTAAGAGTATGATTTCTAAACTTGTAAAGGTGGATGTCCTCAAAGGTTTGTGAGTTTGATTTCTGTTTGTCTAAATCTATACTAGCAAAATACGCAAGTATACGCAGTCCACGAGTAATATAATGATGCGTAGAATATCGTTCCTACAAGAAAAAACTGCAGTTTATACTAGCAACTATCAATTTTGTATATTAACTCGATTTTATTAAACAATTGATTAAGATTGTAAATTTTATAAAAATAAATAATTAAGTAAATTAAAAGTAATTACCACAAGGTTGAAGACTGATTATGGAGACTTAAGATTACAACTTCACTTATTGTTTCTTACATTAATACACTTCATGCTATGTTTGCTAATTATTATGTATTTTTTTATCGAGAAATCATCAATATTTATGACCATCTCTCTCGATATACCATAAACGAATCAACATAAATCCGCAGATGATAGAAATTAAGGTGAACACTCTAGTTAACTAATTCACTATATCTCTATGTGAATTACAATTAAAAAAGATTTGAAGCACATGTTCGCTATCAGACTACATGTGGTGTATAGGTATATCTCTATACTAGATACAAATTATGAGTTCCATCACCATGCAGAAAACACAATCACATGTTATCCAATTATAGTTAACAACAATTAACAAAGGAAGCATATTAGTCAAAGCTATGCAATAAGATCCAATGTAATCTTAAAATAGAAATTAGTTCATCATCATAAAAGAAAACAATGAATCCATAGAACAATTTAACATTTGAAGGTTACAAGTAAAAGTGACACTAAAAATACATAAAGTTAGTAAAGAATTAAGCCTAAGAAGTATCTAATTCTTAGGTATAAAACTCACTCATCAATTTCCAAACGCATGTGTCAAAAGAATTGTGAGTTTGGTTTGTAAATGTATTCAAGAGAAAGTGAGTTTGGTTTCTAAAATGGTGTGTATTTATGTCTACAAATGTTCGTGAGTTTGGTTTCTAAACTCGTGTATTTTTAAAAGAAAGTGGTTTGGTTACTAAACCCATGTGTGTGGATCCTCAGAGGTTCGAGGTTTAAAAATGCATTTTCAAAAATGATTTTCGAAGTGTATTTCAAAAATTAAAATGAAATTTCAAGTGTGTTTCTCAAAACTGATTTTGTAAGTGTGTTTCATTTTGTCAAAAGTCTTTTCCAAGCATTTAATTTTTACTCTTTGGATTTGTTTCATTTTAGAAGGCATTTAGTTTTTGAAATTTTTTTTGTTACACAAAGCAAAAGTAAAAGGGCTAGGGTCCAACTTAGGGTATGGCTACCATCACATTACACTCATCACCAAATTATGCTAATATCCACTATTTTGTGCCTTAAACTCAACCTTGAGAGAGAAAAACAAAAAGGGTTAATTACATATTTTAATTATTACATTTTTAGAAATAATTTCAATAATAGTGCATAGATAAACTAACTACAAAAGTAATATATTTTCCATATTATTTACAAAATTAATACATTTGGATATCATTTAATCGTGGCCCACGATTATCTCCATTATCTCTTCCCGTTAATTATTATTTTCTCCCTTATCTCTGTTCATCTTTCTCTCTCTTTTTTCTTCATCCTTTTTTTCCTACTAATGGATTCTTCATCTTCTTCTTCAGTCCTCGCAAGCTTGGATATCTCTCTAAACTATATATACCTACTAGTTCTTCTACTACTACAAATACACTACCACTAGACGACGGTGGTTTTGGAGGAGATAATGGCGGATCCGGCGCCGGAGGAAAACCTCGTGCTACTAGACGACGAATTTCGTTGTAAGAAGAACGATGGTAAAGGTTGGAGATGCAAGTCAAATAAAGATTTCTTAAGCAGCCGGCCGAGCAATAAAAAGCAACATCATTCCCCTAACCTTCCTTCCACCACATCTCTCTCTCTCTCTGTTTTTTTCTTTCTTTCTCGTGTCTTTCTCTTTAATTTCTTTCCAAGACTCTTTATTAATGTAAAGCTTAATTAGAGAATTTTCTCATTATCTTAAGGCTTCGTTGACATGACTATAATTCCCTACCCCTTGCATGGATTTTTTTTACTTTCTTTCATACTTTTGCTTCATTTTGCAGTTGGTTGCCAAACATTCATACCAAGGTAACCAATTCAGTGTTATTAGGTTACCAATTTATTTTGAATGTGATGCAGTTGGTAGCCAAACCTTCATACCAAGGTAACCAATTCAGTTTTATTAAGTTACCAATTTATTTTGAATGTGATGCAGTTGGTAGCCAAATCTTCATGCAGTTAGTTGCCAAACTTTCAGACCAAGGTAACCAATTAATATTGCATGTGTGGAGGTAAATTGGTTACCATGGTATAAAAGTTTGGTTACCTTGATATAAAAGTTTGGTTACTTTGGTATGAAGGGTTAGTTATCAACATTACATTCACTCTCTTATCTCTCTTTTTTCTATGCAGTGTTCTTATTTTTCTTGGGATATAAAATTGGAATTGAAATTTCTGGACATGAAGAAATTGTAAAAAATCAAATATCCACGATTAAAGTTTTAATTTCCAGTTCGGTTTTTGCGCGGAAGAGAGGGAAAAGGGCAGTGAAAGAGATGGAAAAGAATGATAAGGAATTACGACTTGTTGCAGATTTAAATGATAAAGTTTCGTGATTGCAAGAAAATTATTGAGGAACAAAAAGGTTGACAATGTTGTGGTTTCAAAGAAGAATGTGAGAAAGAGGATTACGTAGAAGAGAAGCGAAGTTTCTGAAAATATTTGAGGCAGGTGAAGATTTGAATTTTAATATTTGAGTTTGAATTATTATTTTGAATTTAAATTTATTTTTGCTGTTAGATTCAAGATGTTTGAATTTGAATTATTAATTATGACAGTTATTTTTTCTTGATTTTAGGTTTACTTATTATTGTGAATTGAATCTTATACTAATTCTCTAAATTAAAGAATTGTAATTGCACTAATATTGTAAATAAATATGAGAAAGTATTATTTTCGTAATTATTTTGATGATGCACTAATAATATAATTACTTTCTAAATGTTGTATATTATTGTAAAAGACCCAAAACAAAACAAATGGTTTTAAGGCCCATAAATGACTTGCAAACACTAATAATCATGTACAAACCCAATTTTAAATGTCCATAATGGGATGAAGGCCCTAATTCCTCCAAATATAGATTTAGAGGCTTAATTAGGATTCTTACAATTTCACTAAATTTCGCACCAATTCAAATGATACAATTTAATTTCAAATTTCATAATTAGAAGAGGGGCTTCTAAATATGAATTTAGAAGCCTTGTGCCTCCTAGATTCACAAACATGAAATCATTTCAAAATTAAAGCAATTACATGTATCTAATTTCTAAATTCATCATGAACTATGTCTAATTTCTATGGTATAGAGGCCCATAAATCTTAGACTCACCTAGGATTCCATCACTTTATAATTGGAAATTTTACCCAAGCAATTTAATCAATAGATTCTCACATAATTCCAATTGATATCCAGTTCAGATGTACTAATTGAGATGTAGAGAAGATATAAAAGAATCAACAATTAGCAATCCTATATGATTAAATTGAATTTGAAATTAAGAAGTGCGTGCACATCTAGAGGGAGGGTGATATGTGCTTATGATGAAAGTGATCAACAATGGCAATTTTAAAATCTCTGCTAACTGAACTATTCAGATAAGTTACCTGTCTACTTAAGTATTTAAACTAATATGCAAAACATGCTACCTGATTTTCAGAACATGTTAAGTAGTAGCTTCTTTTATCAATGCAGAATATAAAGTGTTTTAAGTGAAGAATTGAATCAATGCAAACAAGATTAACAGTAAATAAGAACACCAATATTTTTACGTGGTTTTACCCTTAACCTCTAATGGCTAAATCCACTTCTAATACCAATTAAAATTTGAGACTCTTTTATTATTTAAGCAATTACACAAATAACTCCTTGTATAAATCAACTCAGATAATGATGGACACCACTACCTCTTGTTGCTTCACAAAAACCTTTTGCTTCACAGCAACCTTTGCTCCACAGCAACCATCAAAGTCTGCTTTGCACTATCCTATCCACCACTGGATCAAACACAAGCCACAGTAAGCTTTTATACACTTTTTAATTAATAAAGATTATTATAACAATATCTATATATTTCTAGCAACAAGAAATTAATATAAGGCATAAACAATTAGCTAAAACTTTTTCAATGGAAGCACTGATATAAGAATGGTTTCACAATTCGTTGTTTGTTTAAGCTTTAGCCAAGAGGATATATATATATATATATATATATATATATATATATATATATATATATATATATATATATATATATATATATATATATATATATAGAGTCCGGATCCAGTCCGGGATCCCGGACTCTATTAAAATACGGACCTTTTTTTTTTTTTGAAACAACTAAAAAAAAAATTATGGAATTGGAATTTTTACATAATACAGTGTTTTGGGCGTGATTTGGATGCCTATACCAAAATATTTCTGTACAGTCTGGGCAGACTGTACATACATTGGTTGGTGTAGGTATTAAAAACACACCCAAAACAATGTATTATGGAAAAATTTCAGTTCCATAAATTTTTTTTTTTTAGTTGTTCTACCAAAAAAAAAAAAAAAAAAAAATTGGGTCCGGATTTTCTCCCGTCCGGGAGGTCCGGACCTGATCCTATTTCTATATATATATATATATATATATATATATATATATATATATATATATATATATATATATATATATAGGCTAACGGTCAGAAAACCAAATTCCTTAACTTAAGAATCCCAAAAGAGATATATGAGCAAAACCAAGATATGAGGGATTTGAATTTTGAAGTTAACTGCTAGAATTAAGGAATAAACATTTATAAAGATTAGTAGCAAAAAATCAGCCACACAGAGAACTTTTGACTTGTTAAAAGAAGGCTGAGATTTTTGAAATTGATTTTGTTTCCAAACTAACTTCCCATCTTTTTGAAATTTGAAAATTCAGCTCTAAGAAATACAAGCAAGATTGATTTTGTTTCCAAAAAGAAGCTTCCAATATTTGAATATGAGATAATAGCTGTTTGAACTAAGCTTTCAAAAATAATAAGATAGAAAACTTTTAAGCATATGAAGTACTCTTTTCAAAATAATTTCAAGCACAATGAAATTGCCTTGAAATTAATTAAATGAGCTAGAAATTCTTACATTTTGATTTCCTAAGTGAAGTCCTATGGACCTAACCATGTGGTGACACTAAACACCTTTTCTTCATACATGCTCACTTGATATCTTGCATTCCATAACCTGTGAATCACAAAACAACTCCATACAAAACATATGTTGTCATCATTAAAAGAAAAAACATAAATCAAAATTCTCCCCCATTTTGATGATGACAATATATTACTCACCCTAACTATATACTCCCCCTAAGATTATGCATATTAAAGAGCAAAAATAAATTGAACAGTAAATAGATACCATAGTCAGTCCAAGCAAAAATAAATTGAACAGTACATAGATAACATAGTCAGTCCATAATCATCTTTGAATATAATATATCATAATCAAGTTAGCATTCAAAAACCAGAGTATCATAGTCAATATAATACCAACAAAGTATTAACCAAAAATTAAACATAAGTGTATCAAAAAATAGCAACACCAGACCAATGATTTAAATCATAATCACATAGTCATTCCCCCATTGTCATTATCAAAAAAGAGATTAAAACTTAATTCTTTGTCAAATAATTCAAAGCAAATTTCATCGATCTTCTTGTTGACAACAAACAACTTAGCTTCAATCACACCTTGTTGGACCACAATATCATTTACTTTTGCTGTGACTGAGTTGATCTTTTCAAGAGCCTCATCAACCTTCTCCACCACACTATCAAACTTGGTCATCATTGAGTGAAAAAGAGAACACAATTCGGAAGTGGAATGAGCAAAAGGAGGAATATATGTGGAAGGGGCAGGGCCTAAGGAAGAGGATGGAGGAGAAGATGAAAGACCATGAAGCAGATTATCCATAGAATTATTTTGAGCCTCAACATCCCAAAACAAATTTCCATCATAAGATACCCCAAGACAAGAGTTGTTAAACACATAGTATTATCAATTTTTTCAGTAAGAGGAAAACATTCCTCAAGATCAAAGGAAATTTTGAAATGAGCCAAAGTATTAGTTATAAAACCACCAAAAGGAAAACATTTGTTTTTTTTTCAAACAGCTTTCCAAGTGTTTTATCATTATTAAACCAAAATTAAATTTAGTTCCTTTCAAAATCAATGCAAAAATAACCAAATCTTGGTAAGTCATATCACAACGACCACTAATCCTAGGAATCAAATTGGAATGAGCAATTTTATGTATGATGATATTCGTAGGAGTGGTTTCAATAACTTTAGGGAAGAAAATGTTAAAAAGATTACAAAGTAAATTTGTATCCATGAGATTACCACATTTTGAACCAGGGTTTCTATGATATCAGATTTTATGGACATTGTTAAGTCATGATATTTCTCCTATTGGGCTGAACGGATTGGGCCTACTCATTCCGTTCGGTCCATTAAGTCTCCATTAAGGGTTGGTGACATAACTGGGCCTAGTCATCATATCATTTCTGTTTAACCCTGTAAGATGGATCGGGTCGTTGAGTTAACCCATTGGATCATTTATTATCTATTACTTTGACTTGTAATGATGAAAAAGCATGACAGTTGACTAAGGCACCTGCCATGCATTAATGTGGATGGAATTATAGCCGGCCGGCGATATAAACAGTGGCAAAAAGTAGTGAGTAAACTACAAACAGACGGCAGGATCCATCAGATCACGAGGATTGCGTCAGAGGTAGTGGGTGACACAGTAAACCAGGTAAGAGAGTATAACCTATCAACCAAGTCTTCATAACCAGGTACGTGAACATTCACACACACGACAGAACTATTATCTCTCTCAATACACTAGACATTACATTCCTCCATTGTTAACCTTGTGAACACGCGTACTTACTCTCACGCCTGAGCTATCCCCCGGCGGTCCGGCCTTCAAGCTTGTGGTGTTTTTCGTGTTTACTGTGCAGGATCAGGGCGTCTTACGTGATTGGGACGTTGGAGAAGATCTTGGCGTTAACATTGGCGCTAGAAGGAGGGCTTTGTTCTAGTGTTCTTGAAGTTTTCAATCACAAATTGTCGCTGCTCTACATCGGAATCCATGGTGAAGAAAAGTAGAACAGTTACCTCTAAAGGATACCTGATGGCTATGACTTCGTCTACACAATGAGTATCTGTCAAGGATTGATTGGGTCCTTCAAAGAGTGCTCATGCTGGTATTGCTTCCAAGCAGGTTTCTGAGGGTTCTCGTTCGAGAACCCAAGGTGATGCTAGAAGAAGATTGATTTTTGCTGCCGAGAGAAGACCTGACCATGTTCGGAAAAGGGTAGAAGGCATACTGCTTAGAATCATATACCGAAGTGGTCAGACTGACAGACCGATCAAGTTAGAAAGAAGTCTACACTTTAAAGACATGTCTCGAGGTCGTCCTCGGGATCGAAGAAGACCCAACAGCCATTTTCCTGATTGACCGAAGAGGGTATTCCGCCTTATTGGTCTTCGGGATTATGGTCGAAGCAGAGTAGATGAAGACCCAACAGCCATTTTCCTGATTGACCGAAGAGGGTATTCCGCCTTATTGGTCTTCGGGATTATAGTCGAAGCAGAGTAGATGAAGACCCAACAGCCATTTTCCTGATTGACCGAAGAGGGTTTTCGGCCTTATTGGTCTTCGGGATTATGGTCGAAGCAGAGTAGATGAAGACCCAACAACCATTTTCCTGTTTGATTGAAGAATGGTACTTCGCCCTGTTGATCTTCGGGATTATGATCGAAGCAGACCCAGAAGCCGCACTCCTGAGAATCCACCGAGGGCACACCGCCCTGTGGATAATCGTCTTCGGAGATGCCCGTCTAAAGTTGCAGGTTCGAATGGAAAAGACAAGACTAGTCGGAAGAGACTTTGAGAAGGTTTCTGTCTAAATCGGCAGAAAGATGTTTGCCAATCTTTGGTACGTGGAAAGGGCCGAAGAATGCTAAGACGTTCCAGTGGACTTCGGGCCGAAGAATGCTAAGACGTTCCAATGTAAAATTAATATGTTTAATATTTTTACAATAATAATTATAATATTAATATGTTTAATATTTTTACAATAATAATTATAATATTAATATGTTTAATATTATGTTTTTATTATTATGTTTAATATTAATATTTTATTTTTATTATTAGACCTGTTAATAATAATAATAATAATATGTGAATATTAGAATTATATTTGTAACTTGTAAGAAAAGTGGGAAGCCTGCCGGGGGCATTTTTGGAATTAGCTGTCTGCCGCTACAGCCTGTAGCGGCAGGGAGAGAAGAATTAGGCATAAGACTGCCGCTACAGCCTGTAGCGGCAGGGAGGAAATTGGTTTGTTGCAGCAAACGTTTGCTATGGATGCACTCCCTAAAATAAATCTCTCAAGTTAATTTACTAGTATGTAATTTAAATACTAGTGCTCTTTAATTAAATTACTATAACACTTAGGTTATTTAGTTCTCATTCCCAATATAAAATATTAGGTTATATAGTTTTCTTTTTATTTCTCTTTATATAATCAAGAAATATATATACATCTTTACATCTTTATAATATATATTTATTTACTCACATATATCTTTAACATGCGTCACAAAATATTTACACCCTTTTAAAAATTATTTAGGGTCACATTAGTAACTTGCATGCTTACAAGTCCTTAATTAAGTATCGAGTCTTGCTTATAAGTTGCCTTATTTGCTAATTTGGCTTGCCATATTCTTAATTCGTTTTTAGATTTCCTTTAATTCGATTAATGACTCATTTGACCAATTTATCTTCTAGAAATTAATTATTATCAAAATAAATATTGATTTCTACTAAGCTCAATATTTCCATCGCAAATGAAAATATTCTCATCAACAATTTCATCTTTGATTTTTCAAAGTTTGACTTTTTCCCAAAAAAATTCAATTGGTTGACTTTTTAACCAAAAAGTCAAACCCGGCACAAAATAATGTTTATGTCTATCTTGGCTAATTTTGACGTTCTGGACTTAAATCCGCGATCTGTTCGTCGAAATTCTCATCTAGACTCAAAGGAAAAGTTCGCTCATCAAAATTCTACTTCGAACTCAACTGTAAGTTTTAATTCCAATTCATGCATTATATTCAAATATTACTCCCGTCGTTAGTTTAAACTACTTAATTAGCTTAAACCAAAAAAATAAATTTACATCTCATCACTAAATAAATAATAAATATACAACACCTATATTTATTATTACATACATAATCACATAAATATATATAACACATATACATTTATATTTTCAAACCAGACACGTCTCATAATAAAAATCTTATTCTTATTTTAATAATCTATAAAAATTCGAGTTATCACAAAATACATGATATCAAGTCTAGATGCAGTTAAATAAAGAAGACAACCAATCATACCTCTGTACTTGGTTACCTCAATATCTTTACATGTAGCATCTGTGGTTAGCTTGATAGTAGTGCTCATCGGAATTGCTTTTGATTTGGTATTTTCAAAATCAAATCTCTTCAATAGCTCGTTTATATATTTTTTTTGGTGTATATTGATTTTTTTCTTGGATTATTTTTTAGCCCCAAAAATTAGCTTAGCTCCCCCATTAATTAAACTCATGTCAAATTGATTATGCATGCATTTTGAGAACCACTCAGACAAAGAGATATTAGTAGCACCAAAAATAATATCATCAACGTAAATTTTAACAATAAGTAAATCTTTATTTTTAGTCTTAATAAAAAGTGCAGAGTCAATTTTTCCTCGATTAAAACCATTGTCTAGAAGGAATTTGCTGAGCCTATCATACCAAACTCTTGGAGCTTGTTTTAGTCCATACAATGTTTTCTTTAATTTATAAACATGAGTATGATATTTTTCATGTTCAAAAGTGGGTGGTTTCCTAACATATTCTTATTCATTTAAATAAACATTTAAGAAGGCACTTTTCACATCCATTTGAAATAATTTAAACTTTCTATAATAAGCATAAGCTAGCAGGATTCTAATTGTTTCTAACCTTGCAACTAGGGAAAAAGTTTCTTCAGAATCTATTCCTTCTTGTTGGTTATATCCTTTGGCCACCAACCTAGTTTTGTTTCTCGTTATTATGCCATTTTCATCAAGTTTATTTTTGAAAATCCATTTTGTGCCAATTATAGATGCATCATTAGGAGGTTTTACAAGTTCTCATACCTGACATCTTTCAAATTGGTTTAGTTCTTCTTACATGGTAATAGACCAATTCTCATCTTGAATTGTTTCCTTGGCATTTTGTGGTTCTATCTATGATCGAAATGCTGAAAAGGAACAATAATTGTGAGCTTTTCTTCTTCTGTTCATCCAAGTGTTTGGATCTCCCATGATCAGATTCGGAGGATGATTTTTCATTGTTCTAAATGATCTGGGTAGTCTGATATTGGACATTTCCTCTTCTTGAGCATGCATAGGTGTATCAATTTCTGTTCTGCTTCTGTAATATTGTTTGATTTGTCTTCTGAAGCAGACGGGTAATCAGGTTGTTTGGATAATGTTATCTTGTTTGATCTTTTTCCTTCTGAAACAGACGAGTGATCAAATTGTCTGAATGTTATGGTTTTATCTGAAGTAGACGGGTGATCAAGTTGTCTGGATAGTACTATTTTATTTGAAACAGACGGGTGGTCAGGCTATCTGGATAGGTTTAGCTGAACTCTAACTTCGATATTCTATTTATTTATATCAACTTCAATTTCTTTTATTGAAAAATCGTGGTTAATCTCATCAAATATTACATGGAAAGATTCCTCAACTTTTTGTTTTTCAAGATTATAAACTCTATATGCCTTACTATGCAATGAATATCTAAAAAATATGGCTTCAGATGATTTTGCATCAAATTTCCCTAGATTATCTTGAGTATTTAGAATGAAACATTTAGCACAAAACACATTAAAATAACTTATATTAAGCACTCTTTTGTTTAGCATTTCGTATGGAGTTTTCAATAAGATATGTCTAATTAAAACCCTATTTAAAATATAATATGCAGTACTTAAAGCCTTTGCCCAGAATCTTCTAGGCAACTTACTTTCTTAAAGAAGAGTTCTTATTGTTTCATGGAGTGTTTGGTTTTTCTGTTTCACCACCCCATTTTGTTATGGCGTTCTTGGTGCAGAAAATTCATGTGAAACACCTTTCTCATTGTAGTATGGAATGAAGTATTTACTGAACTCAACACCACGGTCACTTCGTACACTAATTAATTTAAGATTATTTTTTGTTTCAAGATTCTTTATAACCTTGTCAAATTCTGCAAAAGGTTGATCTTTAGTTTTTAAAAATAATACCCATGTAAATCTTGAAAAATCATCAACAATAAGAAATGCATAATAATTATTTCCTAAGCAAGCATATCTTTCAGGATAAAATAAATCAAGATGTAACAATTAAAGAGGTAAGGAAGTATATACCTGATTTTTACTTAAAAATAAGTTTCTTACTTGTTTACTTAACTGGCATGTGTCACAAACACCTTTCTTTTCATATTTTAATTTTGAAAGTCCCTTGACAAGATTCTTTGAAGATAACTTACTAATTAGTTGCATGCTTCTATGTCAAAGACTTGATTGATCATGGACAGCAGCTAAACAGGTGTCTGCAACTTGATATTCAAAGCAAATTGTATTTATATTCCCTTCTCTGTTAGCTACAAAAGGCACATGGTGAGCATAATGGATAATAACACAAATTTCTTTATCAAACATTACTTTGTGGCCATTATCCATAAGTTGACTTACACTAATCAAATTATATTTCAAACCTTCAACATTATGAACATTATCAATAAAGACCTTACCATTTCCTATTTTACCTTTATTGATAATTTTGCATGTGTTGTTATCTTTAAATGTAACAGTTCCTCCTTTCATTGACACAAGTGAGGTGAATTTAGACTTATCCCCTGTCACGTGTCTAGAGCATCCGATGTCTAATACCCATTTATTTGATGGCACCTTTGCTTTAAGCATACCTACAAAATATAAAGGTATCTCATAATATTCAAATTTTCTTCACCTTGAACAAATTTTACAAGATCATTTTTTAATTAAATTATTTCTTTGTTTTTTTTCATCTTGCATGCTTATTATTTTTCCATCATTAAAACATCTATACATGTATCTCTCATTTTCAGTCTTTCTTTCAAATCATCATTTTTCTTTTTGAGAACATTATTTTCTTCATTTAATTTGTTTGCACGATTATACAAAATTTTATTATAGTTATCTAAGTAATAAATTTTCGCATTTAACTTGGACACTTCACTTGATGTACAATCTCTGACGATTTCTTGTTTTTCTTCAATCAATGTTTCTACTTCATTCATTAAGTTTTTTTATTCAAGTTTTTAAATGTGCAGTTTTTTCTTTAAGACACAAGTTTTATTTTTTTAACACAATATAATCTGAAACTGTTACTTAAAGATTTTAATTACTTACTTCGGATGTTTCTTGAATATTGTCTAGTCCGGTGAAGCATAATTGTGCAGTTTCATCTTCTTGTTCCGCTTCATTTTCCGATTCATCATCTTTCCATGACATCAAGGCTCGTCTTTTTGAAGTGTTGCCTTTGTTATTCTTTTTAAGTTGAAAATAGTCCCTCTTGAAATGGTCAGGTTGTCCACACTCAAACAGATTTCTTCTTGAGATTTTTGTTTGAACTCTTTCTTGTTGTTGAAGTTCCTTCCTTGAAGCTTTATTTAGTCCTTCTTTCTGATTAGGTTTCTGAAATTCCTAGTCATTACTTTTATTTTCTCATCATAGTCCCGATCATTATTCCTTTCGGTTTGAAGAGCTAAGGTTTTCTTCTTTGGTATCTCATCTTCCTCATTATATCTTTTTAGTTGGTTTTTGAATTCCTCAAGTTCTCCAAACAGTGTAAGTGTTTTCATGGTGTTGAAGGTTGAAAAATCTTGTAGAGTAGTCACTTTTGGTGCGAATCTTTGGGCATGACACGTAGTAACTTTTTATTGATTTCTCTTTGATCAATCTTCCTCTCAAACATGCTAAGAGAATTCATTATAGTGAGTAACCTTGTTTGAGCTTCCTTAATCGTCTCATTCTTTTCTAGTTTAAACAATTCATACTCTTACACCATCATACAAAGTTTCACCTCTTTCACCTTAGACGTCCCTTCATGGCTGATGATGATAGTATCCCATATTTCTTTCATTTTACAGCAACTGGAGACTTTGTCAATTTTTGATTGTACCATCCCACTTAGCAAGATATTCATAGCTATTGAATTGTAGGATATCATGTACGATTCATTCATATCCATCTCCATGAGCATTTTGGGTCTGCCATTGTCATGCCTAATAATGACGGGTCCATTGTCAACAACCCACCATTCTTATGGGTCTCTGTTAAGATATATCTTCATTCTGAACTTCAAGAAATTGAAGTTCTCACTGCCCAACAACAATGGAAGTCTACTAGTGTACTGCCCCTCTTGAAAATTAAGATGTGCCATTTGAATCTTACTATACGGTCTACAAAGACACAAGTTATTAGAGCCAAAGCTCTGATACCAAATGAAATTCAAAAGTGTGTGCACACCTAGATGGGAGGTGAATAGGTGTTTATGATGAAAGTGATCTACAATGGAAATTTCAAAGTCTCTGCTAACTGAATTATCCAGACAGGTTATCACTTGTCTGCTTAAGTATTTAAACTAATATGCAAAACCTGCTAACTGATTTTCAGAACATGTTAAATAGTAACTGTAAGACCCAAACCTTTTATGAATAAAGATTTAATTTTCTCTAAATATTATTTTTAATAATAAGGTGTTAATTTGATATAATGCTATAGTTATGAGTGATATGTGCAAATTTTGCAAAGTAAGCAAGTTGTCATAAAATATTCGTTTTGTCGGGAAATATTCGTACAACGGCGCAATCATTGGTGGACCACATAATGGAATAACTGTCGGATATAGAAAGCGACAGAAATAACCTTTTTACAAAAAAATAAAGGGAAAACTTTTACAGTTAATTGTTGAAATACCCGGTGATAAAAGTAAGGTAATACGCATAGTTGCACAGTAGCACACGGTATTGCACATTATCTCTGATTATTGATTCTTACATAATAAGTCACTCAGTATTCAATAATTGCCACATTAGTTGCTACATAGTATCTCAATAATTGTTACAGTAACATATACACAATATTTTATATTATTTGAATAATATTATTAGTTAGCATTATTGGCAATGTATAGAAAGTTCTGTCGAGAAAATGGATTATGTTATATAATTGCGCGCCAATAAGGATAAATTCTTATCGAAAAGTCCCATCTTTCCTGGGAATGATCTGGTTCTTAGTATTGTGAGCTTATAATATTAATTGTGAATAATTATTATGTGCTGTATATTGATTCAATTTTGATATAAATGAAGGAATTTAGCATGAAACAATTGTTGAAAGGTTGGCATATTTTTTTTATGGAATCACAATTATCTTCTCCGATAAAATATTCATTTAAATATATTATTATAATATTACATTATAATAGTATAATGTGATAATATAATAATGTAATTTTTATAATTTAAATGGTAATATTATTATTATAATATATATATATATATATATATATATATATATATATATATATATATATATATATATAAGCATGTGATTGAAGGGACGGAGGTGAGCAAATTGTATTTGAATGCTTTATTTTCAAAAACAGTATAACTTTGTCTTTTTTTTCCAAGTTGGTTATTCCTCTTGCAATTCTTTTCTCCAAATTGTGGGCCTCACCCATAAGAAGTTGCAAGTTAGACAGAGAAGAAATTGAAGGTTAGGCGAAGAAGAAAAAATAGCGAAGTTAGGCAGATTGAGTTTGTTTCCTTCCTCCGTGCTACACTATAAAAGGGGGGTATCCCTCCATCCTAAACACACCATCACAATATCAGAAATCCTTCCTCTATAATATTGTGAGTATTTCTTTTGAGTATAAAAATACTTTGAGTATAGCTTTTAGTGCAAGATTTTCTGAGGATAATATTTGATATTCCAGTCAAATCTAGTCTCTACTAAGGTAAAGTATATTAGTTTATTTCAATACTCGTAAGAAATATCATTTGTTTTTATACTCCATATTATGTAAGTGATATCATTTCATTTCATATTCCTAAATTTAAACTTACTATTGTAAGTATTGCTTCTATAATTCCTAAAATGATTAAAAATTCTTTAAGTTTTACGCTTCATCTAATATCATTTCACTGAAATATTGGTCTGAACTTTCTTATTAAATTTTAATCTTTTCATGTCAGGGTACTAGTCATGAGTACTATTCATACGGTAATATTCATGGGTACTATTCATACGTACTTTTCATACGGTACTATTCATTAGTACTATTCATAACAAAATTTAAATTTCTTTTTTTGTCCAAATTATTTTTGATACATGAATATCATTCTTGAATTTTACTCCACAATTAGTTATCATGTTGATAATTTGGACATTCTTGAACTCGGGATAAATTGAATTATAAATCTCTAATATTTATCCTTGATCTCACTTGATTGATTCTTTATATCATTGTCATCATCCTCATGCTTATATTGTGGTGAAAGTCATCTTTGGCCCGTAGTGCAAAGATGAATTGTTGATTGGTATGATTATGATCAGGGATTGTGTATTGGTATAATCATAACCTTTAATGTTACAAATAAAGGTTTGTGGTGAAAATCCTCTTTGGCCCGTAGTGCATAGATGGACAGGTGTTTGTCATGATCATGACCGCTGGTGATACAAACGATTATCTTTGGCCCGTAGTGCTTAGATAATTCGTTGATTGGAAATATTTATTGATTGGGGTTACAGGGATAAAATATTGATGATGGACTTTTGAATCATAGAAGATAGTAGACATCATGTTCTACTTGACTCTTCCAATGAATTGTTGTTTCTACTGCAATTGTTGATCTAAAACTTATTGTCTATTGTATTCTATCAGAATTTTTCCTGTTGAGGACTAAGGATAATTTTTTCTACATTATTTTAGTCATAATATTCTTTACTGGGCTAGTTGAACTCACTCTTTTTCTTTTGGTTCCATTGTTCTTTTTAGGAGGCGAGAATGTAGCTGGGACTAGTCGGGGAGTGGAGTAATATTCCAAGATGGTTATTATAATATTATTCACTATTTTGTAAAATAGTGTGACAATAATTGTTATAAGAACTTTATTTGAGTTTGGATATTGTCTACAAGACATTATTTGTATTAAAACTCACAGCTTATTTTTTGTCGTATTTTACACGACAATTAATAGTTGTATAAATGAAGTTATATTTGAATTCTGTACCATGTATTTGGTGACTCAGAATGGGTTGTGTGGACCTATTTTGGGGGCTTCACAATAACGTCTTTTATCAATGCTGATTATAAAATGTTTAAGTGCAGAATTGAAACAATACAAACAAGATAAACAGTAAATAATAACACCAATATTTTTTCGTTGTTCTACCCTTAACCTCTAATGGCTTACACTAAAAGAAAAAAGGCTTATCAGTGACCAGTTATTCGCGACCGCATAGGGTCGTAGATGTGACGTCCCCAAAATAGGTCCATACAACCATTATGAGTCGCCAAATACATGGTACATAATTCAAATATAAACTTCATTTATACAATTATTAACTGTCGTGTAAAATACGAAAAAATGTAAACTGTGTGTTTTAATACGAATAATGTCTTATAGAAAATATCCAAACTCAAATGAAGTCCTTATTATAATTATTATCGCACTGTTTTATAGAATATTGAGGACTACTATAGCCACCATCTTGGTCCATCACTCCATTTCCCGACTAGTCCCAACTATATTCTCCTTTCCAGAAGAGAATAATGAAAGAAAATGGTGAGCTTAACTAGCCCAGTAAAAAATATTATGACTAAGATAATGTAGAATAAATTATCATTAGTCCTCAACAGTGTAAAATCTGATAGAATACAATAGACAACAAGTTTAGATCAACAACTGCAGCGGAACAAGCAATCCATTAGAAGAATCAAGTAAAGCATGATGTCTACTATCTTCTATGATTTAAAATTTCATCATCAATATTTTATCTCTATAACACAACTCAATAAATATTTCACATCATCGAATTATCTATGCACTACGGGCCAAGGAAATTCGTTAGTATCACCAGTGGTCATGATCATTTCAACAATTGTCCATCTATGCACTACGGGCCACAGAAGACTTTCACCACATCATTTGTTTGTAACATTACAGGTCATGATTATACCAATACATAATTCCCGGTCATAATTATACCAATCAACAGTCCATCTATGCACTACGGGCCAAAGATGACTTTCACCACAACATAAGCATGAGGATGATGACAATGATATAAGGAATTAATCAAGTGAGATCAATGATAAATATTAGGGATTTATAATTCAACCTATCCAGAATTCAAAAATATCCAAATTATCAACATGATAATTTATTGTGGAGTTCAAGAATGATATTCATGTACCAAAAATAATTTGGATAGAAAAGAAATCAATTTTGACGTGAATAGTACCCCGAGTGAATAGTACCCTGTGAATAGTTTCCCAAATGAAAATATTGAAATTTAATAAGAAAGTTCAGACCAATATTCCAATGAAACGATACTAGATGAAGCACAAAACTCAAGGATATTCTACTAATTTCAGGGATTATAAAAGTAATACTTATTAAAGTAAGTGTAGATTTAGGAATATGAAACGAAATAATATTTTTTACATACTATAAAGTATGAAAGAAAATAATATTTTTTACGAATATTGAATGAAAATAATATCCCTTACCTTAGTAGGAGAGTAAATCTGACTGGTATAGTGGAGATATTCTTGAAGAAAACTTGCACTATTTACTACACTCAAAGTATCCTTATACTAGAAAGAAATACGCACAATATTATAGAAGAAGAATTCTCTGATCTTGATGTAATTTTTATTTCTTAACTAAGCATCCTATTTATATATAGGAGAATGATAGGGAACTATTTAAAAGAAAATCACGGACAAACAGTAAGAATTCACTGGCGAACGAATTCAGCGAAATTTTGATTTTACTATTTATTACTATGCAATAAAATATTCTAATAAAACAAAATTTTTATATAAAATATAATATATTCTATTTGTAATCTAATAAAACAAATAACTATATATATAATATAAAAATTATTTTGTTTTATATAAAAATTTTTCTGTTTTATTACTATTATAATAATAATAATAAAACAAAATTGAGACAACTTTCTACCGGTAATTTTGAAAAATGAGTAAATGGAGGTCCATGTAATGAGACAAACTTACAACAAATACTTCATGACAAACCCCATTATTTATATCAAAAATTGAATAAATATTTATCATAAATAACATATCTTCAATAAACACATTTTTACTCTTTCAACAATTATTCAGAATTAATATTATAACTCGTAATATTGACAACCAGATTATTCTCAAGAAATAGGGGCTTTCAGATAAAGACTTCTCCTTATTGGCGCGTAATTAAATACCCGAACCCCTTTCCTCGACAGAACTTTCTAGACATTGTCAATAATGCAAATAATAATATGAATAACTGTGTCGTCTCAATTATTGATTTAATAATATAAAATATTGTGCAGATGATATTGTGACAATAATTGAATTAATAATATGAGATACTATGCAACAACTACTGTGACAATTATTAAATAAACTGAGTGACTTCTTAAGTAAGCATCAATAATCAGAGATATTATACAATACTGTGTGCTACTGTGCAACCACGCGTATTACTGTACTTTTATCACCGGTTATTTCAACAGTTAACGGTAAAAGTTTTGTCGTCATTTTTATAAAAATGTTATTTCTATTGCTTTCTATATCCGACAATCATTCCGTTGTGGGGTACACCAATGATTGTATCATCGTACGAATATTCCCCAACAAAAAGAATATTTCCTGACCAAACGAATATTTTATGACAACTTGCTTACTTTGCAAAATTTGTACATATCATCCATAACTATAGCTGTAAGACCCCAACTTTTTATAAATAAAGATTTAATTTCTCTAATTATTATTTTAAAATAGTAAGGGGTTGATTTGATTAATGTGGTTAGTTATGGGTAAAATACGCAAATATTTTAAATAAGCAAGTGGTTATAAAATATTCATTGTTGTCGGAGAATATTCGTTTGGTCATGGAATATTCTTACTGTCGGGGAAAATTCGTACGACGGCGCAGCCTTGTGTGGGCCCCATAACGGAAAGCGATTGAATGAAGAAAACGACAAGTATAAGTTGTTTACAAATAACGACGTAGTTGTTACCGTTAATACTGTTGGAATACCCGGTGGTTAAAATACAGTAATACGCGTTATTGCACAGTAGCACACGGTATTGCACCAATTATTGATTCTTACATAAGAAGGCACTACTCAATAATTGTTACAGTAGTTACTGTTCAATATTTTATTTTATTGATTCAATAATTGCTGCGTTGATATTTTATATTATTGTTGTTTCAATAATTGTCACTACACAGTATTTTCCATTATCGAAGTAATAATTTATATTATCTGAATAATATTATTAGAAAACATTATTGGCAATATCTAGGAAGTTCTATCTAAGGAGAGGTTTGGTCACCTAATTGCGCGCTAGTAAGGAGAAATTCTTATTGGAAAGCTCTCTCTTTCCTGGGAACGGTCTGGTTGCCAGTACTATGATTCTATAATATTATTTGTGAATAATTAATTATTGATTTATATGATGAGAAAAATATTTATTTTATGTGGATATAGATGGAGAAAATTTTTAAAGTGGCAATTGTTAAAAATTGATATTTTATCTTTTCTGATAAAATAATATTTTATTATATTATTATAATATAATAATGATGATATTTTGACAATGAATGTGGGATATATAAATATAAGAGGAGGAAGAATATTTTTGTTGCATTACATGATTAACACATGTTTTGTGTGTCGGTGGACCCCATTTCTTGACTGAAATTTAATTATAGCCTGTAAAATCGTCCGTATATGGATTTCGATCAATTTCTATTTGGAATTTGGAAAAACTTTCTTCTGCAAAGTTGTAGAGAAAAAAATTTCTTATAAAATTTTGCGAGATTTGATTTTTCTGATAAAAAGGCTATTTATTATGAATTATTAAAGTTCCGTAGTTCCGAAATAATTGGTTTTTGAAAGTTTTAATTATTTTTAATTAGAAAAACGTTTTTTGCAATCCCACATGTGTGGTAAATGAGCTGAATTCAGATTTTTGGGAGGTGTGCTTGAATGTTATTAAATAAAATTATTTATTAAATTTTCTGCTTTGGTGTTCTAAGCAATTTCCTATAAATAGGGTGCTTAGGTTAGAATTGAAAATCACACCAGAAACTAAATATTTCTCTCTCTTTCTCTCCCTATAATATCAAGCGTATTTTATGAGTATTTTAGTACTTTGAGTATTACTATACGGTGCAAGTTCCTTCAGCACTATATCCAGTATTTCAGTCAGAAGTACTGTTTTTGCGAGGTAAGGAGTGTTATTTTCTTCAAAAATGATATTATTTCTTCAATATCATTATGCCGAAATATTGGTTGGAATTTTTATCAAATTTGGAACTTTTCATGTCGGAGTTTCTATTCATGAGTTACTATTCACGAGTACTATTCACGAAGCATGATGATCTTTTTTGTGAAATTTCTATCTTTTAGTGTCGAAGTTACTATTCACGTATACGGCACTATTCACGAATACGGCACTATTCATAGAAAAATTAAATTTTCTTTTCTGTGTCCAAGATTGTCTGTTATGATTCCTATCTTTGATTGGATCTATGTTTTGGTCTTCATTCTCGAATTTTACTCCACTCTGATTATGTATGAAGTGTTTTTGAACTTGGATTGTGTAAAGTACGAATCCTTAATATTTATTCTTTTGTTTCACTGGATTCATTTCCTTTAAAATATTTTTCATCATCCTCAGTCCTAAATGATAATATTACTAAATATCTTTGGCTTGTAGTGCAAAGATGAATGATTTTTTGATGAATATCTTTGACATGTAGTGTAAAGATAAACAGGTGTTTAGATGAACATGTCCAACTGATTAATATCTTTGGCCCGTAGTGCAAAGATGAACATGTGTTGAGATGAACATGACCAACTGGTGAATATCTTTGGCCTGTAGTGCAAAGATGAATATTTTATTTATGATGTATATTGATTGATGTTACAGGGATAAAATATCGATGATGGACTTTTAAATTCATAGATGATAGTAGATTTCATTCTCTACTTAACTCTTCTAATGAATTGTTGTTTCCGATGCAGTTGTTGATCTAAAACTGGTTGTCTATTGTATTCTATCAGATTTTTCCCTGTTGAAGACTAAGGATAGTTTGTTGTACATTATCTTAGTCATAATATTCTTTACTGGGCTAGTTGAGCTCACCCTTTTCCTTTTTGTTTCATTTTTCTTCTCAGGAGATGAGAATATAGCGGGAACTAGTCGGGGTGTGGAGTAATGGTTCAAGACAGTTGTTTTAGTAGTCCTCACTATTTTGTAAAATAGTGTATCAATAATTATAATGAGTACTTATTTGAGTGTGGATATTGTCTAGAAGACAATATTTGTATTTAAACTCACAGTTTATGTGTTGTCGTATTTTGCACGACAATTGTATTAATGAAGTTGTAGTTATTTCTGTACCATGTATTTGGCGACTCAGAATAGGTTGGTTGGATTGAACCTATTTTGGGAGCGTCACAGTTGGTATCAGAGCTTAGGGATATGATCTCTGGCGGAGATCGGGGAATAAAACTAGGAGGGGAGAGACGAGTAAATCCTTCGCTAGTGTGTCATACCTAAGCTTATTTGTTGGTCGGTCATAATATAGGGGTATTATGTAATTTGTTAATTTGTTTAATTAACCCTTTTTTTATGGTAGTATTTGAGAATGGCAACTGAGAACGTTAACATTAGAGTGAATGAGATTGTGGAGACACCTTTAGTCACCAACCAGGCTAATGTGATGTCAGGCGAAGAAGGAATTAGAGATATCCATGTGGTGAGTGAAGAATTGATAGTTGAGCCCGAGATAGTCGCAGAAGTAACAACTGAGAGTGATCAAGAAGAGGAAGAAGAGGTACCTGAGGAAAATTTATTAGAGGTATTTTATGATCAAAATGTAGAATTGCAAAATTGTATTCATGAGTTAGAAGAACAGGCTGAAGAATGGCAGGCGGTCGTGGAGCAAAAGGATACAACGATTCAAGCTTGTGTTACCCGATATGTGATGCTTGAACAGAAGCACTCTTTGGCATAGTATAAGATGATAAAGCTGGAATCTGAGCTGAAAGAAGAAATAACTGAACGAGTGAGAATGAGTGATGCATGGGTAAAAGCCGCATGACGCGTTGATATTGTGGAAAGAGATGTCCATTCTAAAAAGAGAAGATTTAACGATGACAGGAAGACGTCGGTAGCAGCACCAGCACCAGCAACAAATTCTAGGGGAAAAGAACGACCGCCAGTTAGATGCTACAAATGCGGAGAGGAGGGACATATAAGTCCAAACTGTTCACACCCTTCTAAGGTATGTTTTAGTTGTGGAAAAGATGGTATGTTTTAGTTTGTCCTGTAGCGAAATCAAGTCCAGCTGGAACGGTGGCACCAAAGGCGGATACGGAAAAGACAAAGTCAACGGTTCCTGGAAGAGCGTTTGTCGTGACCGGTCAGAATGCGAGGAACCCGAACGAAGTTAGCACAGGTTAGTTAATTATAAATTCTTGCGAAGTTTATACCTTATTAGATACCGGTTCTACCCATTCATTTATCTCTCCTGCTTATACTCAACGTTTAAACTTGACTCTAGAGAAAATTAGACTTTGACTTATTTTTTGAAACTCCGTTAGGAGAAACTTTCGTTACATCCGCTGTTTATGAATCTTGTTTGATCCAAGTTGGCACCATCACATTACCTGTTGACCTTATTTCTTTAAATATTCTTGCATTTGATGTGACCTTAGGGATTGATTGGTCAACCACTAATCATGCTAAAATTGATTTCTTTTGTAAGATTGTTAGTTTTCATATTCCTAAGAAACCTGTTATTCGAATTTAAGCAAGCAAACCATTGAAGTCAAACTCTTTTATATCAAGCCGTAAAGTCATTCGTTTATTGAAAAATAGATGTCAAGCTTTCTTAGCCCATGTTATGGACTTGAACAAAAATACGTCAGATTTGAATGATATTTCTATTGTTAGTAAATTTCCTGATGTATTTCCTGAAAAATATCTTGGCTTACTCCCAAAGTGTGATATTGAATTTTGTATCGACTTTGAACCCGGTACAAAATCCATTTCTAAAATCTCATATCGAATGTGTCCTATTGAACTTCAGGAGTTAAAAATTCAACTATAGAATTTGGTACCCGAGCCTCTATCTGGTGACTTCCTTTGTGGAATGCACCGAAGCCAGACTATCCGTAGGGGACACCATATTCGTGTGATAGTAAACTGATAGGTGTCATTGTGACGTGCTATCCAAGGTTGGGATATGAGTCACAGTTGAGAACAACCTAAGTCGGTAATCGAAATACGTAACTTTCTAGGCTTAGTTGGTTACTATCGGAGATTCGTGGAATGATTTTATCGAATCGATACTCTATTAACTCAGCTGACTCGTAGAGATAAAAAATTCGAATGGAGCGAGGAATATGAAAAGAGCTTCCAAGAACTCAACATGCGGCAACGACGTTGGCTCGAGTTATTGAAAGATTACGGCCATACCATTCAATACCATCCTGGAAAAAATGAACGTGGTAGCTGACACATTGAGTAAAAGATCGTATGCATTTACGAGTGCGATATTGTTAACACAAAGACCCATTTCGTATGAATTACAGAAGATGGAGATAGAGTTAGAGATTCCAAGAACCTGCGTGAAGATAACGAATATACGATTAGAATCGACTTTAATCGATAAATTTAAAGATGCTCAAGCTACAGACTTGGAGTTGATGAATATGAAGAAGAAGATGCAAGAAGTCGTTATTCCAAAAGAGAGAATCGGCGATGTGAGGAAAGCTCAAACCTTTGATTTATTAGTCCATTTGAAATCCTCGATTGAATAGGAACTATGGCCTATAGACTCGTTTTACCGCTAAGTATGACGCGTGTTCATAACATTTTTCACGTATCGATGTTACGTAAATATGTGGACAACCCGAACCATGTTATTGAGTTAGAACCGGACCAGATAGCCGAAGGCTTAATGTATGCAGAGGTACCTGTCAAGATTTTGGATAGGAAAAGAGCATGTCATACGCACATCAATTTCGAGGACGAAATTTTATAAGGAGGGGAGGTTGTAAGACCCCAACTTTTTATAAATAAAGATTTAATTTCTCTAATTATTATTCTGAAATAGTAAGGGGTTGATTTGATTAATGTGGTTAGTTATGGGTAAAATGCGCAAATATTTTAAATAAGCAAGTGGTTATAAAATATTCATTGTTGTCGGGGAATATTCATTTGGTCGTGGAATATACTTACTGTCGGGGAATATTCGTACGACGGCACAGCCTTGTGTGGGCCCCATAACGGAAAGCGGTTGAATGAAGAAAACGACAAGTATAAGTTATTTACAAATAACGGCGTAGTTGTTACCGTTAATACTGTTGGAATACCCGGTGGTTAAAACACAGTAATACGCGTTGTTGCACAGTAGCACACAGTATTGCACCAATGATTGATTCTTACGTAAGAAGGCACTACTCAATAATCGTTACAGTAGTTACTGTTTAGTATTTTATTTTATTGATTCAATAATTGCTGTGTTGATATTTTATATTATTGTTGTTTCAATAATTGTCACTACACAGTATTTTTCATTATCGAAGTGATAATTTATATTATCTGAATAATATTATTAGAAAACATTATTGGCAATGTCTAGAAAGTTCTTTATAATGAGAGGTTTGGTCACCTAATTGCGCGCTAGTAAGGAGAAATTCTTATTGGAAAGCTCCCTCTTTCCTAGGAACGGCCTGGTTGCCAGTACTGTGATTCTGTAATATTATTTGTGAATAATTAATTATTTATTTATATAATGAGGAAAATATTGATTTTATGTGGATATAGATGGAGAAAATTTTTAAAGTGGCAATTGTTAAAAATTGATATTTTATCTTTTCTGATAAAATAATATTTTATTATATTATTATAATATAATAATGATGATATTTTTACAATGAATGTGGGATATATGAGTATATGAGGAGGAAGAGTATTTTTGTTGCAATAAATGATTAACACATGTTTTGTGTGTCGGTGGACCCCATTTCTTGACTGAAATTTGATTATAGCCTGTAAAATCGCCCGTATGTGGATTTCGGTCAATTTCTGTTTGGAATTTGGAAAAACTTCTTCTACAAAGTTGTAGAGAATTGAATTTACTATAAAATTTTGCGAGATTCGATTTTTCTGATAAAAGGCTATTTATTATGAATTATTGAAGTTCTGTAGTTCCGAAATAATTGGTTTTTGAAAGTTTTAATTATTTTTAATTAGAAAAACATTTTTTGCAATCCCACATGTGTGGTTAATGAGCTGAATTCAGATTCTTTGGTGGTGTGCTTGAATGTTATTAAATAAAATTATTTTATTAAATTTTCTACTTTGGTGTTCTAAGCAATTTCCTATAAATAGGGTGCTTAGGTTAGAATTGATAATCACACCAGAAACTAAAGATTTTTCTCTCTTTCTCTCTCTATAATATCGAGCGTATTTTGTGAGTATTTTAGTATTTTGAGTATTGTTATACGGTGCAAGTTCCTTCAGCACTATATCCAGTATTCCAGTCAGAAGTACTATTTTTGCCAGGTAAGGGGTGTTATTTTCTTCAAAAATGATATTATTTCTTCAATATCATTATGCCGAAATATTGGTTGGAATTTTTATCAACTTTGGAACTTTTCATGTCGGAGTTACTATTCATGAGTTACTATTCACGAGTTACAATTCACGAGTACTATTCACGAAGCATGATGATCTTTTTTGTGAAATTTCTATCTTTTAGTGTCGGAGTTACTATTCACGTATACGATACTATTCACGTATACGGCACTATTCACGAATACGACACTATTCACAGAAAAATTAAATTTTCTTTTCTGTGTCCAAGATTGTCTGTTATGATTCCTATCTTTGATTGGATATATGTTTTGGTCTTCATTCTTGAATTTTACTCCACTCTGATTATTTATGAAGTATTTTTGAACTTGGATAGTGTAAAGTACGAATCCTTAATATTTATTCTTTTCTTTCACTGGATTCGTTTCCTTTAAATTTTTTTTCATCATCCTCAGTCCTAAATGATGATATTACTGAATATCTTTGACCTGTAGTGCAAAAATGAATGATTTTTTGATGAATATCTTTGGCCCGTAGTGCAAAGATAAACAGGTGTTGAGATGAACATGACCAACTGGTGAATATCTTTGGCCTGTAGTGCAAAGATGAATATTTGATTTATGATGTATATTGATTGATGTTACAGGGATAAAATATCGATGATGGACTTTTAAATTCATAGATGATAGTAGATTTCATTCTCTACTTAACTCTTCTAATGAATTGTTGTTTCCGCTGCAGTTGTTGATCTAAAACTTGTTGTCTATTGTATTCTATCAGATTTTTTCCTGTTGAAGACTAAGGATAATTTGTTGTACATTATCTTAGTCATAATATTCTTTACTGGGCTAGTTGAGCTCACCCTTTTCCTTTTTGTTCCATTTTTCTTCTCAGGAAACGAGAATATAGCGGGAACTAGTCGGGGTGTGGAGTAATGGTTCAAGACAGTTGTTTTAATAGTCCTCACTATTTTGTAAAATAGTGTATCAATAATTATAATGAGGACTTATTTGAGTGTGGATATTATCTAGAAGACAATATTTGTATTTAAACTCATAATTTATGTGTTGTCGTATTTTGCACGACAATTGTATTAATGAAGTTGTAGTTGTTTCTGTACCATATATTTGGCTACTCAGAATAGGTTGGTTGGATTGGACCTATTTTGGGGGCGTCAATAGCATTATATCAAATCACACCATATTATTAAAAATAATACTTAGAGAAAATTAAATCTTTATTCATAAAAAGTTTGGGTCTTACAATAGATATCTATCCGCGACCGACATGGGTCACTGATAGTGGTCACATGTAATCTAGTCGTTGTCTGCACATTAGCTATGACGCCCCTAAAACAGGTATACATCACCCATCTTGAGTCGCCAGATACATGGTACTTAAATTCAAATACAACTTAATATTACAATAGTCGTGTAAAATACGACAAAACATAGCCGAGAGTTTAAACAAGAATATTGTCATCTAGACAATATCCACACTCAATGGTGTCCTCATTATAATTATTATCAGCTTATTCCGTAGAATAGTGAGGACTACTAAAGCCATTTATCCAAGACCATCACTCCATTCCCCGACTCGTCCCATCTATATTCTCATTTCCTGAAGAGAACAGTGAAAGAAAGGGTGAGCTCAACTAGCCCAGTAAGAAATATTATGACTAAGATAATGTAGAATAAATTATCCTTAGCCTTCAACAGTATAACATCTGATAGAATACAATAGACAACAAGTTTTAGATCAACAACTGCAGCGGAAATTAGCAATCCATTAGAAGAGTCAAGTAGAACATAAAATCTACTATCTTCTATAATTTAAAAAGTTTGTCATAAACTTTATCGCTGAGACTCAGCTAAATAAATAAACCACATCATCGAATCATCCCTGCACCACGACCAAAGATATTCATGTAATCATCAATGGTCATGATTATACCGAATAATCATGGATCATAATCATACCAACAACTGTCCATCAATGAACTATAGGCCAATGAGGACTTTTACCATATCATTCGTTACATTACGGTCATGATTATACCGAATAATCCCTGGTCATAATCATACCAAGTCCATCTATGCACGTAAGCCAAAGATGACTTTCATCACAATATAAACATGAGGATGATGACAATGACATAATAATTCAATAAAACAAGTTCAAAGATAAATTTTAAAGATTTATCTTTTAATTTATCCAGAAATCAATAAAGTCCAAATTGTCAACATGATACTGCTTTGTGGGGTAAAATTCAAGAATAATATTCATGTACTAAAAATAATTTGGACAGAAAAGAAATATATTTTTCGGGTGAATAGTACTTCGGGAATAATACCGCGTGAATAGTATCCCGACACGAAAAGTGTCCCGAATACCCGAGTGAATGATACTAGAGTAAATAGTAATCGGATGAATAGTAACCCGTGAATAGTAACTCGTGAATAGTATTCCAGCACGAAAAGTGCCCCGAATACCCGAGTGAATAATACTAGAGTGAATAGTAATTGGGTGAATAGTAACCCGTGAATAGTAACTCGTAAAAGAAAAAATACCAAAGAAAATGATATTTCATTATGAGTACAAAAGAAATGATATCTCATACAAGTATAATAGAAATACGAAACTGCAAATAGATTTTCACCTGCCATGCGGTAATCCACGTAGAAAGATCATTTCCATAATTTAATAAGGAATGAATATGAAGGATCATTCACCATGCATGCGGTACTCCACATACACATGTTATTCCAACAGAATAATAAAGAATGGAATAACAAAAGAATTTACCAGGCGTGCGTAATCCGCACAAACAGGTTATTCCAACAGAATAATAAAGAATGGAACCAGGTCATGCGTAACCTGCACAGACAGGATATTCCAACAGAATAATAAAGAATGGAACCAGCTCATGTGTAATCCACACAAACAGGATATTCCTATAGAATAATAAAGAATGGAATAATAACAGAATTCACCAGGCATGCGATTGACCGCACAGACAAGTTATTCCAACAGAATAATAAAGAATGAAATAACAGAAGAATTTCATCACGTATGCGGTACTTCGCATAGACAGGTTATTCCAACATAATAATAAAGAATGGAATAACAACCCTTACGAGTATTGAAAGAAAATAACTCTATTCATGAATACGAAAGAATAATACCCTTACCTCAAAAGAAGACTGGATACTGGAATAGCGAGGTAGCAGACTTCTCTTCTTCTTTCTCTCTATAATTTCTCTCTATAATAATTGATTTATAGCTTTAGTGAATTAATGAGAAATGAAGGAAGAATGAGCTTCTATTTATATGAAAATATATTTTCGATAATTGCACGTTTTGGGATTCGAAATATTACAGTATAATACCTTTCTCTTTTCCTTCATTTTTAATTTAGTCCTGCAAGTATTATCAAACTTGCACCACCTCCCCTAATAGTAAATCATGTGAATTAATAGTAAATTATGTGACTCAATAGTTCTAAACATGTGAAAAAAATAATTACAGTATAGTACCTCCATCTATACCTCCATTTTTAACTTAGTCATGTAAGTATTATCAATCTTGCACCAACTCCCCTAATAGTAAAAGAATGTGAATCAATAGTACATACATGTGAACAAATAGTTATAATAATGTGAATCAATAGCAATTAATTGCTCATTTATCCGGTTAATTACCTGATTGGTCAATATAACCTCCAGACATCAATTATTATCGAAATAAATGTCGATTTTCACTAACAATAATAATTCCAACACAATGGAACTATCAATTTCATCTTTAATCAACACGAACTTATTCATCATTAATATTATAATTCAAAATATTTAACAACTAGGTCGTTCCCAGGAAAGAGGGAGCTTTCCGATAAGGATCTCTCCTTATTAGCGCGCAATTAGGTGACCAAATCTCTCCTTGACAGAACTTCTAGACATTGTCAATATTGCATATAATAATATGAATAACTTTGTCGTCTCAATTATTGATTTAATAATAGAACATATTATACAGATGATACTGTGATAATAATTGAATCAATAATATGAGATATATGATGCAGCAATTACTGTAGCAATAATTGAGTATAACTGAGTGACTTCTTTCGTAAGCATCAATAATCAATACCGTGTGCTACTATGCAACCACGCGTATTACTGTACTTTTACTATCGGGTAGTTCAACAGTTTTAACGGTAACACTTTCGCCGTTATTTTTATAAAAAGATAATTCTGTCGTTTTCTAACTACGACAATACTTCCATTGTGGGGTCCACCAATAATTGTGCCTTCGTACGGATATTCCCCGACAAAAAAAATATTTCCCGACCAAACAAATATTTTATAACAACTTGCATACTTTGTAAAATTTATAAATATTACCCACAACTATAACATTATATCAAATCCACACTATAATATTTAAAAAAATATTTCGAAAATTTTAAATCTTTATTCATAAAATTTGGGGTCTCACATTAGCGACCATTGTTAACGACCGACATGTCTGCGACTTCCATATAGCGACCAACGTTGTCGCTAATCTGAGTCACCGTCATTGGTGACGTGACCCACGTGTCTGTGACCACTACTAGCGACCACGGTGGTCGCCAACATCTTGCGTTCATAAACGGTCGCTAATAAAAATTAGTAACCGTCTGCGATCGCTGATTTTTAATTTAAAAAAAAAAATTGGTAGTTCGGTGGATTTCCCAAAAAAACCTTTACCTATTTGTACCTGATTTATATCCCAACACACAATAGTATCTATATATAAACCAACATCCCTAGAAATCCATCGATATCCATATATATATATATATATATATATATATAAAATTAAAAACCAACACAATATATATAAACTTCCACGCACGTATAAACATAAACAAATACTGGCTGACTAAAACTGACTTGATTTGTTCATCATAATTATTTATTTGTCATGTCTAAAGTATGATAAACTAAACATGCAAAAATAATCATAAAGCTAAATAATGACAGGATTACCTCGACATCATCATCCTGCTGTTGTGCTGCTCTCGCCACTGCATAATCTAACTCCTCAGAACTCGAAGACTGCAAATATGTCCGCCAAGTTAAAGAAGAAGATTATATGATCTTGATAGTCGGTCTTTGTCAATAAAGTTTGTCCCCAATACTCTTTGAGAAGTGTAAGCTAGTTGTAACCCACCTCTCCATGAAATCGGGAAACATCCTCGATTTTAAAGCCTTAGGCTTTTCAGCTTTTAATCATGTTTTTGCAAAATTAACTGCCATAGAGTGAAGGATTGACAACTGAGAAATTTTTTACTCAGTCTTATTTGACTCAAGGTCTGCATCATTGATCAGAAGGCTTATCAACAAAGAACTTTTGAATTTCCTATAAAATCAGACTTATTGGGAAATAAGAGAAAAAAGGAGAGTTGCAGGAAATTCAACAGTTCCCAATAAGTTGTTCACCATACTGTACTTCCATTTGAATTCCTGAACAAAGTGGTTCATTGAACTAATTTGTTCAGTAATTCAAAAGGAAGTACATTATGTATGGGAAAACACTTATTGTCGTTCTATAATGTTGAATTCCTTGTAACTCCATTTGTCTTTGATATTTCTCAATAAATCTAATTTTTCAAGAAAAATATAAGTTATTTATTGATTAATTAGCTGATCAATGATACCTAGGGTACAATCTCTACTGCACATTTAGTACATACAGACCTTAAGTCAAATAAATCTATGAGTAAAAAATATCTTCAATTGACAACCCTTCACTCTATGGCAGTTGTGACAACCCGAGAAATTAGACAATTTATTAAAATCATAATTGATTGATTTAAGGTTCAATATTAGGACCTAGACAGAAATAAGTGTATGGAATTGGCAGTTATGTAATGAAATTCCAAGAATTTCAAAAGTTTTGGACAAGACTTGAATTATGTGATAGACTGTAAGTGATAGTCTAGTAATGAGGTATAAGATTATGGTAGATTTAAGATTCTTTTGAAAAATTATCAGGGATAATTATCGAAGTGAATACTAGTCGGTATATTTGGTTACATATGTGAACCATAATGATTTAAGATCAAGGATTGATCAGATAAGTTATAACTTTAGCAAACCCTAAAGTTATGTTAATCATATGTTTATTAAGTTAGAAAAATCTAACGAACTGTTAGAAACCCTAACGATATGCTCAGAAACTCTAATTTCAGTATCGAGAATTTAAACCCTAATTTGGGAATCCTAATGCGAAGTATTAAACCCTAAGGGTTAAAAAGTTGTGTGTAAGGAATATGAACATTCTGTGATGGTTTATATTTGTTTATTATATAAACAAACAAAAGAAACTAGTGAAACCCTAATTATATATTAGGAATGAAGGATTTAATAACTTAAGGGTTATGGGAAAAGAGAATTGCGGTATTTAGAATACTTACTAATTCTAAGAGATTTATTTTATACATCTCAAATGATTAATTTTATAACCTAATTATGGCAAGTCTAATTGGGTTAATGAAATAAATGTTCATGAGCAAGGATTGGTGTTTTAATGGAGAAGTGAAAACCCTAATTAAATGAATTGGGTTGGATAAGAATTATAGGTATTGAACTATGTATAGCCCAAGTGTTGGCCAATGAAATTAGTTAGAGCCCCAAGCAATACATTAATTGAGTAGCTCGAATATTGTTATTGATAAGCCGAATTGAAGGAAGGGCATGATGGACATCTGATATTAGTAAAAGTGTTGGACTATGATTGATTTACATGGTCGGTGGATAGAGAAGGAAAAAGGAGGAAAGATTGAGCATGTGACTAAGATTTATTTTGGTATTTTATTTGTCTAAAGTTGGTTACCAACTCTCCACCAACTATCCACCAACTCCCATCTACTCCTCTTATGTGTCATCTTATTATTTTGCCAATACTTATGGACATTCTTGCAAGCAAAGCTTTAGTGGTTAGTGTGGGAGAGAAAGAGCAAGAATTAGTGGGATCTAGTAATGCTACATGGACGGTTATGGAAGGGAAGAAAAGAGAGGGTGACATGTAATAAATTGAGCCACAATTTGTAAAGATATGTACAAGAATGCTAGGTGTCAAATGCATAAAGAAGCCACCTTATTTCACCAAGATTTCAAACAATCTAAGAGATATTGGAAGATATTGGGTAAAATGGAAATTCTAGAAATAAAAGGAAAAGTCCAAAATGACCCTCTTGTATTTAATTAAGTTGGAGTGCAAATATTGCATTACCTTTGGTTGTTCACCAACCCTAAACCTAAACCTAAACCTAAACCTACCTTGGCATGTGACTTTTATATCTAGCATGCCACCTTGCAATGTATATATACATTGTATCAATTTAAAAGACTAGAAAGAGAGAGAAAAGCTCCATTTCTTTATTTTGCAAAACAACTAAGTCCCATCTATCTCTATATTTCGGATCTTGGAGTGTGAAATTGTGAGAAACCAAGTTAGGATCGTGTAAAAACACATCAATAACAGATCATGCGGATCAGAAATCAAAATCAAGAGGATTATCACAAAAGGTATAAAATCCTAACTAGTTTATGTATTTGATTTTTGGTTATTTTGAACCATGAAGTTTATGATCTTGAACATGAGAACTATAAATCTACTTGTTAAATGGTGTGTTATGCTTATATCTAACTATTTTGAGTATTAAAAGTTTAATCAAAACAAGAAAAGCAAATCAGTTTTCAAACCTTAAAGAAAAAAAAATCTAGTGGACTGCTGTCTCTAAAAGGAAAATTCCGGATTTGTTAGGGTGCTCTAAAAATTCTGGACTTGTGATATGTTGTATTACACTAAATAAGCTTTCCATAGACTCCAGAACAGACTAATTCCAACTCCGGATGAAGTAGTTATGACGTTCGGAAGAAGCACGATCAAAACTGCGAAAAACAAAATTTTTGGAGAAACCAAGCATGATATGGAAATGATCTTATCTCTCATTCTACTTTGAATTTTCGAGTATGGTCAGTTTGTGGAGCTAGATATATGTGTTAGGGATAAAATCCCTTTGGAATTACTTAATTAGGTTGAATATTGAACAAGTTATGGGATTTCTCCCAAACTACTCAAAGATAAGAAAAACTGTTAGAAGGACAGTTTTTAACAGCCACTTCCTGGCTAAATTCCGAGAGCTTAACATGTCCAAATATGGATTGTGATAGATGAAAACTGTAGTTCGGAAAGATACGAACCCAAAAAAATTTACGGATCATTAATCGGAGTTATAGATTTCATTTTATTTAAGTTTTGGTGAAGGACTCCAAAACTGCCAAATGACAAAAAGTTGCTGCTCAAAATTTTCCAGGGGCTGTTTCGGACATTTATTTAATGAGAAAAATTCTAGGCTTTTGGGAAATGAAAATATATGGTATTATGTAGCTCGTGTCCAAAAATGAGCTAATTCCGAGTTAAAACGACCAAGTTATGACCGTTCTAATTTTTGTGATTTTCCGACGGAAATCGCTATAAACGGAGTTCTACAACTCCGATTGCCACAAAATTTAACATGGAGCATTACGTTAACATATATAATGTTATGACAAGAGATGGGAATGTTTGGAGTTAAGCACGAGGTAGCTAATTTCTTAAGCTACACACTAGAATTAATTTTTGAAAAAATATCAAAGGAAGTTGGAAAATTATGAAAAAATAATTTTTGTGCATGAAATACATGTATATGTGTTTGACCAAAGGATAGGAGAATAATAAACTGATTTGTTATTTTCGTGATACGGATATAGAATACGGTTTGCTGGATTGAAAAAAAAAATTTGCTGAATTGAAAATTTGTTGAAATCGGTTTGTTGGATTGAGGTTTAGATTGATGGATTGGTGAATCCAGATTGCTGAATTAAAAATTTGTTTGGTAGATTTAGAATTCAGATTGCTGAATTAGTATTTAACTTACTAAGTGTTAGCGAATAACTTATGAAATGAAAAAGGCGAGTGTTAAATCATATAAATGTGATTCTAAGTAATTGTTAAGTGGTTAGGCAGAGTTTAATTGAACTTAAACTCTATTTTTGTCCGACTAGACCGTCAGGATGATAGAATTGTGTCGGTTTCAAGTCAGACTGAAATAGTTTGACTTGATGCTATGTCTTATGTGCTGTATAGACTAATAGGCTTATGTGTTATGTGTTTAGGTTATTCTGTGTATATATATATAACAGAATTATACTGTGATGATATTATTCTAATTATTGGAGATCTATATTATTAATATTAGGCCTTTGGGTAAAGCATTAAAAATTGCGCTGCGGTAATCAACGGTTCAGGCAAGTTTCTTTTACTTAACTCTAATAAGAGTAGTTTCTTCAAGCTTATGGTTAATCATTACTGATTGCCATGAAATTTGTACTCTGTACATCTTGCATGTATAAGTCAGGTATGAAAGGCTGATCACCTTCATTACCAGTTGGTTCAGAAATGTTTGTTCATGTATAATACTTGTTCAGTCAAAAATTTGTTCGTGCTAGTTCTCAATTATATTGATGAATTATATCAAGCCCATTATTCATACTCTTCAATCATGATATATCGTTATATTATTGTATATAAACTTGCTGGGCAACTTTCATGCTCACCCTTGCTATATCATGATAAAACATTGCAGATAAGGCGAACGTGTTCGGATACAGGAAACGATTAAAGCCAAGTTCAGCTTGGCATATAAAGTGCAGCTAGTTTGTAATAGCGTATTTGATAAATATTGTTGTGTAATAGATATTTTATGAAATGTGTATTAAGTTAAGGTTACTCGACCTTGGGGAATAGTATGTAATGTATTGTATAAACAATTTATGTTTATATCTTTCGCAAACAGTAATAGAAATAGTATACCGGATCCAAGGTGATTTGGGACCTGGATTCGGGGCTGCTACAACAGTTGATTTTGCAAAAACAGGAATAAAAACTAAAAGGCTTAGGGCTTTCAAATCGAGTATGTTTCCCGATTTCATGGAGAGGTGGGTCAAACCAGCTTTTATACTTCTCAAGGAGTATTGGGGAAAAATTTTATCGTGTTATATAGTCTTGAATCTATAGTGTATGAGAAGTCGCAATCTATTTGTTCAAAGAATATAATATCATCAAGACGTTTATATAAAATATTGAAAGATATATATGCTATTATACTAAAACGACAATGATTTAATTAAAAAATTGAATGACAATGATTTAATTCAATAAATAAAAGAGAGAACATACTCTATCAATAATTCAACTGCAACATACTTAGGACCGACTTTTTTTGAATGCATGTTTTGTAACCAAATATCAAAATTTTCTTAGAAAATAGTTTATATCACAATCTCTATCATAAACGTATACTATGAATCTGTGATCAACCAGCCTTGTCTTGAATTTGAATCCACAAAGCAGTATCCTCGAAATATATATAACAAATTGGAGAAAGATGAAAGTGTGCATATACTGAAAGATAACTTGTCATAATTAGATCTGTGATACATCAATTTTTGTTATGAATAGTACTTCGGGTGAATAGTATTCGAGTGAATAGTACCCCGTGAATAGTACTTCAGGAATAGTACTCTGTGAATAGTACTTTATGAATAGTACCCGTGAATAGTACTTTTGTGACCGTACAAATGAATAGTACTCATGGACAGTAATCCAGCATAAAAAACTTAAAATTTAATAAGAATATGCAGAAAATATCCTTGTGAAGCGATACTAGATGAAGCGCAAATTTCAAGGATATTCTGCTAATTTCACGGAATATAGGAGCAATACTTTAACTGAATGATGGTATAATTAGGAATACGAGACAAAATAATATTACTCGCATACTATAGAGTATGGAAGAAAATATTATTCCTATGAATACTGAACAAAATAATATCCCTTACCTAAGAAGAAGACTGGATACTGGAATAGCGAGGTAGCAGACTTCTCTTCTACTTTCTCTCTAAAGTTTCTCTCTCTAAAGCTTCGGGGTCAGAGTTCGGCTTCGGTCGAAGTTCAGCTTTGGATAGCGTCATGACTTCGGAAGTCGATGGGTAGCAGAATTGGACAATTTTGGTTTTGTTGTGTACAATCTATTGTATGATTAGTTTAACCTAATCTAAAGAACATGATAATGTGTTGGACATATAATAAGCTGTATACCATGTTATTAATGTCCATATAGTGAAATTGCATGATAATTTGATAAATGTATAAGGGCTAAAATGTGATGCTCATGAGAAGAGGTAATGTTGTTTAAACTTAAGATTTAAGACATCAGTCCTGAATGATTGTAATGAGCAGAACTTAAACCAAGTTAACAAGTCATATTAAAAGAATGAACTAAACATATAAAGTTAATATTAATGAATGTTGTGAATACATATGGTATGTACTGTGTAGGACTTGTGGTGAACGTGAGTGATAATCATTTAGCCAACACACGAGGCAAGTTTCTGAACAGTACTCTTATGTTGAGCAAGTTTTCTAATCCATAAACCTTGTTTGAGCAAGTTTCTAAACCCTAATTCTACATTGAGCAAATTGGTATTTTATATTATATCATCATTGAGCAATTAAGTTATTCCTTATCTCTAACTTGATTATAATTGTATAAGATTTTCAAACTCTACTTTATTGAGCAAGTTTAACCTTAGCTTATTATTATTCAAGCAAGGTTTCTTATACTATTCAATGCCTATGTTATGGTTAAGCCTACTATTCCTTTATGAAAGCGTGACTTTGATATATGATGCTTATCCACTTATGATTCAACAGTATTCTATCAGTGCTATTGTATCCCTTTATAATATTACATTGTTAACGAACTCGTGAATGATTATTAAATCTTTATTGATTCAGCTAATCCTTAGTTGATGATTATTGAACTCTAAATTACCCATGAGATCAATCCAAACCAAACTTCCTTTAGTGCGGACTCTAATGTCAAAGCTGATGTAAGACCCCAACTTTTATGAATAAAGAATAATTTTCTCGAAATAAATTTTTGAATATTATGGTGTCGATTTGATATAATGTTATAGTTGTGGTAATTTTTACAAATTTTACAAAGTAAGCAAGTGGTTATATAATATTCGATTGGTCGGGGAATAATCATTTTAACCGGGAATATTCGTACGACAACACAATCATTGGTGGACCCCACAACGGAAGTATTGTCGTAGTTAGAAAATGACAAAAATATCTTTCTATAAAAATAACGGTGGAGGTTTTACCGTTAAAACTGTTGAGCTACCCGGTAGTAAAAGTACGTTAATACGCGTGGTTGCATAGTAGCACACGGTATTGATTATTGATGCTTACGTGAGAAGTCACTCAGTTATACTCAATTATTGCTATAGTAATTGCTGCATCATATCTCTCATATTATTGATTCAATTATTTTTACAGTATCATCTACATAATATGTTATAGTATTAAATCAATAATTGAGACGACAAAGTTATTCATATTATTATTTGCAATATTGACAATGTCTAGAAGTTCTGTCAAGGAGAGGTTTGATCACCTAATTGCGCGCCAATATGGAGAAATTCTTATCGGAAAGCCCCCTCTTTCCTGGGAACGACCTGGTTGTTAAATATTGTGAATTATAATATTAATGATGAATAAGTTCGTGTTGATTAAAGATGAATTGTATAGTTTCATTGTGTTGGACTTATTTGTGTTAGTATAATTGATATCTAGAGGTTATATTGTTCAATTGGGTATTCGGGACACTTTTCGTGTCAAAGTACTATTCATGAGTTACTATTCACGAGTTACTATTCATGAGTTACTATTCACGGGGTACTATTCACCCGTAAGATATATTTCTGTTCGGTTCAAATTATTTTTTGGTACAATATTATTCCATGAGGAGATGTGCTAATTTTTCAGACCGTTGGTTGAAGATATAATAGTAAATCAGTATGGAGCGTTGCTTTAAGTTTTAATAGTAAACCAATAATCAATCTGGACCGTTCATGAATTAGTTACTATTCAGTTCATTCTCCTATAAATAGAAGCTCATTCCTTCATTATTTCTTACGAATTTACTGAAACTCTAGAGAGAGAAACTATAGAGAGAAAGAAGAAAAGTATTATGCTACTTCACTACTTCAGTATTCAATTTTTCTAAGGTAGGGAATATTATTTTTTGTACTCATAAGAGGTATTATTTCTTTCTTATTCATGAAGAGAACTTCTGTTATTCTATTATTTATTATTCTGTTGGAATAACATGTATATGCGAGATACCCTATACTTGGTGAAATTCTTCTGTTATTCCATTCTTATTATTCTATTGGAATAACCTGTTTATGTTAAGTACCGCATACATGGTGAAATTTTCTAATATTCCGTTCTTTATTATTCTGTCGGAATATACTGTCTGTGCATTTACGTTGGACCTGGTTCCATTATTTATTATTATGTCGGAATATCATGTCTGTGCGTTTACGCCGGACCTGGTTCCATTATTTATTATTCTGTTGGGAATAACCTGTCGGTACAGTCTATCGCACGCATGGTGAATCCTTCTGTTATTCTATTCTTTATTATTCTGTTGGAATAACATGTCTATATGGATTAGCACATGCATGGTGAATGATCCTATGTATTCATTCCTTATTAAATTGTGAAAATGATCTGTATACGTGGATTACCGTATGACGGGTGAAAATTCATTTGCAGTTTCATATATTATATTATACTCAGTTAGTTAAAGCTTTGGCTTCTATACTCCATGAAATTAGTGGAATATCCTTGATATTTGCGCTTCATCCAGTATCTTTTCATGGAAATATTCTTCTGAGCATTCTTGAATTTTACTGCACAAAGCAGTATCATGTTGACAATTTGGACGTTATTGAGTTCAGGATAAATTAACTTATAAATCTTTAAAATTTATTCTTGAACCTATTTTATTGAATTGTCATCATCCTCATGGTTGGTATGATTATGACCAGGGATTATTCGGTATAATCATAACCGTAATGTGAAGAATGATGTGGTAAAAGTCCTCATTGACCTGTAGTTCATTGGTGGACAGTTGTTGGTATGATTATGACCAGGAATTATTCGGTATAGTCATGACCATTGATGATTATATGAATATCCTTGGCCGTGGAGCAGGGATGATTCGATTTTATTTATTAAGCTGAGTCTCAGTGATAAAGTTGATGAAAAACTTTTTAAATCATAGAAGACAGTAGATTTTATACTTTACTGGACTCTTCTAATGAATTACTTATTCTATTGCAGTTTTTGATCTAAAACTTGTTGTCTATTATATTCTATCAGTTTTTATACTGTTGAAGGCTATTGATAATTTATTCTGCATTATTTTAGTCATAATATTTCTTACTGGGCTAGTTGAGCTCACCCTTTCTTTCACTATTCTCTTCAGGAAATGAGAACGTAGCTGGGACTAGTCGGGGAACAGAGTGATGGTCCTAGATGGTGCATTAGTAGTCCTCACTATTCTGTGAAATAGTGTGATAATAAATGTAATGAGGACTCCATTGAGTGTGGATATTGTCTAGATGACAATATTTGTATTAAAACTCACAGCCTATGTTTTGTCGTATTTCACACGACTGTTGTATAATTAAGTTGTATTTGTATTCAGTACCTTGTATCTGGCGACTCAAGATGGGTGATGTATACCTGTTTTGGGGACGTCACAGTTGGTTTCAAAGCTTAGGGATATGATCCCTGGCTGAGATGTGAGATAAGAACTAGGAAGGGAGAGACGGGGAATTCCTTCACTAGTATGACCTACCTAAGTTTATTTGGTATTTAACTGGTTGGTCAGAGTATAGGGATAATATGTGATATATTAATTAACCCTTGTTTTGTGGTAGTTTGAAAAATGGCATCCGAAAATGTTGAGATTAGCAATGAAGCACATGAGATCGTGGAGTCACCACCGATTAATACTCAGGATAATGTGCAACAGGAAGACAATAATCCTCAGGCGAACAACAACACCAACCAAGTGGTGAACGGCGGAATGTTTAGGAGCTTTCTGCAATTCGTGCAACATCAGGAAAGAGAAACTCCTGTCCAAAATGTAGGTGGAAACTCTCGGACGGTCACCGCTAAACAGTTCAAGGAGCTGGGACCACCGGAGTTTATTGGAGAGCCAAAACCACTTAAGGCGGATGCTTGGATAAAGCAGATCACCAAGATATTTGATGTCTTAGGATGCTCCGAATAGCAAAAGGTTCCTTTTGCCATCTTTATGTAGCTAGGGGATGCAGATTACTGGTGGAAATCTGTAAACCGTACCCAGCCTGACGCACTTAAGATGTCTTGGGAGAAGTTTTAAGACCTATTCAACGACAAATACTTTCCTGAAAGTATTCGTCACATGAAGGAGGTGGAATTTATCAAGTTGGAGCAAACCAATATGACCGTGTTGCAATACGAAGCTAAATTTGTGGAGTTATCCTGGATTGCATCCCATTTGGTTGATAATGAGGAGCGAATGACGTGAATATTTTTAAGAGGTTTGAAACCGGAGATACGTCAATATCTTATTTCTCATAAATTGTGTTTGTATTCAGATGTTTTAAATAAGGCTTAGTTATTGGAGCGCAATAACGAGTCAATGCAACCAAGAGAAAGCAGCCGACAGAATGAAAATACCAGTGGTAATAGTCATCGAAGCGGTGATAACAAACGTGGACGGAATCAACATGCCAGAAATGGTAACCACTTCGGTGGTAATCATTGCCAAGACAATAAAAGTGGGAGTTTCAAGAAGAGGAGATTTAGTAATGATGGAAGGACGTCAGCACCAGCACCTGTTGTTAAGGAAGGAGAACTACCGCATGTCGTATGTTACAAATGCGGAGGGGAGGGACACACCAGTCCAAACTGTACGCAGCAGTCCAAAGCATGTAACAATTGTGGAAGAGAATGTCACTTAGCCCGATTTTGTCGTACACCGAAGTCAAGTCCAGCTGGGATGGAGGCATCAAAGTCTGTCCCAGACAAGACAAAACCGGTAGATCAAGGGAGAGCGTTTGTTGTAACCTCCCGGAAAGCAAGGAACCCAAACGAGATCATCACGGGTAAGCCTATCATAAACTCTAGTGAAGTATATACCTTATTTGACACCGGCTCTACCCATTCTTTTATTTTTCCTATTTGCCCTCAACGTTTAAATTTTACTCCGGAGAAATTAGACTTTGACTTATCGATTGAAACTTCATTGGGAGAAACCTTCATTACATCCACGGTTTATAAGTCTTGTTTGATTCAAATCGATAATCGCACATTACATGTCGATATTATTTCTTTAAAAATACTTGCATTTGACGTAATTCTAGGGATTGATTGGTTAACTACTCATCATGCAAAAATTGATTATTTTCGTAAGGTTGTTAGTTTTCATATTCCTAATCAACCTATTATGCGAATTCAAGCGACCAAACCATTAAAATCAATCACGATCATTTCAAGCCATAAAGCTATTCGTTTATTGAAAAACGGATGTTAAGCTTTCTTAGCTCATGTCACAGATTTAAACAAAAATACGTCAGTTTTGAATGATATTTCTATTGTTAATAAATTTCCTGACGTAATCCCTGAAGAACTTCCTGACCAACCCCCAGAGCGTGAAATTGAATTTTTTATCGACCTTGAACCTGGTACAAAACCCATTTTAAAAGCCCCATATCGAATGGCTCCTATTGAACTTCAGGAGTTAAAGACCCAATTGCAGGAATTGTTAGACTTTGGTTTCATTCATCCTAGTACGCCTCCTTGGGGTGCTCCTGTTCTATTCGTGAAAAAGAAAGATGGGAGTATGCAACTTTGTATTGACTACCGAGAATTGAACCATGTCACCATCAAGAATAGGTATCCGTTACCTTGCATTGATGACCTGTTTGACCAATTGCAAGGAGCACAATTCTTTTCAAAGATCGATCTTCGTTCTGCATATCATCAGCTGAAGGTTAAAACTAAGGATATTCCAAAGACTGCCTTCAGAACTCGGTACTGGCATTATGAATTCTTGGTCATGTCTTTTAGATTGACTAATGCTCCTGCTGCCTTTATGGATATGATGAACCGAGTATTCAAGGAATATTTGGATCACTTTGTGGTTGTCTTTATTGATGACATTCTTATATATTCGAAAAGCTGTGAAGATCATGATCAACACTTGAGGCTGATACTCCAAAAGCTTCGTGAAAACAAGCTTTATGCCAAGTTGAAGAAATGTGAGTTCTGGCTTGAGGAAGTTGCATTCCTTGGGCATGGAATATCTGTTGACCCATCGAAGATTGAAGTAATTCAAAGCTGGGAGCAACCAAAGTCAGTGACCGAAGTACGTAGTTTTCTCGGCTTAGCTGGTTATTATCGGAGATTCGTGGAAGGATTTTCTCGAATCGCTACTCCATTAACTCAGTTGACTAAAAAAGATACAAAGTTCGATTGGAGCGAGGAATGTGAGAAGAGTTTTCAAGAACTCAAGGGAAGACTCATTTCAGTACCTGTTCTGACAATACCATGTGGCTCAGAGGGATTTGTCATCTACAGTGATGCTTCGGGCAAAAGGCTAGGATGTGTTCTCATGTAACATGGGAAAGTCATAGCATATGCCTCTCGGCAACTCAAAGAATATGTGAGGAATTATCCTACTCATGATCTAGAGTTGGCAGCTGTTGTCTTCGCGCTCAAGATTTGGAGGCATTACCTATATGAAGAGAAAGTGGAGATCTATACGGATCATAAAAGCCTCAATATTTCTTCACCCAAAAGGAAATTAACATGCGGTAACGATGTTGGCTTGAACTATTGAAAGATTATGATCATACCATTCAATACCATCCTGGTAAAGCTAACGTAGTAGCTGGCGCATTGAGCAGAAGATCATATGCGGGTACGAGTGCAATATTGTCAACACAAAGGCCCATTTTGTATGACTTACAAAGGATGGAGATAGAGTTAAAGACTCCAAGGACCCATGTGATGATGGTGAATATACGAGTAGAACCGACTTTAATAGATAAAGTTAAAGCTGCTCAAGCTACAGACCTGGAGCTGATACGTATGAGGAAGAAAGTACAAGAAGGTGCTATTCCGAAAATAAGAATCGATGAAGAAGGAATACTTCGAGTCAACTCCAGACTTTGTGTTCCTAATGACCCTAATTTAAAGTATAAAATCATGATGGAAGCGCACAACACACCGTTTGTAATCCATCCTGGGAGTACCAAAATGTATCATGATCTTCGACATACATTTTGGTGGAGAAATATGAAGAGAGAGATAGCTGAGTTTATCTCAAGGTGTTTAACTTGTCAAAGAGTCAAAGCAGAGCATCAAGTACCAAAAGGTCCATTGCAACCAATTAAAATTCTAGAATGGAAGTGGGAGCACATTACCATGGATTTTGTTACTGGTCTTCCCAAGGTTTCTCAAGGCATAGATGCAATTTGAGTCATTGTTGATAGATTGACCAAGTCTGCTCACTTCTTACCTATACGAGAAACTTATACACTTGAACGTCTTGTTCGTATGTACATAAATGAGATTGTAAGAATGCATGGTATACCAGTATCCATAGTTTCTGATCGAGACCCAAGATTCACTTCACGTCTTGTTCGTATGTACATAAATGAGATTGTAAGACTGCATGGTATACCAGTATCCATAGTATGGGCACGGATTTATAATTTATCTAGGCATATCATCCTTAGACGGACGGGCAGTCGGATAGGACTATTCAAACTCTTGAAGATCTATTAAGACTTTGTGTCCTTGAATTCAAAGGAAGTTGGGACAAGTTTTTACCGTTGGTGGAGTTTTCCTACAACAACAGTTATCAAACAAGTATGGGCATGGCTCCATTTGAGGCGTTGTATGGGAGAAAGTGTCATTCTCCAGTATGCTGGGATGAGGTGGGTGATGCAACGTTGTTAGGACCGAAGTTGGTACGTATGACTACAGAAAAGATTCAAACGATCCGACAACGTATAAAAACTTTACAAGATCGACAAAATAGTTATGCTGATCTTCATCGAAAGGACGTAGAATTCGATATTGGAGATCATGTGTTATTACGTGTTGCTCCATGGAAAGAATTTACGAGATTTGGAAAGAGAGAAAAGCTCAATCCTCGATTCATTGGCCCATTTTTAATTCTCGAGCGAGTAGGAACTATGGCTTATATACTCGCCTTACCGCCAAATATGTCTCGTGTTCATAACGTTTTTCATATATCTATGTTACATAAATATGTGAAAGACCCGAACCACATTATTGAGTTAGAACCAGACGAGATAAAGGATGATTTAACATTTGAAGAGTTGCCTATTAAAATGTTGGATAAGAAGGATCATGTTCTACGCTCCAAGATTATACCTCAAGTCAAAGTTTTGTGGAGAAATCACTATGTGGAGGAAATGACTTTGGAGTTAGAATCTGAGATGAAGTCAAGGTATCCTCATCTCTTCGACATACAAGATATTTACCCTAATTTTGAGGACAAAATTTCATAAGAAGGAGAGGTTGTAAGACCCCAACTTTTATGAATAAAGAATAATTTTCTCGAAATATATTTTTGAATATTATGGTGTCGATTTGATATAATGTTATAGTTGTGGGTAATATTTACAAATTTTGCAAAGTAAGCAAGTGGTTATATAATATTCGATTGGTCGGGGAATATTCGTTTTAACAGGGAATATTCGTACGACAGTACAATCATTGGTGGACCCCACAACGGAAGTATTGTCGTAGTTAGAAAATGACAAAAATATATTTCTATAAAAATAACGACGGAGGTGTTACCGTTAAAACTGTTGAACTACCCGGTAGTAAAAGTACAGTAATACGCATGGTTGCATAGTAGCACACGGTATTGATTATTGATGCTTACGTGAGAAATCACTCAGTTATACTCAATTATTGCTACAGTAATTGCTGCATCATATCTCTCATATTATTGATTCAATTATTGTTACAGTATCATCTACATAATATGATATAGTATTAAATCAATAATTGAGACAACAAAGTTATTCATATTATTATTGGCAATATTGACAATGTCTAGAAGTTCTATCAAGGAGAGGTTTGGTCACCTAATTACGCGCCAATAAGGAGAAATCCTTATCGGAAAGCCCCCTCTTTCCTGGGAACGACCTGGTTGTTAAATATTGTGAATTATAATATTAATGATGAATAAGTTCGTGTTTATTAAAGATGAATTTTATAGTTCCATTGTGTTGAACTTATTTGAGTTATTATAATTGATGTCTAGAGGTTATATTGTTCAATTGGGTATTCAGGACACTTTTCATGTCAGAGTACTATTCACGAGTTACTATTCACGAGTTACTATTTACGAATTACTATTCATGAGTTACTAATCACGGGGTATTATTCACCCGTAAGATATATTTTTGTTCGGTCCAAATCATTTTTGGGTACAATATTATTCCATGAGGAGATGTGCTAATTTTTCATACCGTTGGTTGAAGAAATAATAGTAAATCAGTATGGACCGTTGCTTTAAGTTTTAATAGTAAACCAATAAGGACCGTCCGTTTAAAAGTAAATCAATATGGACCGTTCATGAATTAGTTACTATTCAGTCCATTCTCCTATAAATAGAAGCTCATTCATTCATTATTTCTTACGAATTCACAGAAAATCTAGAGAGAGAAACTATAGAGAGAAAGAAGAAAAGTATTCTGCTACTTCACTACTTCAGTATTCAGTTTTTCTAAGGTAGGGAATATTATTTGTTGTACTCATAAGGGGTATTCTTTCTTTCTTATTCATGAAGAGAACTTCTGTTATTCCATTCTTTATTATTCTGTTGGAATAACCTATATACGCGGGATACCCTATACTTGGTGAAATTCTTCTGTTATTCCATTCTTATTATTCAGTTGGAATAACCTGTTTATGCGAAGTACCGCATACATGGTGAAATTCTTCTAATATTCCGTTCTTTATTATTCTGTCGGAATATCCTGTCTGTGTGTTTACGCCGGACCTGGTTCCATTATTTATTATTCTGTCGGAATATCCTGTCCGTGCGTTTACGCCAGACATGGTTCCATTATTTATTATTCTGTTGACCCATCGAAGATTGAAGTAATTCAAAGCTGGGAGCAACCAAAGTCAGTGACCGAAGTACGTAGTTTTCTCGGCTTAGCTGGTTATTATCGGAGATTCGTGGAAGGATTTTCTCGAATCGCTACTCCATTAACTCAGTTGACTAAAAAAGAAACAAAGTTCGGTTGGAGCGAGGAATGTGAGAAGAGTTTTCAAGAACTCAAGGGAAGTCTCATTTCAGTACCTGTTCTGACAATACCATGTGGCTCAGAGGGATTTGTCATCTACAGTGATGCTTCGGGCAAAAGGCTAGGATGTGTTCTCATGTAACATGAGAAAGTCATAGCATATGCCTCTCGGAAACTCAAAGAATATGAGAGGAATTATCCTACTCATGATCTAGAGTTGGCAGCTGTTGTCTTCGCGCTCAAGATTTGGAGGCATTACCTATATGAAGAGAAAGTGGAGATTTATACGGATCATAAAAGCCTCAAATATTTCTTCACCCAAAAGGAAATTAACATGCGGTAACGATGTTGGCTTGAACTATTGAAAGATTATGATCATACCATTCAATACCATCCTGGTAAAGCTAACGTAGTAGCTGGCGCATTGAGCAGAAGATCATATGCGGGTACGAGTGCAATATTGTCAACACAAAGGCCCATTTTGTATGACTTACAAAGGATGGAGATAGAGTTAAAGACTCCAAGGACCCATGTGATGATGGTGAATATACGAGTAGAACCGACTTTAATAGATAAAGTTAAAGCTGCTCAAGCTACAGACCTGGAGCTGATACGTATGAGGAAGAAAGTACAAGAAGGTGCTATTCCGAAAATAAGAATCGATGAAGAAGGAATACTTCGAGTCAACTCCAGACTTTGTGTTCCTAATGACCCTAATTTAAAGTATAAAATCATGATGGAAGCGCACAACACACCGTTTGTAATCCATCCTGGGAGTACCAAAATGTATCATGATCTTCGACATACATTTTGGTGGAGAAATATGAAGAGAGAGATAGCTGAGTTTATCTCAAGGTGTTTAACTTGTCAAAGAGTCAAAGCAGAGCATCAAGTACCAAAAGGTCCATTGCAACCAATTAAAATTCTAGAATGGAAGTGGGAGCACATTACCATGGATTTTGTTACTGGTCTTCCCAAGGTTTCTCAAGGCATAGATGCAATTTGAGTCATTGTTGATAGATTGACCAAGTCTGCTCATTTCTTACCTATACGAGAAACTTATACACTTGAACGTCTTGCTCGTATGTACATAAATGAGATTGTAAGACTGCATGGTATACCAGTATCCATAGTTTCTGATCGAGACCCAAGATTCACTTCACTATTTTGGGTTAGTTTGCAGAAAGCTATGGGCACAGATTTATAATTTAGCTAGGCATATCATCCTCAGACGGACGGGCAGTCGGATAGAACTATTCAAACTCTTGAAGATCTATTAAGACTTTGTGTCCTTGAATTCAAAGGAAGTTGGGACAAGTTTTTACCGTTGGTGGAGTTTTCCTACAACAACAGTTATCAAACAAGTATTGGCATGGCTCCATTTGAGGCGTTGTATGGGAGAAAGTGTCGTTCTCCAGTATGCTGGGATGAGGTGGGTGATGCAACGTTGTTAGGACCGAAGTTGGTACGTATGACTACAGAAAAGATTCAAACGATCCGACAACGTATAAAAACTTCACAAGATCGACACAATAGTTATGCTGATCTTCATCTAAAGGACGTAGAATTCGATATTGGAGATCATGTGTTATTACGTGTTGCTCCATGGAAAGAATTTACGAGATTTGGAAAGAGAGAAAAGCTCAATCCTCGATTCATTGGCCCATTTTTAATTCTCGAGCGAGTAGGAACTATGGCTTATATACTCGCCTTACCGCCAAATATGTCTCGTGTTCATAACGTTTTTAATATATCTATGTTACATAAATATGTGAAAGACCCGAACCACATTATTGAGTTAGAACCAGACGAGATAAATGATGATTTAACATTTGAAGAGTTGCCTATTAAAATGTTGGATAAGAAGGATCATGTTCTCCGCTCCAAGATTATACCTCAAGTCAAAGTTTTGTGGAGAAATCACTATGTGGAGGAAATGACTTTGGAGTTAGAATCTGAGATGAAGTCAAGGTATCCTCATCTCTTCGACATACAAGGTATTTACCCTAATTTTGAGGATAAAATTTCATAAGAAGGAGAGGTTGTAAGACCCCAACTTTTATGAATAAAGAATAATTTTCTCGAAATATATTTTTGAATATTATGGTGTCGATTTGATATAATGTTATAGTTGTGGGTAATATTTACAAATTTTGCAAAGTAAGCAAGTGGTTATATAATATTTGATTGGTCGGGGAATATTCGTTTTAACAGGGAATATTCGTACGACAGCACAATCATTGGTGGACCCCACAACGGAAGTATTGTCGTAGTTAGAAAATGACAAAAATATATTTCTATAAAAATAACGACGGAGGTGTTACCGTTAAAACTGTTGAACTACCCGGTAGTAAAAGTACAGTAATACGCATGGTTGCATAGTAGCACACGGTATTGATTATTGATGCTTACGTGAGAAATCACTCAGTTATACTCAATTATTGCTACAGTTATACTCAATTATTGCTACAGTAATTGCTGCATCATATCTCTCATATTATTGATTCAATTATTGTTACAGTATCATCTACATAATATGATATAGTATTAAATCAATAATTGAGACAACAAATTTATTCATATTATTATTGGAAATATTGACAATGTCTAGAAGTTCTATCAAGGAGAGGTTTGGTCACCTAATTACGCGCCAATAAGGAGAAATCCTTATTGGAAAGCCCCCTCTTTCCTGGGAACGACCTGGTTGTTAAATATTGTGAATTATAATATTAATGAAGAATAAGTTCGTGTTTATTAAAGATGAATTTTATAGTTCCATTGTGGTGAACTTATTTGAGTTATTATAATTGATGTCTAGAGGTTATATTGTTCAATTGGGTATTCGGGACACTTTTCGTGTCAGAGTACTATTCACGAGTTACTATTCACGAGTTACTATTTACGAATTACTATTCATGAGTTACTATTCACGGGGTACTATTCACCCGTAAGATATATTTTTGTTCGGTCCAAATCATTTTTGGGTACAATATTATTCCATGAGGAGATGTGCTAATTTTTCATACCGTTTGTTGAAGAAATAATAGTAAATCAGTATGGACCGTTGCTTTAAGTTTTAATAGTAAACCAATAAGGACCGTCCGTTTAAAAGTAAATCAATATGGACCGTTCATGAATTAGTTACTATTCAGTCCATTCTCCTATAAATAGAAGCTCATTCCTTCATTATTTCTTACGAATTCACAGAAACTCTAGAGAGAGAAACTATAGAGAGAAAGAAGAAAAGTATTCTGCTACTTCACTACTTCAGTATTCAATTTTTCTAAGGTAGGGAATATTATTTGTTGTACTCATAAGGGGTATTCTTTCTTTCTTATTCATGAAGAGAACTTCTGTTATTCCATTCTTTATTATTCTGTTGGAATAACCTATATATGCGGGATACCCTATACTTGGTGAAATTCTTCTGTTATTCCATTCTTATTATTCTGTTGGAATAACCTGTTTATGCGAAGTACCGCATACATGGTGAAATTCTTCTAATATTCCGTTCTTTATTATTCTGTCGGAATATCCTGTCTGTGTGTTTACGCCGGACCTGGTTCCATTATTTATTATTCTGTCGGAATATCCTGTCTGTGCGTTTACGCCAGACATGGTTCCATTATTTATTATTCTGTTGGGAATAACCTGTCGGTGCAGTCTATCGCACACATAGTGAATCCTTATGTTATTCCATTTTTTATTATTCGGTTGGAATAACCTGTCTATGTGGATTATCACATGTATGGTAAATGATCTTGTATATTCATTCCTTATTAAATTGTGGAAATGATCTGTATACGTGGATTACCGCATGGCGGGTGAAAATCCATTTGCAGTTTCATATATTATATTATACTCAGTTGGTTAAAGCTTTGACTTCTATACTCCATGAAATTAGTGGAATATCCTTGATATTTGCGCTTCATCCAGTATCTTTTCATGGAAATTTTCTTCTGAGCATTCTTGAATTTTACTGCACAAAGCAGTATCATGTTGATAATTTGGACGTTATTGAGTTCAGGATAAATTAACTTATAAATCTTTAAAATTTATTCTTGAACCTGTTTTATTGAATTGTCATCATCCTCATGCTTATATTATGTTGAAAATCATCTTTGGCTTACGTGCATAGATGGACTTGGTATGATTATGACCAGGGATTATTCGGTATAATCATGACCGTAATGTGACGAATGATGTGGTAAAAGTCCTCATTAACCTGTTGTTCATTTATGGACAGTTGTTGGTAATATTGTCATGACCATTGATGATTATATGAATATCCTTGGCTGTGGAGCAGGGATGATTCGATTTTATTTATTAAGCTGAGTCTCAGCGATAAATTTGATGAAAAACTTTTTAAATCATAGAAGACAGTAGATTTTATACTTTACTTGACTCTTCTAATGGATTGCTTATTCTGCTGCAGTTTTTGATCTAAAACATGTTGTCTATTATATTCTATCAGTTATTATACTATTGAAGGCTATTGATAATTTATTCTGCATTATCTTAGTCATAATATTTCTTACTGGGCTATTTGATGTGACGCCCCCAAAATAGGTATACATCACCCATCTTGAGTCGTCAAATACATGGTACAAAATTCAAATACAATCTTAAATATATAACATAAGCTGCAAGTTTTAATACAAACATTGTCTTCTAGACAGCATTAAAACTCAAAATAAGTCCTCAATACATTTATTAACACACTATTTCACAGAATAGTGAGGACTACTAATGCTATCCTCTGGACCGTCACTCCGTTCCACGACTAATCCCTGCTACGTTCTCATTTCCTGAAGAGAACAGTGAAAGAAAAGTTGAGCTCAACTAGCCCAGTAAGAAATATTATGACTAAGATAAAGTAGAATAAATTATCCTTAGTCTTCAATAGTGTTAAACTGATACAATATAACAAACATCAAGTTTAACTGCAGCGGAACAAGCAATCCATTAAAATAGTTAAGTAGAAAATAAAATCTACTATCTTTTATGATTTAAAAGGTTTTTCATCACTTTTATCGTTGAGACTCAGCTTAATAAATAATCCACATCATTGAATCACCCCTGCACTACGGCCAAGGATATTCTTTAGTATCACGACCATAAATTATCCATGCACTACGGGCCAATGATATTCGTGTATTCACTAATGGTCATGATCATGCCAACAACTGTCCATCAATGCACTACGGGCCAATGAGGACTTTTCCACATGATTTGTAACAATACAGTCATGATTAAAGTGAATAATCCATGATCATAATCATACCAAGTCCATCTATGCACTACAGGATACAGATAACTTTTAACATAATATAAACATGAGGATGATGACAATGATATAAGAATTCAATAAAACAAGTTCAAGAATTAATTTATCCAGAAACCAATATCGTCCAAATTGTCAACATGATACTTCTTTGTGGAGTAAAATTCAAGAATGCTCAAAAGAATATTTTCATGAAAAGATACTGAATGAAGTGCAAATATCAAGGATATTCGACTAATTTCATGGAGTATAGAAGTCAAAACTTTAACCAACTAAGTATAATAAAGAATTGAATAACAAAAGAAATCACCAGGCATGCGATAGACCGCACAGACAGGTTATTCCAACAGCATAATAAATAACGGAACCAGGTCATGCGTAAACGCACAAACAAGATGTTCCAACAGAATATTAATGAACGGAACCAGGTCATGCGTAAAGCACAGACATGATGTTCCAATAGAATAATAAAGAACAGAACCAGGTCATGCATAATGCACAGACAAGATGTTCCAACAGAATGATAAAGAACAGAATAATAAAAGAAATCACCATGCATGCGGTACTTCGCATAGACAGGTTATTCCAACATAATGATAAAGAATGGAGTAACAGAAGAATTTCACCAAGTATAGGGTAGCCCGCGTATACAGGTTATTCCAACAGAATAATAAAGAATGGAATAACAGAATTTTTCTTCATGAATACGAAAGAAATAATACCCCTTACGAGTAAAACAAATAATATCACTTTCCTTAGAAAGAAGAGTACTGGATATAGAAGTAGTGAAGTAGCAGAACACTTTTCTTCTTTCTCTCTATAGTTTCTCTCTCTAGAGTTTCAGTGAATTCATAAGAATTAATGAAGGAATGAGCTTCTATTTATAGAAGAATGGACTACATAATAACTAATTCATGAACAGTCCAGATTGATTTTGTAAGACCCCAACTTATTATAAATAAAATCAAATTTCCTCTAATTATATTTGTGAATAATAAGGTATTAATTTGATATAATTATCTGGTTATGGGTGAAATGTGCAAATTTTGCAAAATATGCAAGTGGTTATAAAATAATCATTGTATCGGGGAGTATTCGTTTTGTCGTGGAATATTCTTGTTGTCGGGGAATATTCGTACGACGGCGTAGTCATTTGTGGGCCCCATAACAGAATAACTATCGGATGAAGAAAATGATAAGTTTGAGTTTTTATAAATAACGGCGTAGTTGTTACCGTTAACACTGTTGGAATACCCGGTGGTTAAAATACAGTAATACGCGTGGATGCACTGTATTGATGAATTATTAATCCTTACGTAAGAAGGCACTACTCAATAATTGTTACAGTAGTTACTGTTCAATATTTTATTTTATTGATTCAATAATTGCTGTGTTAATATTTTATATTATTGTTGTTTCAATAATTGTCACTGCACAATATTTCCCATTATCAGATCAATAATTCATATTATTTGAATAATATTATTAGATAGTATTATTAGAAATGTCTAGAAAGTTCTGTCAAGGAGAGGTTTGGTCACCTAATTGCGCGCCAATAAGGAGAAATTCTTATTGGAAAGCCCCCTCTTTCCTGAAAACGGCCTAGTTGTCATAAATGTGATTCTGTAATATTATTTGTGAATAATTAATTATTGATTCATATGATAAGGAAATATTTATTTTATGTGGATATAAATGTTGGTTATATTTATTGTGGTTAAAAATGAAGGAGTTAATGTTGAGGTGTTTTATCAGTATTTTTATCGGAATGAAGGTATTAAAAATTAAACCAGTGTTTTTGAGATATATTGTGTGAGTTATAATTTTTTATCCGGCCGTTGGATCGTTGTAATTTTTGGATATATTATACATATATAAGTTGAGTATATGTCCACAAATTTTGAATCGTTAAAAATGAACGTATGATTTGTTATGAATTTTAAGAGGTGACTGATTCAAAAATTAGGTTTATAAATGATTTTGGTGGAAAATTCTAGAATTGAGTGGGCCCCACTTGTGTTTGGTGAAGAAATATGCTGAATTTATTTCAAATATGGTGGGTGGGAATAGTAGCAAGTAAAGCCATCAAGTTACAGGTCAAGTCTGCTAACATTTTCCTATAAATAGAGGGCTAAGTTAGAATTGAAAATCATACCAGAAACAAGTTTTCTCTCTTTTTCTCTCTAGATTATTGAGTGTATTTTGTGAGTATTTAGATACTTTGTGAGTTTCTATTCATCAGTGCAAGTTTTCTTCAGCCTTATACCGATATTCCGATCAGAAGTACTGATATTTTGAGGTAAGGGATATTATTTTCTTCATATATGATATTATTTCTTAAATATCATTATGCCGAAGTATTCATCTGAATTTTTATCAAATTTGAAACTTTTTGTGTCCGAGTTACTATTCATGTATACGGTACTATTCACGAATACGACACTATTCACCGAAAAATAAAATTTTCTTCTTTTTGTCCAAGATGTCTATTATGATTACTATCTTTGATTGTATCCATATTTTGATCTTTATTTTTGAATTCTACTTCAAAATTGATATTTATGAAGTATTATTGATCTTGGATAAACTGTTATACGAATCCCTACTATTTGTCCTTCCGTTTCACTGGATTTATTTTCTTTAAAATATTTTTCATCATCCTCAGTCCTAAATGATGATATTACTAAATATCTTCAGCCTGTAGTGCAAAGATAAATGATTAACTGATGAATATATTTGGCCCGTAGTGCAAAGATGAACAGGTGTTGAGATGAACATGACCAACTGGTGATACAAATGAATATCTTTGGCCTGTAGTGCAAAGATGAATATTTGATTAAAGATGTATATTGATTATTGTTACAGGGATAAAATATTGATGATGGACTTTTAAATCTTAGAAGATAGTAGAACTCATTCTCTACTTGACTCTTCTAATGGATTGTTGTTTCCGCTGCAGTTGTTGATCTAAACTTTGTTGGCTATTATATTTTATCAGATTTTTTCTTGTTGAAAACTAACGATAATTTGTTGTATATTATCTTAGTCATAATATTCTTTACTAGGCTAGATGAGCTCACCTTTTTCCTTTTTGTTCCATTTTTTTCAGGAGGTGAGAACATATCAGGAACTAATCGGGGTACGGAGTGATGGTTCTAGAAAGATGTTTTAGTAGTCCTCACTATTTCTGTAAAATAGTGTTGAATAATTGTAACGAGGACTTATTTGAGTGTGTATATTGTCTAGAAGACAATATTTGTATTTAAATTCACAGTATGTGTTGTCGTATTTTGCACGACAATTGTATTATTGAAGTTGTAGTTTATTTTCTGTACCATGTATTTGGCGACTCAGAATGGGTGTTGTATACCTATTTTGGGGGCGTCACAGATTTACTTTAAACGGACGGTCCAGATTTAAAACAAAATCTTTTAAATAAAATATAATATATTCTATTTATAATCTAATAAAACAAATAACTTTATAAAAGTATTCTGTTTTATATAAAAATATTTTACTATATAAAACACTATGCAGACACTATGCAAAACTATGCATAATAAAATATAATATATTTTAATTATTGTCTAATAAAATAAATAACTTTATAAAAGTATTCTGTTCTATATAAAAATATTTTACTATGCAAACACTATGAAGACACTTTGCAAACACTATGCATAATATAATATCATATATTCTATTTATAGTCTAATAAAACGAATAACTTTATAAAAGTATTTTGTTTTATATAAAAAGTTTTTCTATTTTATTACATTAATAATACTAATAAAACAAAACTCATCATCATTATTATTATTCACATTATTAATCGACCAGGTCGTTCCCAGGAAAGAGGGGACTTTCTAATAAGAATTTCTCTCTATTGGCGCGCAATTAGGTGACCAAACCTCTCCGTGACAGAACTTCTAGACATCGTTAATATTGCAAATAATAATATTAATAACCTTGTCGTCACAATTATTGATTTAATAATATATAAAATATTGACAATAATTGAATCAAATAACGTGAGATACTATGCAGCAATTACTGTAGCAATAATTGAACAAAACTGAGTGACTTCTCACGTAAGCATCAATAATCAATACCGTGTGCTACTATTCAACCACGCGTATTACTGTACTTTTAACACCGAGTGTTTCAACAGTTAACGGTAAAAACTTCCGCCGTTATTTTTATAAAGTATTTTTGTCATTTTCTCAATCCGACAATAATTTCGTTGTGGGGTCCACTAATGATTGTGCTGTTGTACGAATATTCCCTATTACAACGAATATTCCTCGACCAATCGAATATTATATAACAACTTGTGTACTTTGCAAAATTTATAAATATTACCCACAACTATAACATTATATCAAATTTGCTCCATAATATTCAAAAATGATATTTATAGAAAATTCATCATTATTTATAAAAGTTGGAGTCTTAAAACCTCCCCTTCTTATGAAATTTCATCCTCGAAATTAGGATACGTACCTGGTATGTCGAAGAGGTAAGGATGCCTTAATTTTATTTCAGATTCTAACTCCCAGATCATTTCCTCAACATCGTGGTTTCTTCAAAAAACTTTGACTTGAGGTATAACCTTGGAGCGTAGAATTTGTTCCTTCTTATCCAAGATTTGAACAGGAACCTCTTCATACGTCAAATCTTCCGCTATTTCGTCCGGTTTTAACTCAATAATGTGGTTCGGGTCTTCCACATATTTACATAACATGGATATGTGAAAAACGTTATGAACACGAGACATACTTGGCGATAAAGCGAGTCTATAGGCCACAGTTCCTACTCGATCAAGGATTAAAAATGGGTCGATGAATCGAGGATTGAGCTTTCCTCTCTTTCCAAATCTCGTAACTCCTTTCCATGGAGCAACACGTAATAACACATCATCTCCTATATCTAATTCCACGTCCTTTCGATGAAGATCAGCATAACTCTTTTGTCGATCTTGTGAGGTTTTTATACATTGTCGGATAGTTTTAATCTTTTCCGTAGTCATACTTACCAACTCCGGTCCCAACAACGTTGCTTCACCCACCCCATCCCAGCATACTAGAGAACGACACTTTCTTCCATACAACGCTTCGAATGGAGCCATGCCAATACTTGCTTGATAACTGTTGTTGTAGGAAAACTCTACCAATGGTAAGAACTTGTCCCAACTTCCCTTGAAGTCAAGGACACAGAGTCTTAATAGATCTTCAAGATTTTGAATCGTCCTCTCCGACTTCCCGTCCTTCTGAGGATGATATGCCAAGCTAAATCGTAAATCCGTCCCGATAGCTTTTTGCAAACTAACTCAAAATCTTGAAGTGAATCTTGGGTCTCGATCAGAAACTATAGATACTGGCATACCATGCAATCTTATAATCTCGTTTATGTACATACGAACAAGACGTTCAAGTGAATAAGTTTCTCGTATCGGTTAAAAATGAGCAGACTTGGTCAATCTATGAACAATGACCCAAATCACATCTATGCCTTGAGAAATTATGGGAAGACCAGTAACGAAATCCATGGTAATGTACTCCCACTTCCATTTTGGAATTTCAAATGGTTGCAATGGACCTTTTTGTACTTGATGCTCCGCCTTGACTCGTTGACAAGTTAAACACCTTAAGATAAACAGCGTTATCTCTCTCTTCATATTGCTCCACCAAAATGTATGACGAAGATCACGATACATTTTGGTACTACTGGGATGGATTGCAAACGGTGTGTTGTGCGCCTCCATCATGATTTTATACTTTAAATCAGGGTCGTTAGGAACACAAAGGCTGGAGTTGACTCGAAGTATTCCTTCATCATCAATTCTTGCTTCCGGCATAGCACCTTCTTGCACTTTCTTCCTCATACGAATTAGTTCTAGGTCTGTAGCTTGAGTAGCTTTAACTTTATCGATTAAAGTCGGTTCTACTCGTACATTCTCCATCATCACATGGGTCCCCGGAGTCTTTAACTCTATCTCCATCCTTTGCAAGTCACACAAAATGGGCCTTTGCGTTGACAATATCGCACTCATACCTGTATATGATCTTCTACTTAATGCGTCAGCTACCACGTTCGCTTTTCCAGGATGGTATTGGATGGTATGATAAAAATCTTTCAACAGTTCAAGCCAACGTCGTTGTAACATGTTGAGTTCCTTTTGAGTGAAGAAATATTTGAGACTTTTATGATCCGTAAAGATATCCACTTTCTCCCCATACAAGTAATGCCTCCAAATTTTAAGTGCGAAGACAACAACTGCCAACTCTAGATCATGAGTAAGATAATTCCTCTCATATTCTTTGAGTTATCTTGAAGCATAAGCTATGACTTTCCCATGTTACATGAGAACACATCCCAACCCTTTGCCCGAAGCATCACTGTAGATGACAAATCCCTCCGAGCCATATGGTATTGTCAGAACAGGTGCTGAAATGAGTCTCCTCTTGAGTTCTTGAAAAATCTTCTCACATTCTTCACTCCAACCGAACTTTGTATCTTTCTGAGTCAGCTGAGTTAACGGAGTAGCGATTAGAGAAAATCCTTCCACCAATCTCCGATAATAACCAGCTAAACCGAGAAAGCTACGTACTTCGGTCACTGATTAAGGTTGCTCCCAGCTTTGAATAGCTTCAATCTTTGCTGGGTCAACAGATATTCCATGACTTGATACCACGTGCCCAAGGAATGCTACTTCCTCAAGCCAGAACTCGTATTTCTTCAACTTGGCATAAAGCTTATATTCACGAAGCTTTTGGAGTGTCAGCCTCAAGTGTTCTCATGATCTTCACAACTTTTGGAATAAATAAGGATGTCATCAATAAAGACGACCACAAAGTGATCCAAATATTCCTTGAATACTCGGTTCATCATATCCATGAAGGCAGCAGGAGCATTAGTCAATCCAAAGGACATGACTAGGAATTCATAATGCCCGTACCGAGTTCTGAAAGCCGTCTTTGGAATGTCATCGGTTCTAATCTTCAATTGGTGATACCCGGAACAAAGATCAATCTTTAAAAAGAATTTGGCTCTTTATAACTGGTCAAAAAGGTCATCAATATGTTGCAATGGGTACCTATTTTTGATGGTGACATGATTCAACTCCCGATAATCAATACAAAGTCGCATACTCCCATCTTTCTTCTTCACGAATAGAACAGGAGCACCCCAAGGAGAAGTACTAGGATGAATAAAGCCAATGTCTAACAATTCCTGCAGTTGGGTCTTTAACTCCTGAATTTCAATAGGAGCCATTCGATATGGGGCTTTGGAAATGGGTTTTGTACCGAGTTCAAGGTCGATATAAAATTCAATTTCACGCTCTGGGGGTAGGCCAGGAAGTTCTTCAGGGAATACGTCAGGGAATATATTAACAATAGAAATATCATTCAAAACTAACGTATTTTTGTTTAGATCATTGACATGAGCTAAGAAAGCTTGACATCCGTTTTTTAATAAACAAATAGCTTTATGGCTTGAGATGACATTGATTGATTTTAATGGCTTGGTTGCTTGAATTCACATAATAGGTTGGTTAGGAATATGAAAGCTAACAACCTTACGAAAATAATCAATTTTTGCATGATGAGTAGTTAACCAATCAATCCCTAGAATCACATCAAATGCAAGTATTTTCAAAGAAATAAGATCAACAGGTAACGTGCGGTCGCCGATTTGAACTAAACAAGACTTATAAAATGTGGATGTAATGAAGGTTTCTCCCAACGGAGTTTCCACAGATAAGTCAAAGTCTAATTTCTCCGGAGTCAAATTTAATCATTGAGCGTAATTAGGAGAAATAAAATAATGGGTAGAACCGGTATCAAATAAGGTATAGACTTTGCTAGAGTTTATTATAAGCTTACCCGTGATGACCTCGTTCGGGTTCCTTGCTTTCTGGGAGGTCACAACAAACTCTCTCCCTTGAACTACTGGTTTTGACTTGTCTGGGACGGTATTTTGTGTCACCGTTCCAACTGGACTTGTCTTCGGTGCACGACAAAATTGGGCTAGGTGACCATCTCTTCCACAATTATAACACGCTTCGGATGGCATCGCGCAGTTTGGACAGATATGTCCCTCCCCTCCGCATTTGAAGCATATGATAGGTGGTCGTTCTCCTTCCTTAACCACGGGTGCTGATGCTGACGTCTTTCCATCATTGTTGAATCTTCTCTTCTTCAAATGTCCATTCTTATTGTCTTGGCCACGATTACCACCGAAGTGGTTATCATTTCTGGCATGTTGATTCCCTCCACGTTTGTTGTCACCGCTTCAATGACCATTACCACTGGTATTTTTATTCTGTCGGCTGCTTTCTCTTGGTTGCGTTGACTCATTACCGCGCTCCAATAACTAAGCCCTATTTACAACATCTGAATACAAACACAGTTTACGAGAAATAAGATATTGACGTATCACCGATTTCAAACCTCTTAAAAACATTCGCGTCATTCTCTCCTCATTGTCAACCAAGTGAGACGCAAACCGGGACAACTTAATAAACTTAGCTTCGTATTGTGACACGGTCATATTGTTCTGCTCCAACTTGATGAACTCTACCTCTTTTATGTGACGAATACTTTCGGGAAAGTACTTGTCATTGAATAGTTCTTGGAACTTCTCCCAATACATCTACAGTGCTGCAGGTTGAGTACACTTTACCGATTCTCACCAGTAATCTGCCTCTCCTCGCAACATAAAGGCGGCAAAGGGAACCTTTTGCTCCTCGGAGCATCCCAAGACATCAAATATCTTGGTGATCTGCTTTATCCATGTTTCCTCTTTAAGTGGTTTTGGCTCTCCAATAAACTTCGGTGGTCCCAGCTCCTGGAACTGTTTAGCAGTGACCGTCCGAGAGTTTCCAGTGTTTCCACCTACATTTTGGACAGGAGCTGCTTGTTGGTTGATTTCATAATCAAATAATACGTGCAAGTATACACGGTTAACAAGTAATAAAGTGATAAGAAAAATATCGTTCCCACAGAGAATCTTAATTAATAAATTCCAAATACTAGCACTATATCAACCCAATTTTATTTAAACAATGATAAATTATGATTTTTTGAAATATTAAAACTAAATTAAACAATTAAAGATATTATTCTAAAATAAGCAAATAAATAAACTCAGATTTGAATGATTGATTTCTAATAAATAAGGATTAAGACTTCAATATTCCCAATTATGAACTATAAATCAATTATCCAATTATCTCAATTATTATGTCTACTAAATTGTTAACAAGAATTCTCAAATGTCAAAAGTCCTTTTCCAAGTAATCAACTGACTTCTATTTAATCCATATTAATCTTGCTATATTCATATGCAAAACAAGTGAATTAAACTCTTTCAATTCCAATTCCTTATGTGTTACATGCGGTGAAAAGATATTTCCATTCAATTCACAAACCTAATTATTCACAATGCAAATAAATAAGTCACACGTTATCAAACCCAGTTCTAACCCTAGAATTTCTCTTTCAATTCCTTCTAGAGTAACACGGTAATTATTGGCCAAATTATTAATCAATAGGTACAAGGCATGATAAACAATTCACTTCAACATAAATAATTGGAATAAACTGAATAACTAATTTATAGCCATAAAAGGTTCTATTGAAATCTTAATTAAAGAATTAGTTCATAACAGAAATAAAAACCAGTAATCGTTTGCAAATCATCCTTAAAGAATTACGAATTGAAAATAAGGAGAAGAAGAAGAAGATTCTTTAGCCAATCCTTAGTCTTCAAGTAATCCTTGTGTAGCCTCCAATGAATGAATGAATAGATGAATGATTAACCCTTTAATTTTAACACTTGGTCTCTTTTATAGCTTCTCACAATCCTAATCCAAAACAACTTTGAAACCCATGTGCCAAGCAAAGTCAAACGCATCCCTGGTCAACACCAACCGAGGCCCAGCGCCTCGGCGCTGTCCTAAGTGTTATTCTCAGCGGCCCGGCGCTGTAGGCTGATTATTTACCGTATTGCCATTAAATGCTTGAAACTCCCATAAATGCCCCTGCAGCTCCCGAATCTGCAAAACAACAACTAAACACAATAAAAATGCTTCTAAAGAACTTGAGAATACAATAATTTAAGTCCAAATATATCCAATTCATGGGTATATTACCCAATCATCAAATACCCCCAAACTTAAATCGTTGCATGTCCTCAAGCAACAAACACAAAACAATACTGACAATATGAAAACAACAACTCATGCAAATGTAACTAACTTAATGAACGAAATTCAAGCAATCCAATAGCTCACGTATATCCATAGGCCTCAGAAAAATCACAAAAACATGTTAATACATCATGTGAACACAGATCAATGATATCCCAACAATCAACAAATCTGAATCTGTTATTACTGATATTGTGAGTGTGTGTTCAACAACCATGTTAACCCATGAAAGGCAAAAATATGAAAGATAATAAATTTCTTAGTAAGCTTCATACAGTGTAAACTTGAAAACTCATCAAATATACTTATTTCAACTGAAATCAAACAATTACCCGAATTCAAGAGTCAAAATGGAATACTTATGCTTTTCTTTTTTCTTTTTTTATAACGGGGGCTCTTTGCACTTTTCCCGCTTTATTTGCATTTTTTTTAAATATACATAAATGACTGTGCAATGTCTCATCCCATTAGGCTAACAGTGTTACCCCTTAGCGAGCTTTAGACCAACGACTTCCAGACCATGAAAGACCTTAGGGCGCTAGGTGTAAAGACAATCCCCTCGGGCGTACTTTCTCAAGTAACAAAGGCCCCGAAACAAGACTAGTCACCATTTATACTTTTTTTTTCTTATTTTTTTATTATTTTTAGCTTATATATTCCAAATATTTTTCCCCCAAACTCGAGCTTATGTATAAATTCAGTCTTCTCTAGCTATTCAAATTGTCCTGCCATAAAAGGTTCAATTGAAATCTTAATTAAAGAATTAGTTCATAACGGAAATAAAAACCAATAATCGTTTGCAAATCATCCTTAAAGAATTACGAATTGAAAATAAGGAGAAGAAGAAGAAGACTCTTTAGCCAATCCTTAGTCTTCAAGTAATCCTTGTGTAGCCTCCAATGAATGAATGAATATATAAATGATTAACCCTTTAATTTCAGCACTTGGTCTCTTTTTATAGCTTCTCACAATCCTAATCCAAAACAACTTTGAAACCCATGTGCCAAGCCAAGTTAAACGTGTCCCTGGTCAACACCAACCGAGGCCCAGCGCCCCGGCGCTGTCCTAAGTGTTATTCTCAGCGCCCCGGCGTTGTAGGCTGATTATTTACCGTATTGCCATTAAATGCTTGAAACTCCCATAAATGCCCCTGCAGCTCCCGAATATGCAAAACAACAACTAAACACAATAAAAATGCTTCTAAAGAACTTGAGAATATAATAATTTAAGTCCAAATATATCCAATTCATGGGTATATTACCCAATCATCACCGCTCTCACCTGATGTTGCATGAATTGCATGAAGCCTCTGAACGTTCCATCATTCATCATTTGGTCAGTGTTGTTGTTTGCATGAGGATTGTCGCCTTCCTGATGCACATTATCCTGATTATTGATATGTGGAGACTCAACGGTCTCCTATACTCCATTATTATTCTCAACATTCTCGGATGTTATTTTCATATACTGCCACAAAACAATGATTAATTATCATATCACATATTATCCCTATACTCTGACCAACCAATTAAATACTAAATAAACTTAGGTAGGTCATACTAGCAAAGGAATTTCCCGTCTCTCCCCTCCTAGTTTTAGTCTCACATCTTAGCCAGGGATCATATCCCTAAGCTTTGATACCAACTGTGACGCCCCCAAAATAGATATACATCACCCATATTGAGTCGTCAAATACATGGTATAAAATTCAAATACAATCTTAAATATACAACATGAGTTGTGAGTTTTAATACAAACATTGTCTTCTAGACATCATTAAAACTCAAAATAAGTCATCAATATATTTATTAACACACTATTTCACAGAATAGTGAGGACTACTAATGCTATCCTCTGGACCGTCACTCCGTTCCCCGACTAGTCCCTGCTATGTTCTCATTTCCTGAAGAGAACAGTGAAAGAAAGGGAGAGCTCAACTAGCCCAGTAAGAAATATTATGACTAAGATAAAGAAGAATAAATTATCCTTAGTCTTCAATAGTGTTAAACTGATTCAATATAACACATCAAGTTTAACTTCAGCAGAACAAGCAATCCATTAAAAGAGTCAAGTAGAAAATAAAATCTATCTTTTATGATTTAAAAGGGTTTTTTTATAATTTTTATCGCTGAGACTCAGCTTAATAAATAATCCACATCATTGAATCACCCCTGCACTACGGCCAAGGATATTCTTTAGTATCACGACCACAAATTATCCATGCACTACGGGCCAAGGATATTTGTGTATTCACTAATGTCATGATTATGCCAATAACTGTCCATCAACGCACTACGGGCCAATGAGGACTTTTCCACATCATTTGTAACATTAAGGTCATGATTACACCGAATAGTCCCTGGTCATAATCATACCAAGTCCATCTATGCACTACAGGCCACAGATGACTTTTAACATAATATAAACATGAGGATGATGACAATGATATAAGAATTCAATAAAACAAGTTCAAGAATTAATTTATCTAGAAACCAATAACGTCCAAATTGTCAACATGATACTTCTTTGTGGAGTAAAATTCAAGAATGCTCAGAAGAATATTTTCATAAAAATATACCGGATGAAGTGCAAATATCAAGGATATTCCACTAATTTCATGGAGTATAGAAGTCAAAACTTTAATCAACTGAGTATAATAAAGAATGGAATGACAAAAGAAATCACCAGGCATTCGATAGACCGCACAGAAAGGTTATTCCAACAGAATAATAAATAACGGAACTAGGTCATGCGTAAACGCACAGACAGGATGTTCCAACAGAATATTAATGAACGGAACCAGGTCATTCGTAAAGCACAGACAGGATGTTCCAACAGAATAATAAAGAATGGAACCAGGTCATGCATAAAGCATAGACGTGATGTTCCAACGGAATGATAAAGAACGGAATAATAAAAGAAACCACAATGCATGCGGTACTTCGCATAAACAGGTTATTCCAACATAATGATAAAGAATGGAATAACAGAAGAATTTTACCAAGTATAGGGTAGCCCGCGTATACAGGTTATTCCAACAGAATAATAAAGAATGGAATAACAAAATTTCTCTTCATGAATACGAAAGAAATAATACCCCTTACGAGTACAACAAATAATATCGCTTACGAGTACAACAAATAATATCCCTTACCTTAGAAAGAAGAGTACTAGATATAGGAGTAGTGAAGTAGCAGAACACTTTTCTTCTTTCTCTCTATAGTTTCTCTCTCTAGAGTTTCAGTGAATTCGTAAGAAATAATGAAGGAATGAGCTTCTATTTATAGAAGAATGGACTGAATAGTAACTAATTCATGAACGGTCCAGATTGATTTACTTTAAACGGACGGTCCAGATTTAAAATAAAATCTTTTAAATAAAATATAATATATTTTATTTATAATCTAATAAAACGAATAACTTTATAAAATTATTCTGTTTTATATAAAAATATTTTACTATGCAAAATACTATGCAGGCACTATGCAACACTATGCATAATAAAATATAATATATTCTAATTATTGTCTAATAAAACAAATAACTTTATAAAAGTATTCTGTTTTATATAAAAATATTTTACTATGCAAATACTATGCAGACACTATGCAAATACTAAGCATAATAGAATATCATATATTCTATTTATAGTCTAATAAAACGAATAACTTTATAAAAGTATTCTGTTTTATATAAAAAGCTTTTCTGTTTTATTACATTAATAATACTAATAAAACAAAACTCATCATCATTATTGTTATTCACATTATTAATCGACCAGGTCGTTCATAGGAAAGAGGGGGCTTTCCAATAAGGATTTCTCCTTATTGGCGCGTAATTAGGTGACCAAACCTCTCCTTGATAGAACTTCTAGACATCTTTAATATTACAAATAATAATATTAATAACCTTGTCGTTTTAATTATTGATTTAATAATATATAAAATATTGACAATAATTGAATCAAATAATGTGAAATACTATGCAGCAATTATTGTATCAATAATTGAATATTACTGAGTGACTTCTCACGTAAGCATCAATAATCAATACCGTGTGCTACTATGCAACCACGCGTATTACTGTACTTTTAACACCGGGTGTTTCAACAGTTAATGGTAAAAACTTCCGCCGTTATTTTCATAAATTATTTTTGTCATTTTCTCAATCCGACAATAATTTCGTTGTGGGGTCCACCAATGATTGTGCCGTTGTACGAATGTTCCCTATTAAAACGAATATTCCCCGACCAATCGAATATTATATTACAACTTGTGTACTTTGTAAAATTTATAAATATTACCCACAACTATAACATTATATCAAATTTATTCCATAATATTCAAAAATGATATTTATAGAAAATTCATCATTATTAATAAAAGTTGGGGTCTTACAGTTGAGCTCACCCTTTCTTTCACTGTTCTCTTCAGGAAATGAGAACGTAGCTGGGACTAGTCGGGGAACAGAGTGATGGTCCTAGATGGTGCATTAATAGTCCTCACTATTTTGTAAAATAGTGTGATAATAAATGTAATGAGGACTCCATTGAGTGTGGATATTGTCTAGATGACAATATTTGTATTAAAACTCACAGCCTATGTTTTGTTGTATTTCACACGACTGTTGTATAATTAAGTTGTATTCGTATTCAGTACCTTTTATCTGGCGACTCAAGATGGGTGATGTATACGTATTTTGGGGGCGTCACAGCTGAGATTAACAACCCTGCTACATGGGATTATATATATTACGCGATAGCGTTAAGATGTTGTGCACATACATGGTACATAGGGCAGATCCCCCTAAGTACGAAAAGTTGGGTCCATATAGTCTTACGACTGTTAAAGGTTTAAAGTATAAATACTTGATATATAACCTAAGACATAGTTCATGGTCTTGTGACCCTCAGATGTTCTTTTGATTCATGTTCTAATCTTGATTCAAAAGCCGAGACTTCTTTTGGTTTAGTATCCATTGTTTATTCGCATGTTGTTATTATTATTCTATTGTTAAACTTGTGGGGAATTGTTGCTCACCCTTGCATAATAACATTGCAGCTAAGATTGAAAGAGTTGATGAATCATCAACAAGTAAGAGCAAAAGCAAAACAAGCATGTGATGAAGACTTGTTGTTATTATTTGAGAACTATTATGTTAAGACTTATGATGTGATGTTTAAAACTTATTTGTTTATGATGTTTCTGCATTTGATGAATTAAGGTTAGATAACCTGGGATTTATTCGTTTAAGTTTTTGTAACCCTATATTGGGAGGATTTCTATTTCAATTTCATTAATATCATTATTTAATTTGGATGGTTAGATGTTAATTATTTTGTTGAGTGAACACCAAATCTGAGCGAAGTTTGAGTACCTGAATTTGGGGGTGTCACACAAACATAGACTATAAAAATTTAAGGATTAACTATAATCTATCAAAACTTTTTTAAGCAATCATGGATTATGAAAAACTCATATCTTAACAATAATTTATCAAAACCTCTTAATTAATTTAAAATCACATAAGAACTATAAAACGAATGTATTTCAATAACGAAATATGAAAACGAAATTAATTAAACATAAAAGCATAAATAATAGAAGAGATTAAAAATATTATCAATAATAATTATTTAATTTCATCTTCATCCTAGATTAAAGAAATTAGCTAGAAATGAAAAATAATTAAACTAACTAAAATAATAAAAAGAAGAAAATTAAAATTTTATAAGAAACCCCCATTTAATTAACGATCATCCAATGAACGTAAATTAAAGAAGTAATTTAATTTACTCATACTCCTAACCTAAACTAATATAATACCTAATACTCATTCTCTCTAAAACAAGAAACATATTTATAGCGAAAATAAATTTGTGACCTAATTTAGATTCATTGAACTTGAACACGTTTTTTCCTTTTTTTCCCCTCTTCTTTCCTTCTTGACTTCAATCTCTATATGGTAGAGTCATTTTTCATCTTTAAAAATTGGATATAAATACTTTATTTGCTCCCCAAGAAAAACAAATGTTATTTTCTACAAAACAAAATAAAATATATTAATTAAATAAAATAAACATGTAAAATAATAAATATGAGAATATTAAAATGTATTAATTATGTGTTTATCAGCGTGCAAATGGCTAGTTAGGAGGTCCTTTTTTCTTTCCTCTCCCTTTGATTTTTCCTGTATTTTTTCTTTTGTTTCCTAGGATGCTATATTTGAATGATATATATATATATATATATATATATATATATATATATATATATATATATATATATATTCATAAATAAGTTTAGGCTAATTTCCAATCAATTAGTAAATAAATAATTCATTTATTTTTAGCTGTTTTTTGTTGTTGAAATTTATAGTCAAAGATTTACGTAACCAGTTTTTCCACACCTAACCACTTCCGGTTCAAACTTGCTTACTATTATTATCTCGGAAGCTGACAGTGACAGAGAAAAAAGCACCAACAGAGAAAAAAGCAGTGCTTGGAGCAAATTATAACTCCGGTAGTCATTTTGTAGGAAAATCTGGAAAGAACCGATCTATAAACACTATTCTTGAATCAGTTGCATTTTGGTATGTTAATAATTTTGTATGTAATATTTAATGTTTTAAATAGTTATTGGGATTAAAAACAAGACTAAAATACAATTTGTGTCCCAAACTTTACTTTCTATTTAAGTTTGCATCCCAAACTTCATTTTACGTAACAAAGCGCACACTTTCTTCACTTAACCGGTCAAAAGTGACCGGCTAAGGCGGTAACAAAAGTTTGGGGTGCAAATTGAAACAGTTTAAAAAAATTTAAACTTTTTTTAACAATTTTTTTTAAAACAAACAAAAATTTATAACAGTTTAAAAAAAATGTTATAACAGTTTAAAATTTTTTTGTTAAAAACAGTTTTAAAAAAATTTGCTAAAAGCAGTTAAAAAAAATTTGTTTTGTTTTAAAAAAAAATTATAAAAGTTAAAAAAAAAGTTTATAACAGTTTAAAAAAATTGTTAAAAACAGTTTTAAAAAAAATTTGTTAAAAAACAGTTAAATTTTTTTGCTAAAAAACAGGTAAAAAATTTTATTTTGTTTTAAAAAAAATTTTATAACAGTTAAAAAAAATTTATAACAGTCTAAATTTTTTTTTGTTAAAACCAGTTTAAAAAAATTGCTAAAAACAGTTAAAACAATTTATTTTGTTTAAATTTTTTTTTATAACAGTTTAAATTTTTTTTTTGTGAAAAACAGTTTAAAAAAAATTGTTAAAAACAGTTTAAAATTTTTTTTGTTAAAAACAGTTAAAAAAATTTATTTCGTTTAAAAAAAATTTAACAGTTTAAAAAAAATTGTTAAAAACAGTTTAACAAATTTATTTTGTTTTAAAAAAAAATTATAACAGTTTAAAAAAAAATTATAACAGTCTAAAAAAAACATGTTAAAAACAATTTAAAAAAATTGTTAAAAACAGTTTTAAAAATTATTTTGTTTTAAAAAAAAGTTTAACAATTTAAAAAAAAATTATAACAGTTTAAATTTTTTTTGTTAAAACAGTTAAAAAAATTATTTTGTTTTTAAAAAAAATTTATAACAGTTTAAAAAAAAATTATAACAGTTTAAAAAAAAATTGTTAAAAAAAGTTTAAAAAAAATTGTTAAAAAAAGTTATTTTGTTTTAAAAAAAATTTGTTAAAAACAGTTTAAAAAAATTTGTTAAGAACAGTTAAAAAAATTTATTTTGTTTTTAAAAAAATTTATAACAGTTTAAAAAAAATTGTTTTTTAATTGTATGGTAATTGTATGCTAACTATTTTAAAATTCTGTTTTTAAAAATTCTTATATTTAAAACCATTTTATTTTATTTAAAATTAATTATTTTTGCCAATTTTTAAGATACTATTACAATTTGCACCCCAAACTTTTGTTACCACCTTAGCCGGTCACTTTTGACCGGTTAAGTGAAGAAAATGTGTGTTTTGTTACGTATAATGAAGTTTGGGGTGTACTTAGACACCTTTTTAAGTTTGGGGTGCAAACGTAAATAGAAAGTAAAATTTGGAGTGCAAATTGTATTTTAGTCTTAAAAAAAGAAGACATTGTTGACACTACAAAAAAACTATTCATTGCCAACGAACATGGTCGTCGCCAATGAGTTATTTTTTTTATTGAGCCAGTCATTGGTGACGATATGTCCATCACTAATGTCGTCGCCAATGACACATTGACGACGGATAGTTCATCGCCTATGACATGTAAAAAAATTTAATTTTATAAAACCCCCTATTATTTTATATATACATAATTGTAGCTGTTATAAACCAAAAGTAACAAATAATTATTCACTAACACATACCAATAACAATCAAATATATATAATCAACCATCAAATGTGCACACAACGTACTCACATAAACCATAATATGTAACTAGATACAAAATGTAATTACTGTATAACCCAACAACTAGTTAGATACATAAAAGTAAATATAAACCATCAAGCTAACTAGATATAATACTCTATAGTCTGTACACCCCAAAAACTAGATGTAGTTAAATACATCAAAGTAAAAAATATATACAAGGTGATATATCCCCCGATCAACATCATCATAACCATCGACAGACAAACGAATATCGTCTGTCGTGCCACTGCTGGTCCCACCATCCGTAACATCATCAACATCGACTCAGCGGTCTTCATCTTCTCCTCTGGGGTCTCGTCAGCTCCTATGGGGTCCTCGCCAGCTCTTTTGCGGTCCTTGTCATCATTGTTGACAACCATGCAACGAGACTAATCAATAAGACCCTATAAAATTAAAATATTAATTATAAAGTCACAAATGTAGCCATATTTAAATAATCAACCAAGTGTTCTTTATATAAGTCCAGTTTTTCTAAATTTTTCTAGGTTTTCTTTATATAAGTTAGGCGAATGAGTGGATAACTCGACCATCGGAACTCCGAATCGAGTCCCGTAAATTGTAACGTGTTTCAAATATCTAAGAGGTTGTTGTCCAATTTATATAATGACAAATACGAGCAAGTGTACACGGTCAATCAAGTAATATATATAGAAGTAAATAGAGTGTCGAACCCACAGAGAATAATTACTAACAATTATTCTAATTACCAAATTTTTACCAATTTAACTCCACTTAAACAGTCACTCAATTGCTTTGTTAAAAAAAATTTAAATAAAGAAATAAAACTAAATTAACTAACAAGTATTGATCACCAAATGATTAAGACATAGGAGTAAAAAACTTTAGACAACCGCTAAAAGCTTAATCCGGTAGATGTTTTAAGAATTAGAAAAATCGCTGAAGCTAAACAACACAAGCAGAAGCAGTTGCATTTAATTTAGTTGAATATTCTTGCTAAGATATAATAATCTCGTGATCTGCAATCAATTATTAACCTTAGTTACCTCGCAAATTAGAGTGACCAAACAATTACAGATTTGATATCTAATTTAGCAATAGATTTCAATGAATAAATAACTAGTGTGCACCTTAGCAATTAAACATATAAATCATAGAATTTAAACGCAAAAGAATTAATAATTAATACTCAAAATAATAATTGAACAAATAAAATCAATTAGATATCACAGTATAATAATTCTGAGGCTTCTATCTCCTTAAACCCAGAATAGAATTTTAGTTACACATAACCATGAAAATCACCAAAGAATAATAGAGAGAGTTTGTAGGCTTGATCCTCCTCCCAAGTGTCTAAGAACATGTATTTATAGTCAAGATAGGAAACCCCTAACTTAGGAGGAAAGGAATTACAAAAACTAATAAAACCCCTCAAAATCTCGTGCAAAATGGCTTTAGAAACGTGTTTGGCTCAAAAATCGCGCACGAAGATAGGAACATGAGCGTCGTGGCTTAATTCCAAACTCAAGAGTCGCGGCTTTGACCAAGCGATGCAGCTTCCCTACTTAAGTGTCGCGGCGCTGACCCCCTGAAATTGTTGATTCTTTTCATTAGCTTATATTTGAAAGGTCGCAGGTCTCGTAACTCCTCCTAGATCTCAAGTTATGACTTTTTTACCAACGGACGTCAAAACATGAATCCAACTCCAATCAGTAATTTTTGAAACAATGTTTGGAGATCCAAATGAACTCGGATTTTTGCTAACAATGCCTTTCTAAAAAGCTTAAGACGTCTCTACAACTTCACAAAGACTATTTTCTTATTATGAAACTATAACACAATCCAAAACTCAGTTGAAGCTCTAGAGGTCGAATCTGACCAGAAGCTGAAAATCTTGAATTGAGCTCCATTTGTCCTCAAAATTAACTCCAAAGTCACGAACTTCCTCAATTGCAACTTAAATCAAAATATGAAACTAATGAGTGTATTTTGGCACAAATGTAAGACAAAAGATAAAGAATTAAGAGATTAAAACATAGAAAGTTCCATTCACATCATTGTCTAATCTCTACTGACCAGACTATTGTTAATTCCAAAGAATAATACGTCACACACTGGTCTGGATTTTGTAAAACTACATATTAAAATCAAGTCTACGAATGCCTTGAAGAGTCGTAGAGTTTGGAAACAACTCTACGAGTCAACCTGGCATCAGTCGTAGAATAGGTCTCTACTTTACCAAATTTAAAAATCGTAAAATAGTGTGGAAGCAGATAGTTCAACCAAGAAGAAAGGCTTATCCTCCACATAAGTTCCAAGTGAGAAGGTATCCATATGGAATATTAAAAGGTTAGATAACATTGGAAGTGACTGTATATAATCTTTTGTAAGGATTAATATGAATGACGCTTGATATCCTATATAATGGATAGAATAAATGTTTGTATGTATTGGATCTTGAGCACTAAATTTGAGGGTAAAGGTAACCAGATTTAGGGGCATCACAAATTTCGTGCAAGGAAAGAAAAAGATCAAACTGAAAAATTAAATTAAGACTGATTAAATAAAGGGTTGTTCTCAACGGTAGTGTCATCGAGATTAAGCTCGTCGATAATGACTCGATATGTAAGACCCCAACTTTTTGAATAAAAATTAAATTTTTTCAAAATATATTTTTGAATATTATGGTGTGGATTTGATATAATATTATAGTTGTGGGTAATAATTATAAATTTTGTAAAGTACGTAAGTTGTTATATAATATTCGATTGGTCGGAGAATATTCTTTTTAACAGGAAATATTCGTACAACGGCACAATCATTGGTGGACCCCCCACAACGGAATTATTTTCGGATTGAGAAAACGACAAAAATACTTTATGAAAATAACGGCGGAAGTTTTACCGTTAACTGTTGAACTACCCAGTAGTAAAAGTACAGTAATATGCGCGATTGTATAGTAGTACACGATATTGATTATTGATGCTTACGTGAGAAGTCACTCAGTTATACTCAATTATTACTGCAGTAATTGTTGCATCATATCTCTCATATTATTGATTCGATTATTGTCATAGTATCATCAGCATATTATGTTATTTTATTAAATCAATAATTGAGATGACAAAGTTATTCATATTATTAAATTATAATATTTATAATGTCCAGAACTTCTATCAAGAAGAGGTTTGGTCACCTAATTGCGCGCCAATAGGGAAAAATCCTTATTAGAAAGCCCCCTCTTTCCTAGGAACGATCTGGTTGATAAATATTGTGAGTTATAATATTAATGATGATTGTTATTAAAATTGAAGTTATGTTAGGAGTTGAATTTGGAGAAACGGACGTGATATTTGAGTCCGGAACGATGAAATTAGTAAAAATAGTCTATAAACACAAAATTTTCCAGAATTCACTATTTGGTCAAAAAGTCAACAGTTGACTTTTTTGGGAAAAGTCAAACTTCGAAATTTCAAAATTTATATTTTTGATAAAAATGGTTTCATTGTGTTGGAATTATTTGTTTTAGTGAAAATCGACAATTATTTCGATAATAATTGATGTCTGGAGGTTATATTGACCAATCGGGTATTTAACCGGATAAATGAGCAATTAATTGCTATTATTTCACATGATTATAACTATTTGTTCACATGTGTATACTATTGTTTCACATTCTTGTTACTATTAGGGGAGTTGGTGCAAGATTGATAATACTTGCACGACTAAGTGAAAAAATGGAGGTATAGATGTAGGTACTATACTGTAATTCGTATTTTTACATGTCTAGAACTATTGATTCACATAATTTACTATTGAATCACATTATTTACTATCAATGGAGTCGGTGCAAGTTTGATAATGCTTCCATGACTAAATTAAAAATAAAGGAAAAGTTTTAGGTATTGTACTGAAATTTTTTGAGCCCCAAAACGTGCAATTATCGAAATTATATTTTTCTATAAATAGAAGCTCATTCTTCCTTCATTTCTCACCAATTCACAAAAGCTTTAGAGTGATTATTATAGAGAGAAATTATAGAAAGAAGAAGAGAAGTCTGCTACCTCACTATTCTAGTATCCAGTTTTTCTAAAGGTAGGGAGTATTATTTCTTTCTTATCTATGGAGAGAACTTCTGTTATTCCATTCTTTATTATTCTGTTGGAATAACCTGTATACGCGGGCTAACCTATACTTGGTGAAATTCTTATGTTGTTCTATTCTTTATCATTCTGTTGGAACATCTTGTCTGTGCGTTCTACGCCGGACCTGGTTCCGTCTTTATTATTCTGTTGGAATATCCTGTCTGTGCATTTTACGTCGGACCTGATTCCGTCTTTATTATTATGTTGGAATATCCTGTCTGTGCATTTTACGCCGGATCTGATTCCGTTATTTATTATTCTGTTGGAATAACCTGCCTATGCGGTCTATAGCATGCCTGGTGATTTCTTTTGTTATTCCATTCCTTATTATACTCAGTTGGTTAAAGTTTTGAATTCTATACTCTATGAAATTAGTGGAATATCCTTGATATTTGCGCTTCATCCAGTATCTTTTCATAGAAATATTCTTCTGAGCATTCTTGAATTTTACTCTACAAAGCAGTATCATGTTGACAATTTAGACGTTATTAGTTCCTGGATAAAATAATTCTTGAACTTGTTTTATTGAATTCTTATATCATTGTCATCATCCTCATGTTTATATTTTGTTGAAAGTCATTTGTGGCCTATAGTGCATAGATGGACTTGGTATGATTATGACCAGGAATTATTCGGTGTAATCATAACCGTAATGTTACAAATGATGTGGTAAAAGTCCTTATTGGCCCGTAGTGCATTGATGGACAGTTGTTGGCATGATCATGACCATTATTGAATACATAAATATTCTTGGCCCACAGTGCATGGATAATTGTGGTCGTGATACTAAAGAATATCCTTGGTCGTAGTGCAGGGGTGATTCGATGATGTGGATTATTTATTAAGCTGAGTCCCAGCGATAAAAGTGGTGAAAAACCTTTTAAATCATAAAAGAGAGTAGATTTTATTATCTACTTGACTCTTTTAATGGATTGCTTGTTCCGCTGCAGTTAAACTTGATGGTTGTTATATTATATTAGTTTAACACTGTTGAAGGCTAACGATAATATATTCTGCATTATCTTAGTCATAATATTTCCTACTGGGCTAGTTAAGCTCACCCTTTTACTTTCATTGTTTTCTTCAGGAAATGAGAACGTAACAGGGACTAGTCGGGGAACGGAGTGACGGACCAGATGATAGTATTAGTAGTCCTCACTATTCAGTGAATTAGTGAGAAAATAAATGTAGTAATATTGAATTTGAGTTTGTATATTGTCTAGATGACAATATTTGTATTAAAACTCACAGCTTTTGTTTTGTCGTACTTTGTACGATAATTGTATAATTAAGTTGTATTTTTATTTTGTACCATGTATTTGGTGACTCAGAATAGGTGATGTATACCTATTTTGGGGGCGTCACACGATAACGGCAACACATCCTTGTCGCCAATGCCCTGAGTTTGTCGCCCTACACCTTTGCCACGCACGAAGTGTTGATGGCGAGAATGGGTATAATTAAGTCATTGTCGATGACATCCATTAACGACGGTATTTTTATCGCCATTAATGTCATTACCGGCAATATTTAGCTCGTCGACAATAATTCTGTCGGCTATGACCCTTTTTTTTAGTGTTGAATTGAGTTTGTTTTTATATATAATAATTTAAAGGTCTAAATACACTTTTGTTACATCAAGTATCATAAAATAGATAATTTGGCCCCCAAAGTATTTAGGCTTACAATTTATTACATAAAGTACCTAATTTCATACAATGTTGCCCCCAAATTCAAATTTTTACCAAAATTGGCCAAAATATCTAAATTTTTGGCCATATAGGAATTGTATACGGTTTGACGGTGTACAATATGGTTTGACTTAAAAAAATAATGTTGTTGCCATTGTGACGGAAATTAACCATTTGCATATCATATGTGCAACATGAGGGCAATAATGTAATTAGATAAAGAAAATAAATTAATTCTTGAACTTGTTTTATTGAATTCTTATATCATTGTCATCATCCTCATGTTTATATTATGTTGAAAGTCATATGTGCATAGATGGACTTGGTATGATTATGATCAGGGATTATTCGGTGTAATCATAACCGTAATGTTACAAATGATGTGGTAAAAGTCCTCATTGGCCCGTAGTGCATTGATGGATAATTGTTGGCATGATCATGACCATTAATAAATACACAAATATTCTTGGTCCGTAGTGCATGGATAATTGTGGTCGTGATACTAAAGAATATCTTTGGCCGTAGTGCAGGGGTGATTCGATGATGTGGATTATTTATTAAGCTGAGTCCCAGCGATAAAAGTGATGAAAAACCTTTTAAATCATAAAAAATAGTAGATTTTATTCTCTACTTGACTCTTTTAATGGATTGCTTGTTCCGCTGCAGTTAAACTTGATGTTGTTATATTTTATCAGTTTAACACTGTTGAAGGCTAACGATAATTTATTCTGCATTATCTTAGTCATAATATTTCTTACTGGGCTAGTTGAGCTCACCCTTTCTTTCATTGTTCTCTTCAGGAAATAAGAACATAGCAGGGACTAGTCGGGAAACGGAGTGACGGTCCAGAGGATAGCATTAGTAGTCCTCACTATTATGTGAAATAGTGTGTTAATAATTGTAATTAGGACTCCTTTTGAGTTTGTATAATCTCTAGTAGACAATAATTGTATTCAAACTCACAGTTATATTTTGTCGTAATGTACACAACAGTTGTATTAGTAAGTTGTATTTGAATTTTGTACCATGTATCTGACGACCCAAGATGGGTGATGTATACCTAATTTTGGGGGCGTCACAGTTGGTATCAAAGCTTAGGGATATGATCCTTGGCTAAGATGTGAGACTAGAACTAGGAGGGGAGAGACAAAGAATTCATTCGCTAGTATGACCTACTTAAATTTATTTTGTATTTAAATTAGTTGGTAAGAGTTTAGAGATATTATGTTACATATCAATTAACCTTTGTTTTGTGGCAGTATTTGAAAATGACATCCGAAAATGTTGAGAATAGCAATGGAGCACAAGAGACCGTTGAGTCTCCACATATCAATAATCAGGAGAATGTGCATCAGGAAGGCGACAATCCTCATGCAAACAACAACACTGACCAAATGATAAATGATGGATTATTCAGAGGCTTTATGCAATTCATGCAACAGCAGGCGAGAGCGACTCCTATCCAAAATATAGGTGGAAACACTGGAAACTCTCGGGTAGTCACCGCTAAACAGTTCAAGGAGCTCGGACCACCGGAGTTTAAGGGAGAGACAAAACCACTTATGGCGGAAGCATGGATAAAGTAGATCACCAAGATATTTGATGTCTTGGGATGCTCCGAGGAGCAAAAGGTTCCCTTTGCCGCCTTTATGTTACGCGGAGAGGCAGATTACTGGTGGGAATCGGTAAAACGTACTCAACCTACCGTACTGAAGATGTCTTGGGAGAAGTTCCAAGAGCTGTTTAATGATAAATACTTTTCCGAAAGTATTCGTCACATGAAGGAGGTGGAGTTTATCAAATTGGAGCAAAATAATATGACCGTGTCGCAATACGAGGCAAAATTTGCGGAGTTATCCCGGTTTGCGTCCCACTTGGTGGATAATAAAGAGAGAATGACGCGAATGTTTTTAAGAGGTTTGAAGCTGGAGATACATCAACATCTTATTTCTCATAAACTGTGTTTGTATTCAGATGTTGTAAATAGGGCTCAGTTGGTGGAGCGCGATAACGAGTCAACGCAACCAAAAGAGAGCAGCCGACAAAATGATAATACCAGTGAGAGCAGTCTTCAAAGCGGTGACAACAAGCGTGGTGGGAATCAACAGGCCAGAAATGGTAACCACTTCGGTGGTAATCAGGGCCAAAATAATAAGAATGGACATTTCAAGAAGAGGAGATTCAACAATGATGGAAAGACGTCAGCACCAGCACCCGATGTTAAGGAAGAAGAAAGACCACCTATCATATGCTTCAAATGCGGAGGGGAGGGACACATCAGTCCAAATTGCGCGATGCCATCCAAAGCGTGTTATAATTGTGGAATAGAAGGTCACCTAACCCAATTTTGTCGTTCACCGAAGACAAGTTCAGCTAGGATGGAGGCACCAAAGGCCGTCCCAGAAAATTCAAAGCCGGTGGTGCAAGGGAGAGCATTTGTTGTGACCTCCCAGAAAGTAAGGAACCCGAACGAGGTCATCACGGGTAAGCTAATCATAAACTCTAGCGAAGTTTATACTTTATTTTATACCAGTTCTACCCACTCTTTCATTTCTCCTACTTGCGCTCAACGTTTAAATTTGACTCCGGAGAAATTGGATTTTGATTTATCTGTTGAAACCCCGTTGGGAGAAACCTTCATTACATCCACGGTTTATAAGTCTTGTTTGATTCAAATCGGTACCTGCATGTTACCTGTCGATCTTATTTCATTGAAAATACTTGAATTTGATGTGATTCTAGGGAGATTATTTTAGTAAGGTTCTTAGCTTTCATATTCCTAATCAACCTACTATGCGAATTCAAGTAACCAAACCATTAAAATCAATTACTGTCATCTCAAGCCATAAATCTATTCGTTTATTGAAAAAAGGATGTCAAGCTTTCTTAGCCCACGTCACGGATCTAAACAAAAATACGTCAATTTTGAATAATATTTCTATTATTAATGAATTTCCACGTATTGATGACTTGTTTGACCAGTTGCAAGGAGCCAAATTCTTTTCAAAGATTGATCTTCATTTCGGATATCACCAATTGAAGATTAGAACCGATGACATTCCAAAGACGGTTTTCAGAACTCGGTACGGGCATTATGAATTCCTAGTCATGTCCTTTGGATTGACTAATGCTCCTGCTGCCTTCATGGATATGATGAATCGAGTATTCAAGGAATATTTGGATCACTTTGTGGTCGTCTTTATTGATGACATCCTCATATATTCCAAAAACCGTGAAGATCATGAGGAACACTTGAGGCTGATACTCCAAAAGCTTCGTGAATACAAGATTTATGCCAAGTTGAAGAAATGCGAGTTCTGGCTTGAGGAAGTAGCATTCCTTGGGCACGTGGTATCAAGTCATGGAATATCTGTTGACCCGACAAAGATTGAAGCTATTTAAAGGTGGGAGCAACCTAAATCAGTGACCGAAGTACGTAGCTTTCTCGGTTTACCTGGTTATTATCGAAGATTCGTGGAAGGATTTTCTCGAATCACTACTCCATTGACTCAGCTGACTCAAAAAGATACAAAGTTCGGTTGGAGCGAAGAATTTGAGAAGAGTTTTCAAGAACTTAAGAGGAGACTCATTTCAGCACCTGTTCTGACAATACCATCTGGCTCGGAGGGATTTGTCATCTACAGTGATGCTTCGGGCAAAGGGTTGGGATGCGTTCTCATGGAACATGGAAAAGTCATAGCCTATGCCTCAAGACAACTCAAAGAATATGAGAGGAATTATCCTACTTATGATCTAGAGTTGGCAGCTGTTGTCTTTGCACTTAAAATTTGGAGGCATTACTTGTATGGGGGAGAAGGTGGAGATCTTTACGGATCATAAAAGCCTCAAATATTTCTTCACTCAAAAGAAACTCAACATGCGACAACGACGTTGGCTTGAACTATTGAAAGATTATGATCATACCATCCAATACCATCCTGAAAAAGCGAACGTGGTAGCTGATGCATTGAGTAGAAGATCATATGCGGGTACGAGTGCAATATTGTCAACGCAAAGGCCCATTTTGTATGACTTGCAAAGGATGGAGATAGAGATAAAGACTCCAGGGACCCATGTGATGATGGTAAATATACGAGTAGAACCGACTTTAATCGATAAAGTTAAAGCTGCTCAAGCTACAGATCTGGAGCTGATGCGTATGAGGAAGAAAGTGCAAGAAGGTGCGATGCCGGAAGCAAGAATCAATGAAGAAGGAATACTTCGAGTCAAATCCAGACTTTGTATTCCTAACGACCCTGATTTAAAATATAAAATCATGATGGAGGCGCACAACACACCGTTTGCAATCCATCTTGGGAGTACCAAAATGTATCATGATATTCATCATACATTTTGGTGGAGTAATATGAAGAGAGAGATAGCGTTGTTTATCTCAAGGTATCTAACTTGTTAACGCGTTAAAGCGGAGCATCAAGTACCAAAAGGTCCATTGTAACCACTTGAAATTCCATAATGGAAGTTGGAGCACATTACCATGGATTTCGTTACCGGTCTTCATAAGTTTTCTCAAGGCATTGATGCAATTTGGGTCATTGTTGATAGATTGACCAAGTCTGCTCACTTCTTACCAATATGAGAAACTTATTCACTTGAACGTCTTGCTCGTATGTACATAAACGAGATTGTAAGACTTCATAGTATGCCAGTATCCATAGTTTCTGATCGAGACACAAGATTCACTTCACGATTTTGGGTTAGTTTACAAAAAGCTATGGGCACGGATTTACGATTTTGTTCGGCATATCATCCTCAGACGGACGGGCAGTCGGAGAGGACAATTCAAACTCTTGAAGATCTATTAAGACTCTGTGTCCTTGACTTCAAGGGGATTTGGGACAAGTTCTTACCATTGGTGGAGTTTTCCTACAACAAAAGTTATCAAGCAAGTATTGGCATGGCTCCATTCGAAGCGTTGTATGAAAGAAAATGTCGTTCTCTAGTATGCTGGGATGAGGTGGGTGAAGCAACGTTGTTGGAACCGGAGTTGGTACGTATGACTACGGAAAAGATTCAAACGATTTGGCAACGTATAAAAACCTCACAAGATCGACAAAAGAGTTATGCTGATCTTCATCGAAAGGACGTGGAATTCGATATAGGAGATCATGTGTTGTCACGTGTTGCTCCGTGGAAAGGAGTTACGAGATTTGAAAAGAGAGGAAAGCTCAATCCTCGATTCATCGACCCATTTTTAATCCTTGATCGAGTAGGAACTGTGGCCTATAGACTCGCTTTACCGCCAAGTATGTCTCGTGTTCATAATATTTTTCACATATCAATGTTACGTAAATATGTGAAAGATCCGAACCACATTATTGAGTTAGAACCGGATGAAATAGCGGAAGATTTGACGTATGAAGAGGTTCATGTTCAAATCTTGGATAAGAAGGAACATATTTTATGCACCAAGGTTATACCTCAAGTCAAAGTTTTGTGGAGAAACCACGATGTTGAGAAAATGACTTGGGAGTTAGAATCTGAAATAAAATCAAGGTATCATTACCTCTTCGACATACCAGGTAAGTACCCTAATTTCGAGGGTGAAATTTCTTAAGAAGGGGTGGTTGTAAGACCCCAACTTTTTGAATAAAGATGATTTTTCTATAATTATTATTTTTGAATATTATGGAATAAATTTGATATAATGTTATAGTTGTGGGTAATAATTATAAATTTTACAAAGTTCGCAAGTTGTTATATAATATTCGTTTGGTCGGGGAATATTCGTTTTAAACAGGAAATATTTGTACGACGGCACAATCATTGGTGGACCCCACAACAGAATTATTGTCGGATTGAGAAAATGATAAAAATATTTTATGAAAATAACGGCGGAAGTTTTACCGTTGATACTGTTGAACTACTCGTAGTAAAAGTACAGTAATACGCGTTGTTACATAATAGCACACGGTATTGATTATTAATGCTTACGAGAGAAGTCACTCAGTTTTACTTATTTTATAGACACCCATTTACCCATTTTTTTAAAATAATCGGGAGGAAGATATAAAGTATATATATTTATATTAGTATGTGGGTGAATGGTGGTGGTTTTGAGGGATTTTGGCAGGATGCTTTGTTTTTCAAAGTCTTGGACTTAGTGACAAACTTTTCAAACAAAAGCTTTGTGTTGATAAAATTGGTCGGGTGAGATTTATTATTATAATATATATATATATATATATTGGTGCCATGTGCTTGATTATATATTATATATACATATATATGTCTGATTGAGTGCTGGTAGGGAAGTGAAAGAAAATTGAGTTAATAATGGGGGGAGTTGAATATTATTTTTATTATACATATATTTTATAAATATAATATATTATATTTTATTTAAAAGATTTTGCTTTATATATGGACCGTCAGATTAAAGTAAATCAATCTGGACCGTTCAAGAATTAGTTACTATGCATTCCATTTTCCTATAAATAGAAGTTCATTCCTTCATTATTTTCTTACGAATTCACTGAACTCTAGAGAGAGAAACTATAGAGAGAGACTATAGAGAGATAGAAGAAAAGTATTCTCCTACTTAACTACTTTTATATTCAGTTTCTTTTATGGTAAGGGTGTTATTCTTTCTTATTCATGAAGAGAACTATTATTATTCTATTGCTTATTATTCTGTTGGAATAACCTGTATACGCGGTCTACCCTATACTTGGTGACATTCTTCTATTATTCCTTCTTTACTATTATGTTAGAATATCCTGTCTGTGCATTTTACGTCGGACCTGATTCAGTCTTTATTATTCTGTTCGAATATCATGTCCGTGCATTTTACGCCGGACCTGTTTCCGTCTTTATTATTATTCTGTTGGAACATCCTGTCGGTGAGAATTTCACCTGACCTGGTTCCGTTATTTAGTATTCTGTTGGAATAACCTGTCTATGCGAAGTACCGCATGCATGGTGATTTCTTTTGTTATTTCATTCTTTATTATACTCAGTTGGTTAAAGTTTTGACTTCTATACTCCATGAAATTAGTAGAATATCCTTGATATTTGCGCTTCATCCAGTATCTTTTCATAGAAATATTCTTCTGATCATTCTTGAATTTTACTCTACAAAGCAGTATCATGTTGACAATTTGGACATTAGTAGTTCTTGGACATATTAATTCTTGAACTTGTTTTATTGAATTCTTATATCATTGTCATCATCCTCATGTTTATATTATGTTGAAAGTCATCTGTGGCTTGTAGTGCATAGATGGACTTGGTATGATTATGACCAGGGATTATTCGGTGTAATCATGATCGTAATATTACAAATGATGTGGTAAAAGTCCTCATTGACCCATAGTACATTGATGGACAGTTGTTGGCATGATCATGACCATTAATGAATACACAAATATTCTTGGCCCGTAGTGCATGGATAATTGCGGTCGTGATACTAAAGAATATCTTTGGCCATAGTGTAGGGGTGATTCGATGATGTGGATTATTTATTAAGTTGAGTCCCAGCGATAAAAGTGATGAAAAACCTTTTAAATCATAAAAGATAGTAGATTTTATTCTCTACTTGACTCTTTTAATGGATTGCTTGTTCCGCTGTAGTTAAATTTGATGTTGTTATATTTTATCAGTTTAACATTGTTGAAGGCTAACGATAATTTATTTTGCATTATGTTAGTCATAATATTTCTTACTGGGCTAGTTGAGCTCACCCTTTCTTTCATTGTTCTCTTCAGGAAATTAGAACATAGCAGGGACTAGTCGGGGAACGGAGTGACGGTCCAGAGGATAGCATTAGTAGTTCTCACTATTCTATAAAATAGTGTGTTAATAATTGTAATAAGGACTCCTTTTGAGTTTGTATAATCTCTAGTAGACAATAATTGTATTCAAATACACAGTTATGTTTTGTCGTATTGTACACGATAGTTGTATTAGTAAGTTGTATTTGAATTTTGTACCAAGTATCTGACGACCCAAGATGGGTGACGTATACCTAATTTTGGGGGCGTCACAACAATTATATAAGAATTCAATAAAACAAGTTCAAGAATTAATTTATCTAGGAACTGATAACGTCCAAATTGTCAACATGATACTGTTTTGTAGAGTAAAATTCAAGAATGCTCAGAATAATATTTCCATAAAAAGATACTGGATGAAGCGCAAATATCAAGGATATTCCACTAATTTCATGGAGTATAGAAGTCAAAACTTTAACCAATTGAGTATAATAAAGAATGGAATAACAAAAGAAATCCCCATGTGTGCGGTACTTCGCATAAACAGGTTATTCCAACAAAATAATAATAACGGAACCAGGTCAGGTAAAATTTGCACCGACAGGATATTCCAACAGAATAATAAATAACGAAACCAGGTCCGGCATAAAACGCACAAACAGGATATTCCAACAGAATAATAAAGAATGGAATATTAGAAGAATTTCACCATGTATGCAGTACTTTACATAGACATGTTATTCCAATATAATAATAAAGAATTGAATAATAGAAGAATTTCACCAAGTATAGGGTAGCCCGCGTATACAGATTATTCCAACAGAATAATAAAGAATGGAATAACAAAAGTTCTCTTCATAAATAATAAAGAAAGAGTACCCCTTACGAGTACAACAAATAATATTCTCTACCTTAAGAAGAAGAGTACTGGATATATAAGTAGTGAAGTAACAGAATACTTTCTTCTTTCTCTCTATAGTTTATCTCTCTAGAGATTCAGTGAATTCGTAAGAAATAATGAATGAATGAGCTTCTATTTATAAAAAAATGGACTGCATAGTAACTAACTCATGAACGGTCCAGATTGATTTACTTTAATCTAATGGTCCATATTTAAAGCAAAATCTTTTAAATAAAATATAATATATTCTATTTATAATCTAATAAAATGAATAACTTTATAAAAGATTTTACTATGCAAACACTACGTAGGCATTATGCAAACACTATGCATAATAAAATATAATATATTCTAATTATTGTCTAATAAAATAAATAACTTTATAAAAGTATTTTATTTTATATAAAAAGATTTTCTGTATTATTACATTAATAATACCAACAAAACTGAGTGACTTATCACGTAAGCATCAATAATTAATACCGTGTGCTACTATGCAACCACACGTATTACTGTACTTTTAACACCGGGTGTTTTAACAGTTAACGGTAAAACTTCCGCCGTTATTTTCATAAAATATTTTTTGTCGTTATCTCAATCCGACAATAATTCCGTTGTGGGGTCCACCAATGATTGTGCCATTGCAAGAATATTCCCTGATAAAACAAATATTCCCCGACCAATTGAATATAATATGACAACTTGCATACTTTACAAAATTTATAAATACTACCCACAACTATAACATTATCTCAAATCCACACCGTAATATTAAAAAATTATTTCAAGAAAATTAAATTTTTATTCATAAAATCTGGGGTCTCACAATCTCCCCTCCTTGTGAAATTTTTCCCTCAAAATTTACGTACGTACCTAGTATGTCGAACAGGTGAGGATACCTTGATGTCACTTCAAATTCTAACTCTTGAGGTATAACCTTTGAGTGTTGAATACGATCCTTCTTATCCAAGATTTTAACATGTATCTCCTCATACGTTAAATCTTCTGCTATATCGTTTAGTTCTAATTTAATAATGTGGTTCAGGTCGTCCACATATTTACGTAACATCGATACGAGAAAAAAACGTTCTGAACACGCAACATATTTGGCGGTAAAACGAGTCTATAGGCCACAGTTCTTACTTCATCGAGGATTTCAAATGGGCCAATTAAATCGAGGGTTGAGATTTCCTCTCTTCGTCGAATAATGCTTCTAGAATAACACCCTCTTGAACCTTCTTCTTCACATTCATCAGGTCCGGGTGTGTAGCTTGAGCGGCTTTAACTTTATCGATTATAGTCTATTCTACACGTATATCTGTTATCTTTACGTGGGTTCATATATTCGCACTTGTAACCGTATACGATCTTCTACTCAACGCGTTAGCTACCATGTTCAATTTTTCTATGATGGTATTGCATGGTACGATCGTAATCTTCAATAGCTCGAGCCAACGTCTTTAGCGCATGTTACATTCATTTTATTTGAAGAAATATTTGAGGGTTTAAGAAATGGGTTTTGTACTGAGGTCAATACAAAATTTAATTTCACGCTCTAGGGGTAGGCTAAGAAGTTTTTAAGAATACGTCATAAAATATATTAACAATAGAAATATCATTCAAAACTGTGAGTCTCATCCAAGACTTGGATAACACGTCACATTGATACCTATCAACTTACCATCGTCATTCACAACGTTGCCTACAAAAAGTCTGGCTTCGGTGCATTCCATACAAGAAAGTCAACAACGAAAGGACCGGGGCTCTTTACTTATGGCTTGATATGACAATGATTGACTTTAGTGGTTTGGTTGCTTTGAATTCGCATAACAGGTTGATTAGGATTATGAAAGCTAACAACCTTACAAAAAGCATGATGAGTAGTTAACCAATCGATTCCTAAAATTGCATCAAAGGCAAGTATTTTCAAAGAGATAAGATTGACAGGTAACGTGAAAGTGTTGATTTGAACAAGATTTATAAATAGTGGAGGTAACGAAGGTTTTTCCCAACAGATATATCAAAGTCTAACTTCTCTGGAGTTAACTTTAAACATTGAAAACAACTAGGTAAAATAAAAAAGTAAGTAGAATTGGTATCTAATAAGGTATAAACTTCGCAAGAGTTTATGACTAACATACCCGTAATAATTTTATTCAGGTTCCTTGTCACAAAAAAAAACGCTCTCTCTTAAACTACCGGCTTTAGCTTGTCTAGGAAATCCTTTGGCATCACTATCCCAGCTGGACTTGACTTCACCATGCGACAAAATCGAGCTAGATGACCTTCTCTTCCGCAATTAAAACACGTTTTAGATTGCTGCGTACAGTTTGGACGGATATGTTCCTCCTGTCCACATTTGAAATATACGACCGATTGTCGTTCTTCTTCCTTTGAAACGGGTGCTGGTGCCGACGTCTTTATGTCATTGTTGAACCTTCTCTTCTTGAAATGTCCATTCTTATTGTTTTGACCATGATTACCACCGAAGTGGTTACCATTTCTGACATGTTGATTCCCTCCATGTTTACTGTCACCACTTTGATGACTGTTATCACCGGTATTATCATTTTTCTGGCTGCTCTCTTTTGGTTTGGTTGACTCATTATCGCGCTCCAATAACTGAGCCATATTAACAACATCTGAATACAAACACAATTTATGAGAGATAAGATATTGAAGTATCTCCAGGTTCAAACCTCTTAAAAACATCCGCGTCATTCTCTCTTCATTATCAATTAAGTGGGACGCAAATAGGGACAACTCGGCAAACTTGGCTTCGTGCTGCGACACGGTCATGTTGTTTTGCTCCAACTTGATAAATTCCACCTCCTTCATGTGACGAATGCTTTCAGGAAAGTACTTGTCATTGAACAGCTCTTGGAACTTCTCCCAAGACATCTTGAATGCTCCAGGTTAGGTACGTTTGATAGATTCCCACCAGTGATCTGCCTCTTCACGCAACATAAAGGTAACAAAGGAAACCTTTTGCTCCTCGGAGCATCCCAAGACATCAAATATCTTGGTGATCTGCTTTAACCATGTCTTCGCCTTAAGTGGTTCTGGTTTTCCCAAAAACTCCGGTGGTCCCAGCTCCTTGAACTGCTTAGCGATAACCGACCGTGGGTTGCCATTATTTTTACCTGCATTATGAACAGGAGTCGCCTTCGCTTGATGTTGCATGAATTCTAAAAAGCTCCTAAACGTATCGTCGTTCGTCATTTGGTCAGTGTTGTTTAAAGGAGGATTATCGCCATCCTGTTGCACATTGTCCTGATTATTGATCTATGGAGACTCAACGGTCTCTTGTGCTCCATTGCTATTCTCAACATTCTCGGATGTCATTTTCAGATACTGCCACAAAACAAATGTTAATTAACATATAACATATTATTCCTATACTTTGACCGACCAATTAAATACCAAATAAACTTAGGTAGGTCATACTAGCGAAGGAATTCCCCGTCTCTCTCCTCCTAGTTCTAGTCTCACATCTTAGCCAGGGATCATATCCGTAAGCTTTGATACCAACTGTGTCGCCCAAAAAATTAGGTATACATCACACATCTTGAGTCGCCAGATACATGGTACAGAAATTAAATACAACTTAATAATACAACTGCCGTATACAATACGACAAAACATAAACTGTGAGTTTGAATACAAATGTTGTCTACTAGAGAGTATACAAACTCAAAAGGAGTCCTCATTATAATTATTATCACACTATTTCACAGAATAGTGAAGACTACTAATGCACCATCTAGGACCATCACTCCGTTTCCGGACTAGTCCCAGCTACGTTCTCATTTCCTGAAGAGAACAGTGAAAGAAAGGGTGAGCTCAACTAGCCCAGTAAGAAATATTATGACTAAGATAATGCAGAATAGTTTATTGTTAGCCTTCAACAGTGTTAAACTGATAAAATATAATAACTATCAAGTTTAACTGCAGCGGGACAAGCAATCCATTAGAAGAGTCAAGTAGAGAATAAAATCTACTATCTTCTATGATTTAAAAGGTTTTTCATGACTTTTATCGCTGAGACTCAGCTTAATAAATAATCCACATCATCAAATCATCCTTGCACTACAGGCCAAGGATATTCTTTAGTATCACGACCACGAATTATCCATGCACTACGGATAAAGATAATCATATTTTCATCAACGGTCATGATCATGTCATAAAATAATTCATCTTTGCACTATGGCCAAAGAGAATCCATAGCCATAATCATACCAAAAACTGTTCATCAATGCACTACGGGCCAATGAAGACTTTTTCCACATAATTTGTAACATTACGGTTATGATTATACCTAATAATCTTTGGTCATAATCATACCAAGTCTATCTATGCACTACAGGCCACATATGACTTTCAAAAAAATAAACATAAGGATGATGACAATGATATAAGAATTCAATAAAACAAGTTCAAGAATTAATTTATCTAGGAACTGATAACGTCCAAATTGTCAACATGATACTGCTTTATAGAGTAAAATTCAAGAATGCTCAGAAGAATATTTCCATGAAAAGATACTGGATGAAGCGCAAATATCAAGGATATTCCACTAATTTCATGGAGTATAGAAGTCAAAATTTAACCAACTGAGTATAATAAAGAATGGAATAACAAAAGAAATCACCATACATGTGGTACTTCGCATAGACAGGTTATTCCAACAAAATAATAATAACGGAACCAGGTCAGGCGAAATTCGCACCGACAAGATATTTCAACAGAATAATAAATAACTGAACCAGGTCCGGCGTAAAACGCAAAGACATGATATTCCAACAGAATAATAAAGAATGGAATATTAAAAGAATTTCACCATGTATGCAGTACTTTGCATAGACAGGTTATTCCAATATAATAATAAAGAATGGAATAACATGAGAATTTCACCAAGTATAGGGTAGCCCGCGTATACAGGTTATTCCAACAGAATAATAAAGAATGGAATAACAGAAGTTCTCTTCATAAATAAGAAAGAAAAAGTACCCCTTACTAGTACAACAAATAATATTCTCTACCTTAAGAAGAAGAGTACTGAATATATAAGTAGTGAAGTAACAGAATACTTTCTTCTTTCTCTCTATAGTTTATCTCTCTAGAGTTTCAATGAATTCGTAAGAAATAATGAATGAATGAGCTTCTATTTATAGAAAAATGGACTGCATAGTAACTAACTCATGAACGGTCCAGATTGATTTACTTTAATCTAACGGTCCATATTTAAAGCAAAATCTTTTAAATAAAATATAATATATTCTATTTATAATATAATAAAATGAATAACTTTATAAAATATTTTATTATGCAAATACTATGCAAACACTATGCATAATAAAATATAATATATTCTAATTATTGTCTAATAAAACAAATAACTTTATAAAAGTATTTTGTTTTATATCAAAAGATTTTCTGTATTATTACATTAATAATACCAATAAAACTGAGTGACTTATCACGTAAGCATCAATAATTAATATCGTGTGCTACTATGCAACCACGCGCATTACTATACTTTTAACACCGGGTGTTTCAACAGTTAACGATAAAACTTTCGCCATTATTTTTATAAAATAATTTTTTTGTCGTTTTCTCAATCCGACAATAATTCCGTTGTGGGGTTCACCAATGATTGTGCCATTGCACGAATATTCCCTGATAAAACAAATATTCCCCGACCAATCGAATATAATATGACAACTTGCATACTTTACAAAATTTATAAATACTACCCACAACTATAACATTATCTGAAATCCACACCATAATATTAAAAAAATATTTCGAGAAAATTAAATCTTTATTCGTAAAATCTGGGGTCTCACAATTTTGGTATTCAAAAAATTATAGATTTTTTAGATTTCTATCAAATGGTAGAGTTTGACAGACTTTAGAAGAAAAGATACTCATATCCAAAGTCTGACCTCATCTCTAAAGACTTTCAAAGACTTCTAAATATTTGAGAAATGAAGAAGAACACAGGAGAAAGAGATAGAAAAGATCAAACAAAGGAGAGATAAGAAAATATATATATATTTCTCACTTTTTTTTCTATATCTCTCTCTACCTTATTCCTCTCAAAATAAAAATCCCAAAAGAAAAGAGAGCTATTATAGCAGTTGTGTAAAACCCCAACTTTTTGAATAAAGATGAATTTTCTATAAATATTATTTTTGAATATTATGGAGTAAAATTGATATAATAGTTGTGGGTAATATTTATAAATTTTGCAAAGTACACAAGTTGTTATATAATATTCGATTGGTCGGGAAATATTCATTTTAGCAGGGAATATTAGTACAACGGCATAATCATTGGTGGATCACACAACGGAATTATTTTTGGATTGAGAAAACGACAAAAATACTTTATAAAAAAAACGGCGGAAGTTTTACCGTTAACTGTTGAAACACCCGGTGTTAAAAGTACAGTAATACGCGTGGTTGCATAGTAGCACACGATATTTATTATTGATGTTTACGTGATAAGTCACTCAGTTTTATTGGTATTATTAATGTAATAATACAGAAAATCTTTTTATATAAAACAGAATACTTTTATAAAGTTATTCTATAAATAGAATATATTATATTCTATTATGCATAGTGTTGCATGGTGTCTGCATAGTAAAATCTTTTTATATAAAACAGAATACTTTTATAAAGCTATGTGTTTTATTAGACAATAATTAGAATATATTATATTTTATTATGCATAGTATTTGCATAGTGCCTGCATAGTGTTTGCATAGTAAAATCTTTTATAAAGTTATTTGTTTTATTAGATTATAAATAGAATATATTATATTTTATTTAAAAGATTTTGCTTTAAATATGGACCGTCAGATTAAAGTAAATTAATCTGGACCGTTCATGAGTTAGTTACTATGCAGTCCATTTTCTATAAATAGAATCTCATTCCTTCATTATTTTCTTACGAATTCACTGAAACTCTAGAGAGATAAAACTATAGAGAGAAAGAAGAAAGTATTCTGCTACTTCACTACTTATATATCCAGTACTCTTCTTCTTAAGGTAGGGAATATTATTTATTGTACTCGTAAGGGGTGTTATTCTTTCTTATTCATGAAGAAAACTGTTGTTATTCCATTGCTTATTATTCTGTTGAAATAACCTGTATACGCGGTCTACCCTATACTTGATGACATTCTTCTATTATTCCGTCTTTACTATTCTGTTGGAATAACCTGTATGTGCGTTTTATGTCGGACCTGATTCCGTCTTTATTATTCTGTTGGAATATCCTGTCTGTGCATTTTACGCCGGACCTGGTTCCGTCTTTAGTATTATTCTGTTATAATATCCTGTCTGTGCGTTTTACGCCGGACCTGATTCCGTCCTTATTAGTATTCTATTGGAATAACCTGTCTATGCGAAGTACCGCATGAATGGTGATTTCTGTTGTTATTCCATTCTTTATTATTCTGTTGGAACATCCAGTCGGTGCAAATTTCGCCTGACCTGGTTCCGTTATTTAGCATTCTGTTGGAATAATCTGTCTATGCGAAGTACCGCATGCATGGTAATTTCTGTTGTTATTCCATTCTTTATTATACTCAGTTAGTTAAAGTTTTAACTTCTATACTCCATGAAATTAGTAGAATATATTTGATATTTGCGCTTCATCCAGTATCTTTTCATGGAAATATTTTTCTGATCATTCTTGAATTTTACTCTACAAAGCAGTATCATGTTGACAATTTGGACATTAGTAGTTCTTGGATAAATTAATTCTTGAACTTGTTTTATTGAATTCTTATATCATTGTCATCATCCTCATGTTTATATTATGTTGAAAGTCATCTGTGGCCTGTAGTGCATAGATGGACTTGGTATGATTATGACTAGGGATTATTCAGTGTAATCATGACCGTAATATTACAAATGATGTGATAAAATTCCTCATTGGCCCGTAGTGCATTGATGGACAGTTGTTGGCATGATCATGACCATTAATGAATACACAAACATTCTTGGCCCGTAGTGCATGGATAATTGTGGTCGTGATACTAAAGAATCCAGTATCTTTTCATGAAAATATATTTCTAATCATTCTTGAATTTTACTCTACAAAGCAGTATCATGTTGACAATTTGGACATTAGTAGTTCTTGGATAAATTAATTCTTAAATTTGTTTTATTGAATTCTTATATCATTGTTATCATCCTCATGTTTATATTATGTTGAAAGTCATATGTGGCCTGTAGTGCATAGATGGACTTGGTATGATTATGACCAGGGATTATTCAGTGTAATCATGACCGTAATGTTACAAATGATGTGGTAAAATTTCTCATTGGCCCGTAGTGCATTGATGGACAGTTGTTAGCATGATCATGACCATTAATGAATACACAAACATTCTTGGCCCGTAGTGCATGGATAATTGTGGTCGTGATACTAAAGAATATCCTTGGCCGTAGTGCAGGGGTGATTCGGTGATGTGGAATATTTATTAAGATGAGTCTCAGCAATAAGAGTGATGAAAAACCTTTTTAATCATAAAAGATAGTAGATTTTATTTTCTACTTGACTCTTTTAATGGATTGCTTGTTCTGCTGCAATTAAACTTGATGTCTATTATATTTTATCAGTTTAACATTGTTGGAGACTAATAATAATTTATTCTGTATTATCTTAGTCATAATATTTCTTACTGGGCTAGTTGAGCTCACCCTTTCTTTCACTGTTTTCTTAAGGAAATGAGAATATAGTTGGGACGAGTCGGGGAACAGAGTGATGGTCTAGATGATAGCATTAGTAGTCCTCACTATTCTGTGAAATAGTGTGATAATAATTGTGATGATGACTCCTTTTTAGTTTGTATAATCTCTAGTAGATAATATTTGTATTCAAACTCACAGTTTATGTTTTGTCGTATTGTACACGACAATTGTATTAGTAAGTTGTATTTGAATTCTGTACCATGTATCTGGCGATCCAAGATGGGTGATGTATACCTAATTTTGGGGACGTCACAAGTTGAGGAGAGAGAAAAGGAGGAATGGTTAAAAAGATGGAGTAGCACATAGAAAAAGGAGGAAGGGTTAAAAAGTGGGAGTAACATTAAGGGTTCCAGATAGAACCAATGGTATAAATTGAGATAAAAAATATTTTAATATCATTTTATATTTCTTATCTCCCATAAAAAAATCTCATTTATTATATTTGTAAATTAAAAGTACTAAATTTGTTATTTGTTGAAAATTATAAATTGTTAGTTTAGTAATAATGACTTGATAGAAAAATGACAATGAAAAATTTTAAAATCAAAATTGTTATTTTATATTATTGTTAGTAGAAAATGACTTTTTTTATGAAATATAAAAATTATGAAATATGACTCTTTCTTGTAATAGATGGGGTATGATATAATAATTCAACTTCAAAAGTGCCTTTTATTTCAAATTAGGAAATATGACTTTTTCTTGTAATAGACGGGGTATGATATAATAATTCAACTTTAAAAGTGCCTTTTATTTCAAATTAGGTTGTGACGTGGTTAATATATTTTAATATTATTTAATATCGTACTCATTTCATCTAAAATATAATATCTTTGTTGACTTTTTAACAATTAATATAAGCTGCAATATATATTAGAAGTATACTATCAAAATATTGATAAAAAATCTATAAAAATCTATCACTTATTTTATAAAATCTTTAAAAATCATTAAAATCCACAAATTCTATCAAAATATTTATTGAATACAATTTCCTAAGTTTGCTATTATTTGTTTAAACTAAGAGCGGTCAACACTTTCAAAATTTAAAAATTCCTTAGATAGAAAATGGTCCCTCCCCGTAACCAGACGTAACCAATTTTTCCACACCTAACCACTTCATTTTTGAACTTCAATTTTTTTACTCAATTTTCTTGCCTTGTTACAATTATAATATTTTTTAACTTCATTTTTTTGGGTACGTTTCTATTATAATACTCCCTCCGTCCCAGAATAGAAGTTCTGATAGATTTTTCACGCATATTAAGAAGAGAAATAAAATGACAAAATTATCCATAATAATATCATTAAATATGGAGAGAGAATTAGAATAAGAAAAGTATAAGATATTTAATGCTACGGGCATAATAGAAAAAATGTGTAAAAATATAATTATTAAAGAAAATTAAAATAAGAACTTTTATCCTAGAACGGACGGAGGGAGGGAGTATTTTTTAACATCAGCCGCCTAAAAGAGAATTAAATCTTTACTACTACAAAAGTTGCTAAAGAGCAAAGACGGCCTTAAATGGGGACGTATTCGTCGAGTTCTTTTTATATTGGGAATAAAGAGAGATAGTTTAATTGAGTCTATATTATATTGATGCAAATTAAACATTAAAACGTATTTTTTTAAAACTTAACCGATACTATTTGGTGAGCCCCTCATAAGATATAAGTGAATTGCATAACATAAATTAATGTATTTTTTTTAATATATATATACAGAAATGATAAGTAAGGGATCCCTTATTTTCTTAAAATAAGGGACTTTTTTTTTATTTTTTTTTGCTTTTTTTAAAACAACTAAAAAAAAGTTTAATATTTTATGGAAATGAAATTTTTCCATAATACAATATTTTGGGTGTGTTTTGAATACTTATACCAAAAGTGGTGGTACAGTCTGCCCAGATTGTACATACATGTTTTGTTATACGTACCAAAATCACACCGAAAACACTGTATTATGAAAAAATTTCAGTTCCATAAAATATTAACCTTTTTTTAGTTGTTTTAAAAAAAAACAAAAAAAAAAAGCAAAAAAAAAGTCTATATATATATTTGGTTCTATTGTCTATGGGAAAGATATATAGAAGGCAGTCACTATATGACATAGTTCCCTCATATATAATGAGTACTCATTATATACAAGACACAATTTCTGAAGGTATTTTATTTGATGTGTCCAACTCATTATATATTAGATTTATTTTCTCAAAAAAATATTTGATGTGGGATAATATATATACTTTAACACAACAAAAATAAAAATAAAAATTCAAATGCAATATATTTGGCAAGAGATATTTTTCAGCAGACTGTAAATATTAATATACCATTTAAAAACAATATACTCCATTTTCAAATTTGTTGAATATTAATATCCCGGAAGTTGACAATGAAGTCACATTAACAATATACTCCATTTTCTTGCCTTGTTACGATTATAATATTTTTTTTAATTTTTCTTGGTACGTTTCAATTATAATAATTTTTTAACATCAATTTTTTCCATCGGGCGGCGGCTAACACTCTCTTTCTGAGTTTTAAAATAGACAGAAAAGAAAAAAAATGGACGGAAAATTTAAGCATTCTTTTCAATTCTTACGTTTCTGAGTTTTTTAATAAACGGAAAAGAAAAGAAATAGATAGAAAAGTTGGCCACTTTTCCTGCCAAAATTTTCCGTCCAAAATTGGCCAGATTTGGACGGAAAAGAAATTGGAATAAGTAATATTTTTATAATTCTCATATTATCCTCAACTCTTAATATAATAAAATTTAAATTACAACTCATGTCCTCAATTTTTAATTTTCTATTCTTTTCTATTAAAAATTCAGAAATAACACAAAGGGAAACTTCAAATTTTCTATTCTTTTCTTTTCTGTTCTAATTTAAGTTTTCTATTCTTTTCTTTTCTGTTCAAAACTCAGAAACAGAGTGTAAAAGAGAAAAGTCAATTTTGTTAACATCATTAAGTATTATTCCTTCCGTCTCTTAATATAAGATATTTTAGAGAAGTTTTTTTGTTCCTTAATATTATACTCCCTCCGTTCCTAAAAGATTGTCGTTTAAAGTTTTGACATATAGATTAAGAAAGTGTCATTTACCAAGTAAAATTGGTTTGAAATTCCATCATTACCCCTTTATGGGAAATTGAAAACTATTAATACAAGGGAGTGAATTTATTGGGACAATGAGAGAAGGTAGAGGTAATATAGGAAAGTAAATAATTTATTCTCCTTGAAAGTTGTAAACGACAAACTTTTTGGAACAAATTTTTTCTTCTAAAACGACAATCTTTTAGGAACGGAGGGAGTATGACGTTTTAGAATTTCAAGTAAGTATTAATTGTTTAGTTTTCAATATTACCTCAAGTATTAAATATAACTTTGGTTCTCTCACTATTTTTTGCCCAATAAATAACAATCTCTTTTTTTAATATAAGGACAATAACAAATGAAATATGTTTTAATGTTTTAAATATTTATTGAGTTTTTTTTTTATATATAATAATCATAATTATTTAAAACTCTAAAAAAAATATATGGCAGAATGCAGTTTGATCGAGTCTATATTATATTATATTATATATAATAGTACAGTCTAGATATCTTGATACAATTTAAACATTAAAACATATTTCATTTGGACACGATCTATTGCATAGAATGAGTGTAACATAAATGTATTTTTTTTAAAACGTATCCGATACTATTGGGAGAGCCCCTCATATGATATAAGTGAATTACATAACATAAATGTATTTTTTAAATATATATATGTCATGGGTAACACCGTTGATTCACATTGGATGACAAGGATTAAAATGAATATTTTCCCCTGTCGCTACAGTCTGTAACAACAGTAATATGACTTGTAGTGACACGAGAAATTACTCATTTACCTCTCATTTGTCTATGTGTTACACTGCCTGTCACTACAAGTAGTAGCAACAACGAAATTAATTGATAAATTAAAGTGGCGCATCGGTAGCTTAATGACCCAATATCTCATATGTCCCAAGATTAAAATATGTATGTACAGTCTGTTTTGTTATATGTATCCAAATAACACCCAAAACACTGTATTATGTAAAAATTCCAGTTCCATAAAATATAAATTTTTTTTAGTTGTTAAAAAAAAAGTCTGTAACTTAAGAAAATGAGGGAGTCCGGATAGGAACCGAACCCTATATATATATATATATATATATATATATATATATATATATATAGACACACACACACACATATATATAAGATCAATATTGACTTTCTAAAAGTTAATTTGTGAAGTTTTCAAATTTAAAATTGATATAATTTATATAAATTTTAATAATAATAAATCTTATAACTAGTACTATTTTTAAGTAGTTTAACAACATATATACCCTATATTTCTTCAAACCGGTCAAATCTGACTGCAATATCTTTCAACAATTTAAAAAGGGAATTTGTAGAAATTAATCAAGGTGTACAAATCTGACTGCAATATGTTTCAACAATTTAAAAACGGAATTTGTAGAAATTGTTCCATGTTTATAGGGATTTAATGATAGTTTAAGTTCATGTAGGATTGCAGTTAGTGGCGAAGTCAAAAACTTTTGTCAGTGAGGTCAAAATTATTATTAAGTTGCAAATAATTTAGCGGCGATTCGGAGACAGCGCCTCCGAACTAATTTTTTTTTTAATATTTTATACTTTTGAGTATATATATACACTATATTACAATAAAAATATAATGAGTAATAATATATGGTATATATACACTATATTGACTCATAATAGACTTTTTTAATCACAATTGTTCATAAGTAAGTAATTCATTATTTATTTTAAAAATAATATAAATTAGATTATTATTTAGTTTAAAATATTATAGAGAGATACATATATTGAGAGGATATGAGTCATATGGTTGAAGTTTGATTGAAAAAGTTATAAATTTTCAATTTGACCCCATATAATAGATAATTTATAAAATTTTAGTGGAGTCAATTTATATATAATACTTAAAATTTTTAAAATTCACCTTATATTATAAAGTAATTTTTTTCCAGTTGGGTCAATTGATCCCACAAAGTTTATGTCAATTACATGTCCAAAAATAAATTCCATGCATGCATGTTTTAATTTACTCAACTAATGTTTCACTATTTAAAGAAAAATATTTCTTTTAGCAAACAATCTCTTATCATCTAATATAAAATAATTAGACTGAATGACACTTTTGTCCCTTGAAGTTATTACCCACTTTTAAAATCGTTCCTAAAATTTATTTTTCGCCAATTAAGTCATTAAAGTGACATTTTTTTGGCGTTTCTGTTCTCTTTACCCGATTTAACCATAACCCGACCCATTTTGACCATTTACTCATTTTTGGAATAAAATATTTGTAATATTTTTTCTTAAAAATAATAATTATTTTTTAAAACTTTTTAAAATAATATTTTATTTTAAAATATTAAAAATAATTATTATTTTAAAATATTTGGAATAACTATTATTTTAAAAATACTATTTTATTTTAAAATTTTAGAATTAATTATTATTTAAAACTAATATTTTATTTTATAATATTAAAATAATTATTATTTGAAAATTATTTTAAAACTTTATAGTTTCTTTTTTTTAAAAAAAAATTAATTTGTGAAATAGGGGTTGGATCAAATTAGGTGGGGTTTGGGTCAAAATTTGGTTAAAATGGGTCTAGTTGGGGTAAAATCGGGTAAAAGAAATCGAAATACCAAAAAATGTTATTTTAAGGACTTAATTGATGAAAAATGAACTTTAGGAACGACTTTAAAACTGGTGTAGACACTTGAAATTTTGCATTCTTGTTACTAACCATGCAGGAGGGCAGAATCGTCTTCTAGAGATAACCCTAGAAGTCATGCAATTCATCCCCGGAGATAACCCCGTGAGATCCAGTTCAACCCCGAAGATAACCCCGGGAGATCAAGTTCAACCCCGGAGATAACCCTGGGAGATCCAATCCAGCTCCGGAGAAAACCCGGAAGGTCCAGTCCAGCCCCGAAAATAACCCTGGGAGATTCAGTTCAATCTCAGAGATAACCCCGAGAGATCCAGTCCAACCTCGGAGATAACCCCCGGGAGATCAAAATTCAAGCCCTAGAGAACCCCGGGAGATCAAAGTTCCAGCCCCCCGAGAGATCAAGTCCAACCGCGGAGATAACCCTGGGGGATCAAGTTCAAAGCCCAGACTCAACCCTGGGAGGTCAAACCAACCTCAGAGATAACCCTGAGGATTGTTAGAGTCAACAACAAACCAATCTCGCACTACTAGAAAAAGAGGAATAAGTGACGGAACTTTATGACAGTTTTTAAAAACAATCACAAAAGATAATAATTTGTGATGGACTTTTTAAGCAATCACAAAATAATAATATATATGATGACTCTTAGTGATGACTAATTTTGTCATCAATGTATTATAATTGTGATGGTCATTTCAATCACCAATTTTTTTCACGCAAAATAAATTATTTTTTTGTGACACAATAAGTCATCACTTATAAATACACCCTTTTCGTGACTGCATTTAAGTTATCACTAATATTTTTATGTAAGGAATAATCAAAAAAATATTTTATGACGGTCATGACAATCATTAAAAAAGATAGATTTTTGTGATGACTTTTATTTTCAATTACAAAAAAAGGTATTTTGTGATGAAATTTTCAAGCCATCACAAAAAAAATAAAATATATGATAACTCTCAGTGATGACTAATTTTACTATCATTATAGAGTATTTGTGACTACCATTGCAATCACCAAATCTTATGTAGAAGTAATCTTGTTTCGTAAGTCAACTCATATATATTTCCTTTTATATTTTGTTTTACAATTATAATCATGATATGAGTTTTGGTGTAGTGGTAATACTCATTGTAGACACTCGAAATTTTCTTTACACCTGTCACTAACATTGCAGGAGGACAAATTCGTCTTTTAAGAGGGAACCCTGAAAGGCGATCCATATCCATACCGGATACTACCGGAAGTTCAGCATCAACCCCAGAACACACACTAGGAGTAACAATTCCAACCTCGGATATAACCCCGAGGCGTGCAAATCCTATACCGGAACACACATCGGAGAAGACCGATTAATCTCGGAGATAACCCCGAGGTATCCAGTCTCAGTCCCAACCACGGGAATTACCACCAACCTTGGTGATAACCCCAAGGAATGCAGTTTCGGCGATAACCCCGAAAATACTTGTTTCAAATGCGACCAACTTCAATCTCGGCGCTCACAACGAGATACTCTGTACCAACCTGGAGATAACCCCGGGAGGACAGACACACCTCAAAGATGACAATGAGGACCTTCGACAAATGCAGCAGTCCAATCTCAGCGAAGCTCTGAGCAACGTCTGCTTTATCAGCCCAATCCGGCGATAACACCGGTTAAGGGCAACATCGTCATCTAGTCGATGCCACACCATGCCACGTCGTCTCAACATCTCTACATAACGATGTCCCATAAGACTAACCAATCCCGAGTGACTATTGTGCGGGGTAATGGATAAAAGTTAAAGCTTGAAGACCGGAGGGCATCGTCCCATCTTCAATGACTTCGTACAGACTCTAATCCCATGCCATTGTACAACTCTCGACAACGGCGGTCCGAAATAGGTCCTGTATACCTCAATAGGATGCCCAGATTGTACTTTTGAAAGTTCGAGTGGACATTACAGTGCCCGAGTGCACGTACTACGAGACAACCCGACCCGAGAAACCTGGGCCCAACCAGGTTGCCTCTGGTACACCTGCGGTGTGACGCCCCCAAAATTAGGTATACATCACCCATCTTGGGTCGCCAGATACATGGTACAGAATTCAAATACAACTTACTAATACAACTGTCATGTACAATACGACAAAACATAAACTGTGAGTTTGAATACAATTATTGTCTACTAGAGATTATACAAACTCAAAAGGAGTCCTCATTAAAAATATTATCACACTATTTCAAAAAATAGTGAGGACTACTAATGCTATCCTCCGGACCATCACTCTGTTCCCCGATTCGTCCCAGCTATATTCTCATTTCCTGAAGAGAACCGTGAAAGAAAGGGTGAGCTCAACTAGCCCAGTAAGAAATATTATGACAAAGATAATGCAGAATAAATTATCATTAGCCTCCAACAATGTTAAACTGATAAAATACAATAGACATCAAGTTTAACTGCAGCGGAACAAGCAATCCATTAAAAGAGTCAAGTAGAGAATAAAATCTACTATCTTTTATGATTTAAAAATTTTTTCATCACTTTTATCGCTGAGACTCGGCTCAATAAATAATCCACATCATTAAATCATCCCTGTACTACAGGCCAAGGATAATATTTAGTATCACGACCATGAATTATCCATGCACTACGGGCCAAAGATAATCGTGTTTTCATCAACGGTCCTGATCATGCCATAAAACAATTCATCTTTGGTCCCTTGGCTGAAGAGAATCCATAGCCATAATCATACCAAAAACTGTACATCAATGCACTACGGGCTAATGAGGACTTTTAAATTTTCACATTATTTGTAACATTACGGTCATGATTATACCGAATAATCCCTGGTCATAATCATACCAAGTCCATCTATGCACCACAGGCCACAGATGACTATCAACATAACATAAACATGAGGATGATGACAATGATATAAGAATTCAATTAAACAAGTTCAAGAATTAATTCGTCTAGGAACCAATAACGTCCAAATTGTCAACATGATACTGTTTTGTAGAGTAAAATTCAAGAATGCTCAGAAGAATATTTCCACGAAAAGATAATGGATGGAGCGCAAATATCAAGGATATTCCACTAATTTTATGGAGTATAGAAGTCAAAATTTTAATCAACTGAGAATAATACTGAATGGAATAAAAAAAGATATCACCATGCATGCGGTACTTCACATAGACGGTTATTTCAATAGAATAATAATAACGGAACTAGGTTAGGTGAAATTCACACCAACAGGATGTTCCAATAGAATAATAAATGCGAATAATAAGTGATGGAACCAGGTCCGGCGTATAGCACATACAGGATATTCCGACAGAATAATAAAGACGGGATAATAAAAATGGAACTAGGTCCAGAGTATAGCACAGACAGGATATTCCGACAGAATAATAAAGACAGAATAATAGAAGAATGTCACCAAGTATAGGTTAGCCCACGTATACAGGTTATTCCAACAGAACAATAAAGAAATGAAATAACAGAAGTTCTCTTCTTGAATATAAAAGAATAATATCCCTTATCGTAAAATAATACTTGATATAAGAGTAGTGAAGTAGCAGAAAACTTTTCTTCTATCTCTCTATAGTTTCTCTCTCTAGAGTTCAGTGAATTTTTAAGAAAATAATGAAGGAATGAGCTTCTATTTATAGGAAAATGGAATGCATAGTAACTAATCCTTGAACGGTCCAGATTGATTTACTTTAATCTAACGGTCCATATTTAAAGAAAAATCTTTTAAATAAAATATAATATATTCTATTTATATAAAAAGATTTTTACTATGCAAATACTATGCATAATAAAATATAATATATTCTATTTATAGAATAACTTTAATAAAGTATTCTGTTTTATATAAAAAGATGTTTCTATTTTATTACGTGAATAAAGCAAAACTTCTAAATCAACAATAATTGAATCAAATAATGTGAGATACTATATAACAACCATTGTAGCAATAATTGAACGAAACTGAGTGACTTCTCACATAAATATCAATAATCAATACCGTGTGCTACTATGCAATAACGCATATTACTATACTTTTACTACCGAGTAGTTCAACAGTATCAACGGTAAAACTTCCGCCGTTATTTTCAATAAAATATTTTTGTTGTTTTCTCAATCCGACAATAATTCCGTTGTGGGGTCCACCAATGATTGTGCCGTCGTACGAATATTTCCTGTTTAAAACGAATATTCCCCGACCAATCGAATATAATATGACAACTTGTATACTTTGCAAAATTTATAAATATTACCCACAACTATAACATTATCTCAAATTTACACCATAATATAAAAAAAATTATTTCGAGAAAATTAATTCTTTATTCATAAAATCTGGGGTTTCACATGCAGCTCTGTCACAGGTACACCTGCGGCTCCCTCGTCTATAAATAGAGGGCTTGGGGTGCCCATTTTGCAAGAGAAAACGACGAGGAAGCCCTGATAAATTTGCTCTGAACTCACCTCATACAGTGTACTTTTTTATTTTAAACACATGTGAGCTCAGATATAGCCTCTTTTGTACCTACAAAAGCCAGTATTTATCCACTCTAAAGATATAGAAGTCTTCTTTGGCAGTCAATTATAAGCCTTCTTATACACTTTAGAGTCTTTCTCTTCATCTCTGCACACACCCTTCATCACGTTGAGAGTCGTGTTGCGCGCATTTGCCTGAAATTTGGTCCGTGATTTTGTTTTAGCTTGTATATATATATATATATATATATATATATATATTATATTTATATATATTGACTAACATTATCGAGTTATGCCTCGATTGAGCCTAGAATTCGGTCTGGTGCGTTTATTTGCTTTTCTATATATATATATATATATATGAACTGTGTGTCGAACTTTGTTCGATGAGCCTAGACTTCGGTCTGGTGCGTTTACTGCTTTAATATATATATACTTATATATATGAACTGTGTGTCGGACTTTGTTCGATGAGCCTGGATTTTACATCCGGTGCGTTTACTCGCTTATATATATATATATATGTATATATATATATATATATATATATATATATATATACTTATATAAATATAAACTGTTGTCGAACTATGTTCCTGATGTAAAATCCAGGCTTATCGAACAGAGTCCGACCACATTTCATATATAAATATATATATATATATATATATATATATATATATACACACTTATATATATATAAACTGTTGTCGAACTCTGTTCGATGAGCCTGGATTTTACATCCGGTGCGTTTATTCGCTTTTATATATATATATATATATATATATATATACTTATATATATGAACTGTTGTCGAACTCTGTTCGATGAGCCTGGATTTTACATCCGGTGCGTTTATCGCTTATATATATATATATATATATATATATATTCATCCCACCTGGAGTTTACTTCGTGGTGGTTGATCGCTTTTACCGCTTTCTTTACGTTTCGTCCTGCCTGGAGTTCACTTCGTGGAAGTTGATGGCTTTGTACAGATTTTTTACATTTCGTCCCGCCTGGAGTTTCCTCCTTGGCGGTTGATAGCTTTTATAGCTTTATTTACATTTCTGATCCCCCATGGAAGTGCTTCGTGGTTGGTGATTATATATGTATATATATATATTTACAACTTTTATATATATACTTGTTTACTGCTTTCATACAAATTGCGGTATCTTGTGCGCCTAGGAATCATGTGATCACAGATTCAACCTATTGGATCTAGATTTGGTTCCCATGATGGACATTTTCAGCTGTAAGCAGCTTGTAAATTATTCTGCGTCTTCTGAATTTCCTCAGATGGTTTCTATACCCATGAGGAAGTCGGCATTATTTTGTATATTATTTTCGTACGGATGCCTCGCATCTGTCAAATAAAATCAATCAAGCCAAACACTTAATAAAATGGGAGTGTAAAAGGTCTCAATTACTATTGAGCATCAGGGTTTGAAAAACCTCTTTTATAAAACATCACTGCCATATCTTGCTAAAAACTGAATTTTTACATAAATTCAAACCTTGTGTATATAGGTGCGAACGAGGCCTCGCACTACTTCCCAATAACCTCACATTGACCCCCACACACACACATTCAGATAATAGTTTTTTGAAAAGAGGCGGTCACCGTGGTAACACGGATGTCGGGGGGTGCCTAACACCTTCCCTCCGCATAACCAAGTCCCCGGACCTAATGAATCTCGGTTTCACCGACCCGTTTAGCAGTGTCACATCACTGGGTCAATGTGCAAACCTTTTCTCGGTTGTGTTGGTACAACCATTTAAAAAACCAACTGGCGACTCTTAACAGTCCCATCGTCGACATTATACATGTCGGACCTTTTTCATTTGTTTTTTCAAATAAATCTCACCTAAAATAAGAACACCAAAGAACAAGTAACGGAAAGGGACATCTAAAAATCCCGACGTCGATAGGTGGCGACTCTGCTGGGGACCTCCAGTAAGAGGACTTAAGCCACTATTGCAATTTTTTTCAAAACAGTTATCTGCTTATGTATGGATGTTGCATTTATATTTATGATGAATGTGTACGAATGCATTTCCTTATTGCACTTAGTACCTCGCACCATAACTGCTTGTGATATTAGTGCTTCGCACATGTCATCATTTTTATACGGTGAGACGCGATGTATGTGAATATATATTGTGTAGTCCCTCGACCAGGAGGCTATCCCGTCAGTGTTTGATTACTGGACTCGTGAGAAGACTTATTCTCCGAGGCTTAGGAAAGGCACCACCCAAATTCGTTCCAGTTGAAAGACCGGATTAATTTCCCGTCAAGTAGATTGCGATGATTTGGGAACCTTCATGCCAAAAAGCCGCGAGAGTAACCTAAGATAGGTCAGCCTCTGATAAACCCAAAATGGAGGAAAGTCTCTTCATGCTATCTCATTTTAATTACTTGTAAACATAATTACTTGTAATTACATTCCATATCTATCTTCATGTAATGAGAAATATGAAGAAATATGTACACATATATATTTTAATGCCACAAACAGTTGACATCCATTTTGCAGGATAAAATTCCTAAAATGGACACATCACATAACATGTTATTATACACATTCCCTAAAGACTAAATTATGCAAGTCTTTCACATGGGAACAAATCTGACCTACTACTCGGTCAAAGTCCAAAAAGGCTACAGGCCTACAGTCAATCATGTCGTCATCTGACCAAACTGACCTTAATCCAGTTTCTCACAAAGAATTCGACGGATTAAGCAAACAAATTACAGATTTGGCTGTTCCACTCAAAGAACTACACCAGTCTAATCAGGGTCCAAAGATACCCATACATGTTGAATCCTCACACAAAGGGGAACCCAGGTCATTACAATACCTGAACTGCAATTGGATACGACCAACAAAACTCATGATGTTACCCATCCCATTGGAAACCCAGACACTGGTGACATCAAAAAGAAAGTCCTCCAAATGAAGAGACCCTTCGTGTAAGACCCCGAATTTTATGAAATAAAAGTATTCAAATTTTCTTATAATTATAATTCAGTAAATAATTAAATTGATAAAAGTTTAAAGTTAAGGGTGATATATATAAATTTTTTAAAATACGCAAGTAGTTATAGAATATTCTTGTTGTCGGAGAATATTCGTTTGGTCGTAGAATATTCTTGTTGTCAGGGAATATTCGTACGACGACGTAGCCATTTTTGGGCCCCATAACGAATAACTGTCGGATGAAGAAAATGACAAAAATTGAGTTTTTATAAATAACTGCGTAATTGTTACCGTTAACACTATTGGAATACCCGGTGGTTAAAATACAGTAATACACGCGTTTGCACAGTAGCACACGGTTTTACACAGTATTTTTAAATTATTGATCCTTACGTAAGAAGGCACTACTCAATAATTGTTACAGTAGTCACTGTTCAATATTTTATTTTATTGATTCAATAATTGCTGCGTTGATATTTTATATTATGGGAACTGCTCGGCTGATCTGGATCCATAATATCTGGACAACAAGTCTCCAAATCACCTCAGAAAGGGTGTGGTATTTCCTTACCTGGAGCTTTCTAAAATACATTTTATGACTATATACATGCATGCATTTACTTTAACATACAATAGAGTTAAAATGCATGACTATCCAATGCCTATATTTGGAAAATTTTTGCCATGGTCCCCTTTGAAAATAGGACTATCCACATGCACATAGGCATGTCTAGGTGACCATTCAGTAGCACACCTGCCCCAAAGTCATATACATAATATATGCATTAAAAATAAAAATCATACATGCATAAGGTTAACCTCAATATTAGGAGTACTTTGCCTTTCTACCTTTGCTCATTGGACCTCAAATAGGACAAAAAATAGCAGAAAAAGGTGCCAATTTGATTGTCTCAAAAGTTAAATTTTTTCACATCATTATGTTCAGCATAGTTTAATACTAACATTTACTTTGTTGACTATTTTTTAGCAGGTCATTTGTGCATACATAATCACTACTATGTGTTTAGATGCATTTCATGCGATAACTCAAAATCCAACGGATAAAAACTGGAAAAAATACATGCATACGTTACCAAGATAGTGTAGAACACTTGTACGGTGATAGAATTTACAGAAAATAGCCCCAACTCAGCAAATGTGAAGGAGGCTCATGGATTTCTCTTTGTGCGACAAGTTGAAAATGACTTGTGAGACCAACCTGTTGGAATTTATCATCCACGATTGGCCGCAGGCTCATCTGCGGCTACAGCAGATGCACCCAAAACACCCCTATATCGGTTCCACCCCTTCGGCTCGGTCCAATTCGAGTTGCAAAGGAGTTCTTGCGGACTAGAAATGTCAAATCGGGAATAAAAACACCATGCGATTGAGCAAAACAACATGCAATCCTGGTCTTCTCAGATGAAACTTTGAGTCTGTATATCGCTCATTGGTAGTCACCCGAACACGAGGTATACCCTGCCAATGATCTCATTTGTCACAAATCACATCCGGTAATACCTTGTACAGGTCCGATGCCGCTAACTCCGAGTCATTACCCTAAAGATCAACGTGAATCCCCGACGGAGGTTACAACGTGAGTCCCCGATGGGGGTTACAATGTGAGGCCCGCCAGGGGATTACAACGTACATTCAAGCCGTTGATACACATATAAACGAAGGTCAAGCAGCCTTGACGTTATCTCAGCCAATAACGATTAAACCTATCAGAGCTCTAGAGCTATTCGAGGATTTCATGCTCGATTACTCATATTCCCCAGCGAATCCCCGGCGGGGGTCACAATGCAATGTTCCATTGATTCACACGTCAGCGAAAGTCAAGCAACCTTGACAATCTACCCATTGAATGCTCCGTTGATTCACACGTCAGCGAAGGTCAAGCAGCCTTGACAGTATATCCCACAGGTGCTTTCAAACCATTGATTCACTTGTCGGTGAAGTACACATCAGCGAAGGTTAGGCATCCCTGAAAGCATTTGCTGTTGTCAGTAAATCCAACAGAATCTAGACATATTCTGGCGATACTAACCAGGAAAGGTCAACATTATCAAAGAGGATCGATGGTGGAATATGTTATACACATCCTCACAACAGACCACGCTTTATCCCCACAGATCTCTTACACATAAGAGATTCGAATTACACATCAAATTTGGTCACCATTGTCAATCCCCAGTTGAAGCAACAAGGAGCCAGCAATCATCCCCAACATGTTGGGCTACAAACTCATACACATGCATCATACATTTGCATCATGTTGCTAAATACAGTACCATGTTTATCTTGTTGAGTTTCAAGTGTCTAGGATTCTTTATCCTACCCATGCATGGGTATGATAAAGAGGGACATCTGTAGACACTCGAAATTTTTTGTACACCTGTCACTAACATTGCAGGAGGACAAATTCGTCTTTTAAGAGGGAACCCTGAAAGACGATCCATATCCATACCAGATACTACTAGAAGTTCAGCATCAACCCTAGAACACACACTAGGAGTAACAATTCCAACCTCGGATATAACCCCGAGGCATGCAGATCCTATACCGGAACACACACCAGAGAAGACCGATTAATCTCGGAGATAACCCCGAGGTATCCAGTCTCAGTCCCAACCACGGGAATAGACACCAACCTTGGTGATAACCCCAAGGAATGCAGTTTCGGCGATAACCCCAGAAATGCTTATTTCAAATGCGACCAGCTTCAATCTCGGCGCTCACAACGAGATACTCTGTACCACCCTGAAGATAACCCCGGGAGGACAAACACACTCTAAAGATATAAAAGTCTTCTTTGGCAGTCAACTGTAAGCCTTCTCACACATTTTAGAGTCTTTCTTTTCATCTCTGCACACACCCTTCTTCATGTTGAGAGTCGTGTTGCGCGCATTTACCCGGACTTTGGTCCGTGGTTTTGTTTTAGCTTGTATATATATATATATATATATATATATATATATATTATATATATATATATATATATTTATATATATTATATATATATATATTTATATATATTGACTAACATTACCGAGTTATGCCTCAATTGAGCCTAGACTTCGGTCTGGTGCGTTTATTTGCTTTTCTATATATATATATATATATATATATATATATATATATATATATGTACTTATATATATGAACTGTGTGTCAGACTTTGTTCGATGAGCCTGGATTTTACATCCGGTACGTTTACTCGCAGTTTATATATATATATATATATATATATATACTTATATATATAAATTGTTGTCGAACTCTGTTCGATGAGCCTGAATTTTACATCCGGTGCGTTTACTAGTTTATATATATATATATATATATATATATATATATATATATATATATATTTATATATACGAACTGTTGTCGGACTCTGTTCGATGAGCCCGAATTTTACATCCGGTGCGTTTATTCGCTTATATATATATATATATATATATATACTTATATATATGAACTATTGTCAAACTCTGTTCAATGAGCCTGGATTTTACATCCGGTGCGTTTATCACTTATATATATATATATATATATATATATATATATATATATATATATATATATATATATTCGTCCCACCTGGAGTTTACTTCGTGGTGGTTGATCGCTTTTACTGCTTTCTTTACATTTCGTCCTGCCTGGAGTTCACTTCATGGCAGTTGATTGCTTTGTACAGCTTTCATTTTGTCCCGCCTGAAGTTTCCTCCGTGGCGGTTGATAGCTTTACAGCTTTATTTACATTTCGTCCCGCCTGAAGTTTCCTCCGTGGCGATTAAAAGCTTTTACAACTTTATTTATATTTCTGATCCCCCATGGAGGTGTTTCGTGGTTGGTGATCATGTCTGTATATATATATATTTACAGCTTTTATATATATACCTGCTTATTGCTTTCATACAAATTGCAGTATCTTGTGCCCCTAGGAATCATGTGATCACATATTTAACCTATTGGATTTAGATTCGGTTCCCGTGATGGACATTTTTAGTTGTAAGCAGCTTGTAAATTATTCTGCGTCGTCTGAATTTCCTCAGATGGTTTCCATACCCATGAGGAAGTCGGCATTATTTTGTATATTATTTTCGTACGGATGCCTCGCATCTGTCAAATAAAATCAATCAAGCCGAACACTTAATAAATTGGGAGTGTAAAAGGTCTCAATTACTATTGAGCATCAGGATTTGAAAAACCTCTTTTATAAAACATCACTGCCATATCTTGCTAAAAACTGAATTTTTACATAAATTCAAACTCTGTGTATATAGGTGCGAACGCGGCCTCGCACTACTTCCCAATAACATCACATTGACCCACACACACACACACACACATTCAGATAATAGCTTCTTGAAAAGATGCGGTCACTGTGGTAACACGGATTTCGGTGGTGCCTAACACATTCCCTTCGCATAACCAAATCCTCGGACCCTAATGAATCTTGGTTTCACCGACCCGTTTAGCAATGTTACATCACTGGGTCAATGTGCAAACCTTTTCTCGGCTGTGTTGGTACAACCATTTAAAATATCAACTGGCGACTCTTAACAGTCCCATCTTCGACATTATACATGTCGGACCTTTTTCACTTATTTTTTCAAACAAATCTCACCTAAAATGAGAACACCAAAGAACAAGTAACGGAAAGGGACATCTAAAAATCCCGACGTCGACACTCGTTATGTAGTTTACAAATGGGGAATGGTTCGAATCCTACAAGTATCATTTGATACAATTAATATTTTGAAATAAATTGTCCGTAAATAAAAATTCACGTTCTTACTTTTGATCCCTAAAGTTGTGTTTTTTTGTGATGACTTTGACAATCACAATAGATTACGTGTTAATGTGATTGTGTTAGTTCTCAGTAGGCACAATAGATCTAGAAGGGGGGGGGGGTGTTGAATAGATCCTTTTTAATTCAAATACTTTTCTGGTTTACTTTGTATTGCTCATAATTTAACATATGAAAAATACAAGAATCTTTTCAAGCACAATGAAATAAGTAAAAGATAAACTTCATTGATATATTCATAATCATACATACATTGTTTGTAGAGTTAGTTTGGTTGTAAGCAGTTAAAACATACACAACAATTATAGCAGTTATAGAACATAATGTAAATAACATAATGTAAAAGACACAAGAGATTTTAAGTGGTTCAGAGACTTAAGCTCCTAATCCACTCTTCTACTTTCAACTATCAGGATTTCCACTAAGGAAGAATAGCACCCTGAATCACTAAGATTCCTTCAAGGCCAGCAGCCTTGGGACTTCAGTTCACTAAGAACTCTTCAAGGCCAGCAACCTTGAGACTCCTCTAGTTCCCTAGGAACTCTTCAAGTCCAGTAGGCTTGGAACTTTATTTAGTCCCTCCGGACAAGGACCCTTCTGGCCCTGGCTTCATTTAGTCCCTTCGAACAAGGACCCCTCAGGCCCTGGCTTTCGTTGTTTGTTTGTTGGTTTATTGGAGTTGGTGCTGAGCTGCTAAGATATATTCATGCTTTGAACATCTTCTATACTTAGCAGCTTGGCATGATCATCCTTGAAGTGCAATTGAGTGTTGCATGATGCTCAGCTTCTTCAGTTACTCAACAACTTTGGATGATCCCTTGATGAACTGCCTTGAAGATCTTTCTGTTAATACATGATGGTTGCACATGATAGGTTTTCAAGATGACTGTAAGTTCTTCTGCTTGGTATTTAGAAACTTTCTCATGCTTGCCACCATGATGAATTTTGCGATCTCCCTTCTTGATACTCGATATCTTCTCATGATCGACTTGCTAAGATGACTATGAGCTCTTCTCTATTGTACTTAGAGTCTTCCCATGATGGATACGAAGATGACATGATGCTCTTCTTTCTCTCGGCAGTTCAGAAAACTCTTCTTGTAGTAGAAATCTCACTTCTACATAGTAGAACTCTCACTTCTACTTCTTCCCTTTCATGTATCTGAGTGTTCTTGGTGGATCATAGAGTGAGCCTTCGGACTCACTTTTTCACTTGGTTTAGAACAGTCCACCTTTTACTCCAAACTTGGCAACTCCAGCAACCCTCGATCTTTGAAGCTCTTTCTGATATATACTCCTTCCCAATCCTTCCGTTGGAAAGTAGCCGTTGAAGGCTATTCAAATATCTTCACAGATCTCGAGTTGACAGAGATAAAATGCTGATGTGACATGTCATACTTTATCTGACATTGCAGTCTACTGTTTCACCTACCCAACAAAGATGTCACTTTAATGTCTTGGGCAGGTTGAAGACTTTATTTCCTCCTTCTGATTTCTCGATCAGAGGTTATACTTCTGCATCGATGCTCTCAATAAACTTTTGTCCGAATTCCATCATTCAGTTTGAACCGTTGCCATTGGTTTAATCTTCGGGTGTTCGAACTCTACGATTATGATGCATGTCTTCGAGGACCTGATCGTAGTGTCTTGTTGAGTGTTGCTCATTGACTGGTAGAGTTAACACTAAGATCTCGAAGAGTGTTGATTTGATCTTCAATGTAGAACACCTCTTCCTTCTATTGTGCAGTGCTTCAATACTTCTGTTTGCTTCGACTGTTATCAGAGACTGATGGCCTAATTTCTTGCTCTGGTTCCCTCTAAATAGCAAGACACTTCAGATTTATGGCGCGTCCAGCTCGCTTTCTCCTTGTGATCTCCCGTTCACTTATCATCAATGGACTGAGCCTACGCTTAATCACTTTAGCCCTTTTCTTCAGAGACTAACCAGTATCTCGGTTCACTTTCCATCAGTTCTTTCTTTGTTTGGAAAACACTACGATCTCGGTTGCTTTCAATATTGTTGTCTTCTGTTAATTTGACAGCAACTGCACTTGCCAACTTTTCTTAGTCAGTTAGAGTAGCATGGTAAGGCATCTATGGACTCTACGATTTCCTTTGTTGACTCAACGATCAACTTTTGAGAGATGCTGCAGTGGATGGCTTTGTCTTCTATCTTTATTTTGATGCAACATAGTTTAATCACTGATAAACTCGAACTTCTCTCCTCATTTTGAATGGTTGAGTAATTGTCTCATTTTCCAAGCTCCTTGTGAACTGGAGTACCCTTTGGTAGAACTAAGATCGTCGAGTTGTCTTCTACGATCGTTGAGGTTACACTACGATCGTAGAGTTCTCTTCAACCTTGACTCTACGATCGTTGACTGACTTGGTCCTTGAGATGAATTTGATCAAGCAATTCTTCTGGGACAAGGTAGCTCAGGAAGGGCCAACCTCTTAGAGTGAACTGAGGGTCAGGTTTGTCCCTGAGGTGCTTTCCAGATGAAATGCTATAGAAGTGATTTGCAATGACATCTCATTCGACATTTTCTGGTGGGGAGATCCTCTACCAACTTTAGACAATTTCTTGCTGAAATTGTGGTATCCTCCTGTTCTTACATTACGATCACATGTTTGATCGTAGGAACTTCACGATGTTGGGTTGGGTGGCTGAAGGTTTATCAGTAGTACGTTTTGAGACGTTCCTACTGACTATGAATCTTCATTTGGTTCATCAGCCACAAAGTGTTGGGACTTTGTAGCTGGTATATTTCTTCATAGTATAATTCAGTGCTGTTGTTTCTCAACAGATCACTGCTCCCCATGGTTGAAGCTGTCTTCCCGGATAGATGTGATTCCCTTTGCTTTAGACTCATTTGAAGGCAGACCTGCATATCTCCTTCTGACTGGAATAATCATTAACACATAAATCTACTTGTATCGTAGGCACGGATATCTTTAGGACTGATAACTCTACGATCTTTTGACAGCACTACGATCGTAGTCTCCTTTGACAGTCTTGTGTTTGTGAAGTTCTGCTTCCACTATGAGTTCCTCTTGACTGATGCTCGATGATCCTCTGTTATAAGCTCCCTTGAGGATTCTTCTCGTATAATATGCTTTGCTTGATTTGAGCATATATGACTCTTTTCACCTTTGGTTGAATGGCCTGCTTCCATATATAGATTAGCAGCCATTTGAGCTCCATTCTGGTTAGCTCATATGGTCTTCAAGGACAGCTATGAAAAATAGGATCTTTATCAGAATCATCTCTGAACAGTCCTTAGCCTTCTGCTGGTTGAGTCTTCTTAACTGAAGTCTTCTACTTCAGCATTCCTTAGTGTGGTCAGACTGACCAAGTTACTTCAGGTTTAAATATATTTCTATTTTTGGTACCCATAATTAAATGGGTCTTGTTAGGTTAGTTTTTTAAACCACTGTTCCACTTATTTGGATAATCATCACATTTATCACCAACATCATATTCATGCATAAGACTAGTTTAAGATAATACATTTTGATATGCATGAAGGTGAGTGTGTGTAAGACTTAACATTTAATAACACACTCTTTATCTTTGATGGTTTCATCATTTGCTGGGTTATGTTCACAATGTTTAAGTGTTCCAACGTGTGAGCTCATATGCATATAACAAGTTACTTACTACTAAACTAAGTTTAGAACAATGTTTGTGCCTGGGATCAGACTCAAAGCGATTAGCTTTTGAATATAGCATGAGAATCTGCTTTGATACCAATTGTTAGTTCCCAGTAGGCACAATAGATCTAGATGGGGGGGGGGGTTGAATAGATCTTTTTTTATTACAAATACTTTTCTGGTTTACTTTGTATTGCTCATAATTTAACATATGACAAACACAAGAATCTTTTCAAGCACAACGGAATAAGTAAAAGATCTCCTTCATTGATATATTCATAATCATACATACATTGTTTGTAAAGTTAGTTTGGTTGTAAGCAGTTAAAACATACACATCAGTTATAGTAGTTATAGAACATAATGTAAATGACATAATGTAAAAGACACAAGAGGTTTTAAGTGGTTCAAAGACTCAAGCTCCTAATCCACTCTTCTGCTTTCAACTAGCAGGATTTCCACTAAGGAAGGACAACACCCTGAATCACTAAGATTCCTTCAAGGTCAACAGCCTTTGGACTTCAGTTCACTAAGAACTCTTCAAGGCCAGTAGCCTTGGGACTCCTCTAGTTCCCTAGGAACTCTTCAAGCCCAGCAGGCTTGGAAATTCGCTTAGTCCCTTCGGACAAGGACCCCTTAGGCCCTAGCTTTCGTTCTTTGTTTGTTGGTTTGTTGGAGTTGGTGCTGAGATGTTAAGATGTCTTCATTCTCTAAACATTTTCTATACTTAGCAGATTGGCGTGATCATCCTTGAAGTGAAGTTAAGTGTTGCATGATGCTCAACTTCTTTAGTTACTCAACCAGTTCGGATGATCCCTTGATAAACTGCCTTGAAGATCTTTCTCTTGATACATGATGGCTGCACATGATAGGTTTCCAAGATGACTGTAAGTTCTTCTGTTTGGTACTTAGAAACTTTCTCATGCTTGCCACCATGATGACGTTTGCGATCTCCCTTCTTGATACTCGATATCTTCTCATGATGGACTTCCTAAGATGACTGTGAGCTCTTCTCTATTGTACTTAGAGTCTTCCCATGATGGATACCAAGATGACATGATGCTCTTCTTTCTCTCGGCAGTTCAGAACACTCTTCTTGTAGTAGAACTCTCACTTCTACATAGTAGAACTCTCACTTTTACTTCTTCCTTTGCGTGTATGTGAGTGCTCTTGGTGGATCGTAGAGTGAGCCTTCGGACTCACTTTTTCACTTGGTTTAGAACAGTCCACCTTTTACTCCAAACTCGGCAACTCCAGCAACCCTCGATCTTTGAAGCTCTTCCTGATTTATACTCCTTCCCAATCCTTCCGTTGGAAAGTAGCCGTTGAAAGCTATTCAAATATCTTCACAGATCTCGAGTTGACAGAGGTAGACTGCTGATGTGACATGTCATACTTTATCTGACATTGCAGTCTACTGTTTCACCTACCCAACAAAGATGTCACTTTAATGTCTTGGGCAGGTTGAAGACTTTATTTCTTCCTTCTGATTTCTTTATCAGAGGTTGTCCTTTTGTATCGATGCTCTCAATAAACTTTTGTCCGAATACAATCCTTCAGTTTAAACCGTTGCCAATGCTTCAATCGTCGGGTGTGCGAACTCTACGATTATGATACATGTCTTCGAGGACCTGATCGTAGTGTCTTGTTAAGTGTTGTTCATTGACTGGTAGAGTTAACACTACGATCTTGAAGAGTGTTGATTAGATCTTCAATATAGAACACCTCTTCCTTCTATTGTGCAGTGCTTCAACACTTCTGTTTGCTTCGACTGTTCTCAGAGACTGATGGCCTAATTCTTTGCTCTGGTTCCCTCTGAATAGCAAGACACTTCAGATTTGTGGCCCGTCCAGCTCGCTTTCTCCTTGTGATCTCCCGTTCACTTATCATCAATGGACTAACCCTACGCTTAATCACTTTAGCCTTGTTCTTCAGAGACTAACCAGTATCTCGGTTCACTTTCCATCAGTTCTTTCTTTGTTTGGAAACACTACGATCTCGGTTGCTTCCAAGATCGTTGTTTTCTATTCACTTGAAAGCTACTGCACTTGCTGACTTTCCTTAGTCACTTACTGAAGTCTTCTTATGATCATCTTGTAGAAGACTTCATCTCGAATGACTTTATAACTCAATCTTGATGCAGATTGGGTTGATGCTTAGATCTTTTGTTACCTTGTATGCAATTCATTGAGTGCTCTCTGGTTCTATTCAGGTAGGATGTATCTTTGCGGTGCCAAACAGAGGCTTTGTTCCTTTAAATATTCTGGGAGTGCTCATTACTTGAGAATCATACTTGCTCTACGATTCTGTCTATGCATTGTGAGCACTTATGTTGAGGTCGTAGTTCTTCACTCTACGATTCAGCTTCGGCTGTGCAGACACTATGATCCTGAGATCAGATCTTGACACTCTACGGTTTCTGCTTTGCGCTTGTTGTCTTCATCTGATCTTGCTCGACTACGATCTCTGCATGTAATCAATAGACTCTACGAACTCAGAGTGTAGTCTACGATCCTTGACATGGCTTCGGCATCAGTAGACTCTACGATCTCGAGTGTAGTCTACGTTCCTTGACTTGGCTTTGGCAGATATTTAGTCGGCTCGTAGGCAGGCTGTCTCTACGATTATGAACATGACTTTTTCAGCACACTACGATCCTGAGGACACTCTTCTCGATATAGCACGATGCTTCATCGTTTCTTCTGGCAGTCTACGAACTCCGAGATCTACTATCTTGCAGACTACGATTCTGCCTCGATAGCTCTCGAGTTATCCTTGACTCTCCTAGCAGACTACGATCTCTGGTGCAGTACTCGACGATCAGACAAGCCTATCTATTACATCATAAGATCAACCTAACATGCTTGATCTTTCTATATTTATAGTCCTTGTACATCATTTCTTTTTAAGGACTTTACAAAGCTATTTTGCTTATATAGGATCAACCTAACATACTTGATTAATTCATTCTAAGTCCTTGTATACATATTTCTATTATCTATCAAAGGACTTTACAACTTTTTTTAATGCAAGCATACTTGCATATTATTCATATATATATATATATATATATATATATATATATATATATATATATATATATATATATATATATCGTAATCAAATCATATGTAAATAGGAATATCATTTATATGTTTATTCCTGACAGATTGTATTAGTCATCACAAAAGCAATAAGCGTTTGCGTGATTGCCAAAATCATCACGTAAACCCTTTCATGATGAACGTATATAAGACGACCATTTTGATGATTAAAGCCATCATTAAACTTTTCGTGATGGTTTTTTTAGTTTTTGTGATGAATTTTGGCCATAAAAATGACCATGTTTTTAGTAGTGTCAGAGATAATCCTAAGAAAAGACAGCTACAACTACATCAAAGCCGGAGATAACCCCGGGAAGGGCAAAATGGTCATTTTGGCAACTCAACATCATTTTAACTCAAAATGCTTCAAAAGAAGTCCCACAAGAACCACAGCTTAAATCCTGAGTGAAAACTGCACAATACAGCTCAACGGATAGACTGCAAAGACTTAGAGATCTAATCATGGACCCATCATCCAGGATTCGGAAAATGTCTAATCCTATGTCATTGTATAGTTCTTGTCAACGACTTTGCGGAAAAGTACAACACGCCTCCATCAGATGCCTGGATTAAAATTTATGAAGGTTCGAGCGGACAACGCGTTATTTGAGTGCACGTACTTCGAGAAAATGGGACCCGTAAAGCCCAAGGCAACCTGGACAGCCGCAGGTAGAGCCGCGGCTACCGCGGGTTGACCCGCGACCAATTTGGTCTATAAATAGACCCCCCATCAACTTATTTGAAAAAAAGAAGAAAAGAGAGAAAATTTTGTCCATTTCAACCCTTAACCTCTTCTAGAGTGCTCCAAACTTTGTGATTCTTATTTCTAAACACTTTTAAGCTTGTATTCTACGACATATCAAAATTTAACCGATGGAAATCGAGTTTTCAAGCTCCAAAAGCAGTCTGAAGTCTTCTTGGCAGTCCCTGTAAGATTTTACAGATTTTAAAGCTTTTTAGTGCTTATATATATATATTTACTGCTTTTAAATATCTGCTTTAACTGCTTTTGCAATGTAGATCTTTAATATTTCGGTCTGTGGACTAAATTTATCTAAATCTAGCCAATTTAACTTTTAACTGGTTCAAAAGTGATTAAACTGGAACCGTTGAAGCTAGAATGGCTTAAATTTATTTAAATATAGTTTTCTTTCTAGTTTTTATAAATATTAATAAATTATGTGAGCCTATGTGCCATGAGGTCTAAGATTCAGCTTGAGAATCTAGATCTAGTTCCCACGATGAACACTTTTCAACTGCAGTCAGTTTGTAAAATATCTATGGTGTCTGGACATCCTAGGATGACTTTCATGCTCATAAGGAGCCCGACACTGCTATGTATCTTATTTTCTCGAAGATGCTTCGCATTTCAAAAATAAAATCAATCAAGCCGAATACGAAATAAAATGAAAGTATCAAAGGTCTCAATTACTATTGAGCATAAGGGTTTGAAAACCTATTTTTCAAAACATCACTACTATATCTTGATTAAAATTAAACTTTTATACAAATCAAACCCTTTGTATATAAGTGAAAACGAGACATAGCACTACTTCCAGATAATTGCATATAAGCCCAATAAACACACACACACACACACATGCAGATTAATTAGGAAATTGAAAAGTTGTGGTAACCGTATTTTCACGGAAGTCAGGAGTTGCCTAACACTTTCCCCCGCTTAATCAAGCCCCCGAACTCTATGAATCTCGTTTTCTAAAGCATGTTAAACAGAGTACAACCATTGGGTCTTTGTGTAAATCTTTTCAAAATCGGTTGAGTTGGTACAACCATTTCAAATCTACCAACGCGACTCTGATTTTCAAATCGTCGACATTTATATGTCGGACCTTTTCAAACTCGCATTTTCAAACAAAACTCAACAAAATAGAGAACAAAAAAGGTAAGGACAGAAAAGGGTTAAAAAATTCCCCGACGTCGACAACTGGATAGCAACTTAGAGGGACAGAATTGTCATTCATCCAAAAAATTGTGAGAAAAAAACATATAATCTCTCCGTTCCAAAATGATGAACAAAATACAATTTGCGCACATATTAAGAAAAATAAAAGTAGAGGAAAGAGAGTAAAAAAGTTTCAAATTTATTCTAAGTGGATCCACAAGATTATATAAAGTGATGATAATTTTTATTTTTTTAATACTAATAGACCTCACTAAATAATTTAGTTACTCTTCATTTTATGTATTTTATTTCATCCATTTGGGGGCAAAAAATTTGTACGCTTTAACAAAAAAATGCATAATTGACTTTTAATAATATTATGTACACAAAAGTATGACTCATATATTTCCTAGCGATGAAAATATATAAACATCTAATTGTATGTCCCGTTTTTTATTTTCTCTCATTTTTTTACTATTTGTGCCTAACTTATTTTATACTTTCTGTCCATTGCATTTTTGTTACTTTGTACGCTATTTGGTCCTTTTTGTACAAACGATGGCTTGTATAGACGGACAAAATAACGTGGAAAAGTATAGAGAAGATTCAATTAATTCGTCCGACTACTTGGTCAAATAACATCAATTTAATATTAAGCCTTGAAACGAATGCAGGAGTAGTATAAAATGACATGCAGATAATAATCAATCTATCTCCTCACTTGTATGCTATTGCTAGCAGAAATGGAGCTCCATTATTCCCTATTTACTGTCATATCTTCCCTTGTCCTCCTCACCTTCACCTTCTTCCTGCTTAAGTTAGCTAAGGAACTGAAAGGTTCCAAAACACAAAAACTCCCACCCGGGCCATGGAAGTTGCCTGTAATTGGAAATATGCTGCATTTGGCAGGTAGCCTACAAATTACTCATGGTCTCCGAGACTTGGCCCTTAAACACGGACCTCTCATGCATCTACAACTTGGTGAAATTTCCGCGGTGGTTGTATCATCAGCCAGAATAGCGAAAGAGGTATTGAAAACTCATGATATTGCCTTTGCAGACAGGCCAAAGCTTGTTTCCACCAGGATTCTCTTGCGCAATGAAAAAGACTTGGTTATGTCTATCTATGGTGATTACTGGAGGCAAATGCGTAAACTATGTACAGTGGAACTCCTAAATACCAACAAAGTCTCTTTCTTTCGCTCTATTCGAGAAGAGGAGGTCTGGCGTCTTGTTCAATCAATTCAGTCATCATTAGAATCACCTATCAATCTCTCCAAAAGGTTTTCAGCTTTTACAAATGCTGTAACTTGTATAGCTACAATAGGGAAGAGGAGCCAGTTACAAGATGAGCTCGTACAGGTGATCGAAGATATAGCATCTTTGGCCGGAGGTTTTGATATTTCTGATTTGTTTCCTTCAATAAAGTTGCTTCACGTCCTGAGCGGGATGAGGCCTAAGTTGCAGACAATTCGGAAGAAGCTTGACAATATATTTGACAACATAATCCTTGAGCATAAAGAGAATCGGAACAGGACAAACAAGGGTTACGGTTTGACAGGGGAGGAGGACCTAGTTGATGTTCTTCTGAGTGTTCAAGAGAGAGGTGGCTTTGAGTTTCCCGTCACAACTGACGACATCTATGGTCTTATTTTGGTAAGATTTTTGGCTCTCCATAGTAATTACTAAAAAACCGGATTTCATGAAATTGACAATAATTTATCATATGTCAAGCCTGTAGGAATCAATTGCATTTGTATAGCATGTGATTTAAATTCATTAGCCTTTCATTAATTGTGACCACCTTCCTACACAAATTGCAATTCATTCTTATAGGCCTGACAGATGATTAGTGAAGGACGAATTTTTATAACTAGTTTGCATATATTCGGTAGATATAAACTTAAATGTTATTGCTCTTAGAATGCCAAAACATCATACATATCTTTACTATTACAGAACATGCTCATCGGTGGAACAGACACTTCTGCAACAGCACTTGAATGGACAATGTCCGAGTTAATAAGAAATCCCCGAGTATTGGAGAAGGTACAAGCTGAAGTGAGACAAGCTCTCAAGGGAAAGACAACAATACATGAAAATGATATCCAAGGCTTAAGTTATCTAAAACTTGTGATCAAAGAAACTTTACGGTTGCACCCACCTCTAGCCTTATTACTCCCTAGATTATGCAGAGATGAACGTCAGATTGATGGATACCAAATACCCATCGATACCAAACTCATAATTAATGCATGGGCGATTGGAAGGGATCCTGGATATTGGGTTGATGCCGAGTGTTTTGAACCAGAAAGATTCGACAACATATCTGCTGATTTTAATGGCGTTAACCTCAACTATATCCCATTTGGATCAGGAAGGCGAATGTGTCCAGGCATCTCATTTGGCGTTGCCACTGTTGAGCTTCCTCTAGCTCTTTTACTCTACCATTTTAACTGGAAGCTTCCCTTTGGGATGAAGCCAGATAGTCTAGACATGAGTGAGACCTTTGGAGCTACTCTTAAAAGAAAAAATAACTTGTGCTTAATTGCCACCTCTTGCATTCCAAGCAACAACTAAAGTTGAACAACCAGCCATGCAGAAATTCACGCGGAAGTTTTGGAGTTTAACATAAAGGAGCTGCAATGGCATGACAGTTGCATTTGTATTACCTTGAATTTTTAAGCTCTACTATATAAAATGCAACTTGTTTTTCTAGACTGTCAAAATGAACTGCCCATTTACATGACTACCTAAAATCTAGATCATTAATACTCTATATGTTACAAATTTTAAGATCATTGTTAACTTTTGATCTTATATGTTTACAATTATAGTTGTCCTATATATACACGTATGATAACCACGTAAGTCAGAATCAAGGGATTTACATAATCAACTAAGCTAGAATCAAGGAATTTACAAAATCAAAGGATTTATAAAATCAAAAATTCTCAAGAGATAATTATGGTAATTCATAAACAATATCTTAACTACATGCTGATTATTAGCTAGTATTAATATTCTTAGAATTTGAGCCAAAATTAAAGTGGATTTAATTAATTATTTAAATTGAATCCACATATCAATGTGTTCTACTCCATGAGTAGATAAAATTAAGTATTTGTAAACTCAAATTTATGGAGTAATGGATGATATATTAACTCCCAAAGATCATCATTGGAAATGATAAATGATACTCCCTCCGTCCCATAGTTATAAGCTGATTTTCCATTTTGAGATGTCCCAATATATAGGCTACTTACTATTTATAAAATTTAGTTGGTTTATTATTTTACTTTTATGCTCTTATAATAAATATTCAACCATTACTCTTTTTTTGAAGAAACAACATTCAATGTCATTATTTTTATCACCACATTTAATGTTGTTGTATTCTCTTTGGTTAAAGTTCTATGGTTATGGACTTTAATGGCCAGTACACGTCAATCAATGAAATTGAGAGTTCCAGTGTGATAAGTAAGGAGTAATTAACTTATTCATTAATTTCATATTAAGGGGCATATGTAGAAAATTATGTTAAAAATTGCCACTTAAACTGCTTTTTTTAAACTATGTGTCAAAAAAAATCAGCCTATAACTATAAGACGGAGGGAGTAATAAATACATGTGGGAAACCAAGTCTTATATCGGTTAAGAGCTAAAGAATTATTGAGTTTATATACTAGAAAGTTGCTCTTGGGTTTGGGCCCTAAGGGGCACCCCACTTTTGTAAAAGGGAAAGAACCTAGCTAAGGCTTGGTTCGAACCCATATGCACGCTGATGCCGACCGGCTGACTCAACTCAAGGCTCTCGGCTCGAGGGTCGCGGGTCTTAATTTGTATATAATTTTTAGAAAAAAATTATTTAAATTTAAATTTATTATTTTATGTAGTTCTATTATGTCGTTTTGATAAATATTACTTATTATCAATACTGTGTCGTTTTGGCAAAGGCTATCTGCCTGAATAGGCGCTGCAAAATTACGTCGTTTTTGCCTGAACTGACGCACCTTTTCTGTTAAGCCTTAAACTACGTCGTTTCTGTTCTGATCAAACTAAAACTACGTCGTATATATTGTGGCCTGAATGGACGAGCTCATTCTGCAAAGGATCAAAACTACGTCGTTTTGACCAAAAAATGCCATGTCATGCTATGCCTTTTTATAAAGCATTTCATGCCTTTTCAAGGGTTAATACCCCATCCGAAGTGTCACCTACCCTCCTATAAATAGATAGGGGGCAACCCATTCAAATCATTCATTTTACAAGCTTTCAAGCATTACAAAGTTCATTTGTTCATCAGTTTTTCATAGTTAGTTTGAGAGAGAGTTCTAAACTTTTATTTGGTTCGTTGAGTATACTATTTGGAGTGCTAATATAGTATACATTGTCATTGTATCCTGGGAGACAAGTGCTATCAACTCTGAGCACCGTATGCAGGGCATAATTGTCTTAAAAACATAGTACCAAGTACTATTCTTGACAAATTAAGTTCTGCAGTTTGAGATAAGTTAATATATATATATATAGTGTTCATTCTCTTTCGATAATAATCTTAAGACAATTATTTTGTTTGATTATTTCTCTCTCTCTCTCTCTCTCTATATATATATATATATATATATATATATATATTTGAGATATGGTTATCGATACATTATCTATAATCGGTTCTTCTTCTACACTACTATTCTAAATGTTCATGTGAACCATGGTGTAAGACCCCAACTTATTATAAATAAAATTTCCTCTATTTATTATTGTGAATAATAAGGTATTAATTTGTTATAATACTTTGGTTATGAGAGAAATGTGCAAATTTTGCAAAATAAGCAAGTGGTTATAAAATATTCATAGTTGTTGGGGAATATTCGTTTGGTCGTGGAATATTCTTTCTGTCGGGGAATATTCGTACGACGACGCAGCCATTTATGGGTCCCATAACGGATAACGGTCGGATGAAGAAAATGATAAATTTGAGTTTTTAAAAATAACGGCATAATGATTATCGTTAATACTGTTGGAATACCTGGTGGTTAAAATACAGTAATACGAGTGGTTGCACAGTAGCACACGGTATTGCATAATATTGTTGAATTATTGATTCTTACGTAAGAAGGCACTACTCAATAATTGTTACAGTAATTACTGTTCAATAATTTATTTTATTGATTTAATAATTGCTGCGTTGATATTTTATATTATTGTTGTTCAATAATTGTCATTGCACAACATCTCCATTATCATATCAATAATTCATATTATTTGGAATAATATTATTAGATAACATTATTGGCAATGTCAAGATAGTTCTGTCAAGGAGAGGTTTGGTCACCTAATTGCGCGCCAATAAGGAGAAATCCTTATCGGAAAGCCCCCTCTTTCCTGGGAACTGTCTGGTTGTCATTATTGTGATTTTGTAATATTATTTGTGAATAATTAATTATTGATTTATATGATAAGGAAATATTTGATGCGGATATAAATGATGGATTTATTTATGTGGTTATAAATAAAGGAATTAATGTTGAGGTATTTTATCAGTATTTTGTCGGATTGGAAGTATTTAATAATCATCCGTTTGTGGATTTCGGATATTTTCTGTATGGAATTTGGAAAAACTTTCTTTTGTAAAGTTGTAAAGAATTCGATTTCGTGTGGAATGGACATAAAATTCGTATTTCTCTGATAAACAGGCTATTTTCTATGAATTACTGAAGTTTTGAAAAATAAAATAATTTTTATTAATTTATGGGTGGGACCCACTTTTGTGATTTAAAGCATGAGGGCTGCTGAGATTTTTCAAGAGTGGCATGCTGGTCTTTGATGGCTAGCATGCGTAGAATGAAGAATAAATAAAATATTATTTTATTATTTTAGTCTCCTATGGCGTTCTAGAATTTTTTTATAAATATGCGATTAGGTTAGAATTGAAAATCACACCAGAAACAAATTTTCTTTCTCTCTATATTGTCGAGCGTATTTTAGTAAGTATTTTGATACTTTGAGAGTTGCTATTCAGTGCAAGTTTCTGTCAGCACTATATCCGAAATTCAGTCAGAAGTACGATTATTTTGAAGTAAGGGATGTTATTTTCTTCTTAAATGATATTATTTTCTTCAATATCATTATGCCGAAATATTTGTTTGAACTTTTTATCAAATTTGGAACTTTTTGTGTCGGAGTTACTATTCATGTATACGACACTATTCACCGAAAAATGAAATTTTCTTCTTTTTGGTCCAAGATGTCTATTATGGTTACTATCTTTGATTATATCCATGTTTTGTTCTTTATTTTTGAATTATGCTTCAAAATTGGTTATTATAGAGTATTATTGATCTTGGATAAATTGTGATACGAATCCCTAACATTTGTCCTTCTGTCTCACTGGATTCGTTTTCTTTAAAATATTTTTCATCATCCTCAGTCCTAAATGATGATATTACTGAATATCTTTGGCCTGTAGTGCAAAGATGAATGATTACCTAATGAATATCTTTGGCCCATAGTGCAAAGATGAACAGGTGTTGCGATGAACATGACCAACTGGTGATACAAATGAATATCTTTTGCCTGTAGCGCAAAGATGAATATTTGATTCAAGATGTATATTGATTGATGTTACAGGAATAAAATATTGATGATGGAATTTTAAATCTTAAAAGATAGTAGAATTCTTTCTCTACTTGACTCTTCAAATGGATTGTTGTTTTCGCTGCAGTTGTTGATCTAAAAATTGTTGTCTATTATATTTTATCAGATTATTCCCTGTTGAAGACTAATGATAATTTGTTGTATATTATCTTAGTCAAAATATTCTTTACTGGGCTTGTTGAGCTCACCCTTTTTCTTTTTATTCCATTGTTCTTCTCAGGAGGAGAGAATTTAGCAGGAACTAGCCGGGGTATAGAGTGGTGATTCAAGATAGTTGTTTTAGTAGTCCTTACTATTTTTTAAAATAGGTTATCAATAATTTTAATGAGGACTCCTTTTGAGTTTGTATACTCTCTATTAGACAATAGTTGTATTCAAACTCACAGTATATGTGTTGTCGTATTTTGCACGACAATTGTATTACTGAAGTTGTATTTATTTCTGTACCATGTATTTGGCGACTCAGAATGGGTGATGTATACCTATTTTGGGGCGTCACAGTTGGTATCAAAGCTTAGGGATATGATCCCTGGCTAAGATGTGAGACAAGAACTAGGAGGGGAGAGATGGGGAATTGCTTCGTTAGTATGACCTAACTAAGTTTATTTGGTATTTATTTGGTCGGTCAAAGTATATGGATAATATATAACATGACTATTAACCCTTGTTTTATGGAAGTATTTAAGAATGGCAGCTGAGAACGTTAATAATGGAGTAAATCAAACCATGGAGACACCTTTGATCACCACCCAGGGGAACGTGCAATGGAAAAATAACATTCCTCCTGTAATCAACACTACCGAACAAATGATGAATGATGGGATGTTTAGAAGCTTTTTGCAGTTCATGCAAAACCAGACGAGGGAGACCCGTGCACAGAATACGGGTGGAAATGATAGTAATGCGCGGTTTGTCACAGCCAAGCAGTTCAAGTAGTTGGGACCAATAGAATTTATTGGAAAGTCGGATCCGATCAAGGCGGAAAGGTGGGTCAAGCAAATTACCAAGATATTCGATGTCTTGGGATGCACGGAGGAACAAAAGGTTCCATTAGCCACCTTTATGTTCCGCGGTGAGGCAGACTACTAGTGGGAATCGGTGAAGCGTACCCAGCCTGCCGCACTCAACATGTCTTGGGAAACGTTTCAGAAACTGTTTAATGACAAGTACTTTCGTGAAAGTATTCGTCATATGAAGGAGGTGGAGTTTATCAGACTGGAACAAAACAACATGACGGTGTCCCAGTACGAGGCGAAGTTTGTAAAGTTATCCAGGTTTGCACCTTATTTGGTCAAAAATGAGGAACGAATGACGATGATGTTTCTGAGAGGTCTAAAGCCCGAGATTCGTCAATATCTTATATCTCATAATTTTTTTTTATATTCAGATGTTGTAAATAGGGCTCACTTATTAGAGCGAGATAATGAGTATGTATAACAGAGGGACCACAACCAGGGTCATACAGGTGGCATCTGTAAAACCCCAACTTTTTGAATAAAGATGAATTTTCTATAAATATTATTTTTGAATATTATGGAGTGAAATTGATATAATGTTATAGTTGTGGGTAATATTTATAAATTTTTCAAAGTACGCAAGTTGTTATATAATATTTGATTGGTCAGAGAATATTCGTACAACGACACAATCATTGGTGGAACCCACAACGGAATTATTGTCGGATTAAGAAAACGACAAAAATACTTTATAAAAATAATTGCGGAAGTTTTACCGTTAACTGTTGAAACACCCGGTGTTAAAAGTACAGTAATACGCGTGGTTGCATAGTAGCACACGGTATTAATTATTGATGCTTACGTGATAAGTCACTCAGTTTTGTTGGTATTATTAATGTAATAATACAGAAAATCTTTTTATATAAAACATAATACTTTTATAAAGTTATCTGTTTTATTAGACAATAATTAGAATATATTATATTTTATTATGCATAGTGTTTGTATAGTGCCTGCATAGTGTTTGCATAGTAAAATCTTTTATAAAGTTATTCGTTTTATTAGATTATAAATAGAATATATTTTATTTTATTTAAAAGATTTTGCTTTAAATATGGACCGTCAGATTAAAGTAAATCAATCTGGACCGTTCATGAGTTAGTTACCATGCAGTCTATTTTTCTATAAATAGAAGCTCATTCCTTCATTATTTTCTTACGAATTCACTGAAACTCTAGAGAGATAAACTATAGAGACAAAGAAGAAAGTATTCTGCTACTTCACTACTTATATATCTAGTACTCTTCTTCTTAAGGTAGGGAATATTATTTGTTGTACTCGTAAGGAGTGTTATTCTTTTGTATTCATGAAGAGAACTTATGTTATTCCATTCTTTATTATTCTGTTGGAATAACCTGTATACGCAGGCTACCCTATACTTGGCGACATTCTTCTATTATTCCGTCTTTACTATTCTGTTGGAATATCATGTCTGTGCGTTTTACGCCGGACCTGATTTCGTCTTTATTATTCTGTTGGAATATCCTGTCTGTGCCTTTTACGCCGGATCTAGTTCCGTCTTTATTATTATTCTGTTGGAATATCCTTTCTGTGCGTTTTACGCCGGACCTGATTCCGTCCTTATTAGTATTCTTTTGGAATAACCTGTCTATGCGAAGTATCGTATGCATGGTGATTTCTGTTGTTATTTCATTCTTTATTATTCTGTTGGAACATCCTCTCGGTGCGAATTTCACCTGACCTGGTTCCGTTTTTAGTATGCTGTTGGAATAACCTGTCTATGCGAAGTACCGCATGCATGATGATTTCTTTTGTTATTCCATTCTTTATTATACTCAGTTGGTTAAAGTTTTGACTTCTATACTCCATGAAATTAGTGGAATATCCTTGATAATTGCGCTTCACCCAGTATCTTTTCATGAAAATATTCTTCTGAGCATTCTTGAATTTTACTCTACAAAGCAGTATCATGTTGATAATTTGGACGTTATTGGTTCTTGGATAAATTAATTCTTGACCTTATTTTATTGAATTCTTATATCATTGTCATCATCCTCATATTTATATTTTTTGAAAGTCATTTGTGGCTTGTAGTGCATAGATGGACTTGGTATGATTATGACCAGGGATTATTCGGTGTAATTATGACCGTAATGTTACAAAGGATGTGGTAAAAGTCCTCATTGGCCCGTAGTGCATTGATGGACAGTTGTTGGCATGATCATGACCATTAATGAATACACAAATATTCTTGGCCCGTAGTGCATGGATAATTGTGGTCGTGATACTAAAGAATATCCTTGGCCGTAGTGAATGGGTGATTCGATAATGTGGATTATTTATTAAGTTGAGTCCCAGTGATAAAAGTGATGAAAAACCTTTTAAATCATAAAAGATAGTAGATTTTAATCTCTACTTAACTCTTTTAATGGATTGCTTGTTCCGCTACAGTTAAACTTGATGTTTGTATCAGTTTAACATTGTTTAAGGCTAATGATAATTTATTCTGTATTATCTTAGTCAAAATATTTCTTATTGGGCTAGTTGAGCTCACCCTTTCTTTCACTGTTCTCTTCAGAAAATGAGAATATAGCTGGAACGAGTCGGAGAACGGAGTGATGGTCCTAGATGGTGCATTAGTAGTCCTCACTATTCTGTGAAATAGTGTGATAATAATTGTAATGAGGACTCCTTTGATTTTGTATACTCTCTAGTAGATAATATTTGTATTCAAACTTACAGTTTATGTTTTGTCGTATTGTACACGATAGTTGTATTATTAAGTTGTATTTGAATTCTGTACCATGTATCTGGCGACTCAAGATGGGTGATGTATACCTAATTTTGGGGGCGTCGCAGTTGGTATTAAAGCATAGGGATATGATCCCTGGCTAAGATGTGAGACTAGAACTAGGAGGGGAGAGACGGGGAATTTCTTCGCTAGTATGACCTACTTAAATTTATTTTGTATTTAAATTGGTTGGTCAGAGTTTAGAGATAATATGTTACATGTTAACTAACCTTTGTTTTGTGGCAGTATCTGAAAATGACATCCAAGAATGTTGAGAATAGCAATGGAGCACAAGAGACTGTTGAGTCTCAACATATCAATAATCAGGATAATGTGCATCAGGAATGCGACAATCCTCATGCAAACAACAACACGAACCAAATGATGAATGATGGATTGTTTAAAGGCTTTATGCAATTCATGCAACATCAGGCGAGAGCGGCTCCTGTCCGAAATGTAGGTGAAAACACTGAAAACTCTTGGATGGTCACCGCTAAACAGTTTAAGGAGCTGGGACCACCGAAGTTTATTGGAGAGCCAAAACCACTTAAGGCGGAAACATGGATAAAGCAGATCACTAAGATATTTGATGTCTTGGGATGCTCCGAGGAGAAAAAGTTTCCCTTTGCCACCTTCATGTTGCGTGAAGAGGCAGATTACTGGTGGGAATCTGTAAAACGTACCCAGCCAGACACACTCAAGATGTCTTGGGAGAAGTTCCAAGAGCTATTCAACGAAAAGTACTTTTCCAAGAGTATTCGTCACATGAAAGAAGTGGAGTTTATCAAATTGGAACAAAACAATATGGTCGTGTCGCAATACGAGGCTAAATTTACGGAGTTATCCCGATTTGCATCCCATTTGGTCGATAATGAAAAGCGAATGACGCGAATGTTTTTAAGAGGTTTGAAACCGGAGATACGTCAATATCTTATTTCTCATAAACTGTGTTTATACTCAGATGTTGTAAATAGGGCTCAGTTATTGGAGCGCAGGAACGAGTCAACGCAACCAAGAGAAAGCAGCCGACAACATGAAAATACCATGGTATCAGTCATCGAAACGGTGACAACAAATGTGGAGGGAATCAAAATGCCAGAAATGGTAACCACTTCGGTGGTAATCATGGCTAAGACAGTAAAAATGGACATTTTCAAGAAAAGGAGATTCAACAATGATGGAAGGATGTTAGCACCAGCACCCGTTGTTAAGGAAGGAGAACGACCACCTATCATATGCTTCAAATGCGGAGGGTAGGGACACATCACTCCAAACTGTACGATGCCGTCCAAAACATGTTATAATTATAGAAGAGAATGTCACTTAGCCCGATTTTGTCGTTCACCGAAGACAAGTTCAGCCAGGATGGAGGCACCAAAGGCCGTCCCAGAAAAGTCAAAGCCGGTAGTGCAAGGGAGAGCGTTTGTTGTGACCTCCCAGAAAGCAAGGAACCCGAATGAGATCATCACGGGTAAGTTTATCATAAACTCTAGCAAAGTCTATACCTTATTTGATACCGGTTCTACCCATTCTTTTATTTCTCCTACTTGCGCTCAACGATAAAATTTGACTCCAGAGAAATTAGACTTTGACTTATCTGTAGAAACTCCGTTGGGAGAAACCTTTATTACATCCACTGTTTATAAGTCTTGTTTGGTTCAAATCGGTACCCTCACATTACCTGTCGATCTTATTTAATTAAAAATACTTGCATTTGACGTAATTCTAGGGATTGATTGGTTAACTACTCATCATGCAAAAATTGATTGTTTTCATAAGATTGTTAGCTTTCATATTCCTGACCAATCTATTATGCGAATTCAAGCCACCAAACCATTAAAATCAATCACTGTCATCTCAAGCCATAAAGCTATTCGTTTATTGAAAAATGGATGTCAAGCTTTCTTAGCTCATGTCACGGATCTAAACAAAAATACGTCAGTTTTGAATGATATTTCTAATGTTAATGAATTTCCTGATGTATTCCCTGAAGAACTTCCTGGCCTACCCCCAGAGCGTGAAATTGAATTTTGTATCGACCATGAACTTGGTACAAAACCTATTTCCAAAGCCCCATATCGAATGGCTCCTATTGAACTTCAGGAGTTAAAGACCCAACTACAGGAATTGTTAGACATCAGTTTCATTCGTCTTAGTACTTCTCCTTGGGGTGCTCCTGTTCTATCTGTGAAAAAGAAAGATGGGAGTATGCGACTTTGTATTGATTATCGGGAGTTGAATCATGTCACCATCAAAAATAGGTACCCATTGCCACGTATTGATGACTTGTTTGACCAGTTGCAAGGAGCCAAATTCTTTTCAAAGATTGATCTTCGTTCCGGATATCACCAATTGAAGATTAGAACCGATGACATTCCAAAGACGACTTTCAGAACTCGGTACAGGCATTATGAATTCCTAGTCATGTCTTTTGGATTGACTAATGCTCCTGCTGCCTTCATGAATATGATGAACCGAGTATTCAAGGAATATTTGGATCACTTTGTGGTCGTCTTTATTGATGACATCCTCATATATTCCAAAACCTGTGAAGATCATGAGCAATACTTGAGGCTGATACTCCAAAAGCTTCGTAAATATAAGCTTTATGCTAAGTTGAAGAAATGCGAGTTCTGGCTTGAGGAAGTAGCATTCCTTGGGAACGTGGTATCAAGTCATGGAATATCTATTGACCCAGCAAAGATTGAAGTTATTCAAAGCTGGGAGCAACCTAAATCAGTGACCGAAGTACGTAGCTTTCTCGGCTTAGCTAGTTATTATCGGAGATTCGTAGAAGGGTTTTCTCGAATTACTACTCCACTAACTCTGCTGACTCGGAAAGATACAAAGTTCGGTTGGAGCGAAGAATGTGAGAAGAGTTTTCAAGAACTCAAGAGGAGACTCATTTCAGCTCCTGTTCTGACAATACCATCTGGTTCGGAGAGATTTGTCATCTGCAGTGATGCTTCGGGCAAAGGGTTAGGATGTGTTCTCATGCAACATGGGAAAGTCATAGCCTATGCCTCACGATAACTCAAAGAATATGAGAGGAATTATCCTACTCATGATCTAGAGTTGGCAGCTGTTGTCTTCGCACTAAAGATTTGGAGGCATTACTTGTATGGGGAGAAAGTGGAGATCTTTACGGATCATAAAAGCCTCAAATATTTCTTCACTCAAAAGGAACTCAACATTCGACAACGACGTTGGCTTGAACTGTTGAAAGATTATGATCATACCATCCAATACCATCCCGAAAAATCGAAAGTGGTAGCTGACGTATTGAGTAGAAGATCATATGCGGGTACGAGTGCAATATTGTCAACGCAAAGGCCCATTTTGTATGACTTGCAAAGGTTGGAGATAGAGATAAAGACTCCAGGGTTCCACATGATGATGGCGAATATACGAGTAGAACTGACTTTAATTGATAATATTAAAGCTGCTCAAGTTACAGATTCAGAGCTGATGCGTATGAGGAAGAAAGTGCAAGAAGGTGCTATGCCGGAAGTAAGAATTGATGAAGAAGGAATACTTCGAGACAAATCCAGACTTTGTGTTCCTAACGATCCTGAGTTAAAGTATAAAATCATGATAGAGGCGCACAACACACCGTTTGCAATCCATCCTGGGAGTACCAAAATGTATCGTGATCTTTGTCATACATTTTGGTGGAGCAATATGAGGAGAGAGATAGCGCTGTTTATCTCAAGGTGTCTAACTTGTCAACGAGTCAAGGCGGAGCATCAAGTACCAAAAGGTCCATTGCAACCACTTTAAATTCCAAAATGGAAGTGGGAGCACATTACCATGGATTTCGTTATTGGTCTTCCCAAGGTTTCTCAAGGCATTGATGCAATTTGGGTCATTGTTGATAGAATGACCAAATCTGCTCATTTCTTACCATTACGAGAAACTTATACACTTGAACGTCTTGCTCGTATGTACATAAACGAGATTGTAAGACTACATGGTATGCCAGTATCCATAGTTTCTGATCGAGACCCAAGATTCACTTCACAATTTTGGGTTAGTTTGCAAAAAGCTATGGACACGGATTTACGATTTAGTTCGGCATATCATCCTCAGACGGACAGACAATGAGAGAGGACTATTCAAACTCTGGAAGATTTATTAAGACTCTGTGTCCTTGACTTCAAGGGAAGTTGGGACAAGTTTTTACCATTGGTGGATTTTTCCTACAACAACAGTTATCAAGCAAGCATTGGCATAGCTCCATTCGAGGCATTGTATGGAAGAAAGTGTCGTTCTCCAGTATGCTGGGATGAGGTGGGTGAAGCAACGTTGTTGGGACCGGAGTTGGAACATATGACTAAGGAAAAGATTCAAACGATCAGATAACGTATAAAAACCTCACAAGATCGACAAAAGAGTTATGCTGATCTTCATTGAAAGAACATGGAATTTGATATAGGAGATCATGTGTTATTACGAGTTGCTCTGTGGAAAGGAGTTACGAGATTTGAAAAGAGAGGAAAGCTTAATCCTCGATTCATTGGCCCATTTTGAATCCTTGATCGAGTAGGAACTGTAGCCTATAGACTCGCTTTACCGCCAAGTATGTCTCGTGTTCATAACGTTTTTCACATATTCATGTTACGTAAATATGTGGAAGACCCGAACCACATTATTGAGTTAGAACCGGATGAAATAGCGGAAGATTTGACGTATGAAGAGGTTCCTGTTCAAATCTTGGATAAAAAGGAACATATTCTACGCTCCAAGGTTATACCTCAAGTCAAAGTTTTGTGGAGAAACCACGATGTTGAGGAAATGACTTGAGAGTTAGAATCTGAAATGAAATCAAGGTATCCTTACCTCTTTGATATACCAGGTACGTACCCTAATTTCGAGGGCGAAATTTCATAAGAAGGGGAGATTGTAAAACCCCAACTTTTTGAATAAAGATGAATTTTCTATAAATATTATTTTTGAATATTATGGAGTAAAATTGATATAATGTTATAGTTGTGGGTAATATTTATAAATTTTGCAAAGTACGCAAGTTGTTATATATTATTCGATTGGTCGGGGAATATTCGTTTTAACAGGGAATATTCATACAACGACACAATCATTGGTGGACCCCACAATGGAATTATTGTCGGATTGAGAAAACGACAAAAATACTTTATGAAAATAATGGCGGAAGTTTTACCGTTAACTTTTGAAACACCTGGTGTTAAAAGTACAGTAATACGCGTTGTTGCATAGTAGCACACGGTATTAATTATTGATGCTTACGTGATAAGTCACTCAGTTTTGTTGGTATTATTAATGTAATAATACAGAATTTTTTTTTATATAAAACAGAATACTTTTATAAATTTATCTATTTTATTAAACAATAATTAGAATATATTATATTTTATTATGTACAGTGTTTACATAGTGCCTATATAGTGTTTGCATAATAAAATCTTTTATAAAGTTATTCATTTTATTAGATTATAAATAGAATATATTATATTTTATTTAAAAGATTTTGCTTTAAATATGGATCGTCAGATTAAAGTAAATCAATTTGGACCATTCATGAGTTAGTTACTATGCAGTCCATTTTTTTATAAATAGAAGCTCATTCCTTCATTATTTTCTTACGAATTCACTTAAACTCTAGAGAGATAAACTATAGAGAGAAAGAATAAAGTATTCTGCTACTTCACTACTTATATATCCAATACTCTTCTTCTTAAGGTAGGGAATATTATTTGTTGTACTCGTAAGGGGTGTTATTCTTTTGTATTCATGAAGAGAACTTATGTTATTCCATTATGTATTATTCTGTTGGAATAACCTGTATACACGGGTTACCCTATACTTGGTGACATTCTTCTATTATTTCGTCTTTACTATTCTGTTGGAATATCCTGTCTGTGCATTTTACACCGGCCCTAGTTCCGTCTTTATTATTATTCTGTTAGAATATCATGTCTGTGAATTTTATGTCAAGCCTGATTCTGTCCTTATTAGTATTCTGTTGGAATAACCTGTCTATGCGAAGTACCGCATGCATGATGATTTCTGTTGTTATTCCATTCTTTATTATTCTATTGAAACATCCTCTCGGTGCGAATTTCGCCTGACCTGGTTCTGTTATTTAGTATTCTGTTGGAATAACATGTCTATGTGAAGTACCGCATGTATGGTGATTTATTTTGTTATTCCATTCTTTATTATACTCAGTTGGTTAAAGTTTTGACTTCCATACTCCATGAAATTAGTGGAATATCCTTGATAATTGCGCTTCATCCAGTATCTCTTCATGGAAATATTCTTCTGAGCATTCTTGAAATTTACTCTACAAAGCAGTATCATGTTAACAATTTGGACGTTATTGGTTCTTGGACAAATTAATTCTTGAACTTGTTTTATTGAATTCTTATATCATTGTCATCATCCTCATATTTATATTTTTTGAAAGTCATTTGTGGCCTGTAGTGCATAGATGGACTTGGTATGATTATGACCAGGGATTATTCGGTGTAATCATGACCGTAATGTTACAAAAGATGTGGTAAAAGTCCTCATTGGCTCGTAGTACATTGATGGACAGTTGTTGGCATGATCATGACCATTAATGAATACACAAATATTCTTGGCCCGTAGTGCATGGATAATTGTGGTCGTGATACTAAAGAATATCCTTGGTCGTAGTGCAGGGGTGATTCGATGATGTGGATTATTTAATAAGTTGATTTCCAGCGATAAAAGTGATGAAAAACCTTTTAAATCATAAAACATAGTAGATTTTATTCTTTACTTGACTCTTTTAATGGATTGCTTGTTCCGCTGCAGTTAAACTTGATGTTTGTTATATTGTATCAGTTTAACACTGTTTAAGGCTAATGATAATTTATTCTGCATTATCTTAGGCATAATATTTCTTACTGGGCTAGTTGAGCTCACCCTTTCTTTCACTGTTCTCTTCAGGAAATGAGAATATAGCTGGAACGAGTCGGGGAACGGAGTGATGGTCCTAGATGGTGCATTAGTAGTCCTCACTATTCTTTGAAATAGTGTGATAATAATTGTAATGAGGACTTCTTTTGAGTTTATATACTCTTTAGTAGACAATATTTGTATTCAAACTCACAGTTTATGTTTTGTCATATTGTACACGAAAGTTGTATTATTAAGTTGTATTTGAATTTTGTACCATGTATCTGGTGACTCAAGATGGGTGATGTATACCTAATTTTGGGGGTGTCATAGCAGCGGTCATCGGAGCAATGACAACTAGAGGGAAGGAAAGCATTCAGACAAAAACGAAAACCACTCTGGTGGTAATCGTGGCCGTGATAATAGAAGGAGCGAGTCGGGAGGAGATTTCAAGAGGAGAAGGTACAACAATGATAACGTGAAGACGTCATCACAAACATCAACTATTTTTAAGGGGGGAGAACGAGCACCGGTAGTTTGTTACAAATGCGGGAAAGAGGGACACATCAGCCCAAACTGCCCACAATAATCCAAGGTGTGTTACAACTGTGGAAAAGAAGGTCATATAGCTAGAGATTGTCTAGTTGCGAAACCAAGTTCAATGGGGATGGTGACTCCAAAGGCTGTCCCGGACAAGTCAAAGTCGGTGGTTCCTGGAAGGGCGTTTGTTGTGACTGCACAAAATACGAGGAACCCAAACGAGGTGATCAAGGGTAAGTTTATCATAAAATCGTGCGAAGTTTATACCTTACTAGATACCGGTTCTACCCATTCTTTTATCTCTCCTACTTGTGCCGTTTAAACTTGACTCTGGAGAAATTAGACCTTGACTTATCAGTTGAGACTCCATTAGGAGAAACTTTCATTACATCTACTGTTTATAAATCTTGATTGATTCAAGTCGGTACCATCACATTACATGCCGACCTTATTTCGTTGAAAATTCTTGCATTTGATGTGATTTTAGGGATTGATTGGTTAACCACGCATCATGTTAAAATTGATTGTTTTCGTAAGGTTGTTAGTTTTCATATTCCTAACCAATCTATTATGCGAATTCAAACAACCAAACCATTAAAGTCAACCACTATCATATCAAGCCATAAAGCTATTCGTTTATTGAAAAACGGATGTCAAGCTTTCTTATCCCATGTCACGAACTTGAACAAAAACACTTTAGATTTGAATAAAATTTTTGTTGTTAATGAATTTCCTGAAGAACTTCCCGGTCTACCCCCATAACGTGAAGTTGAATTCTTTATTGATCTTGAACCTGGTACAAAGCCCATTTCTAAAATCCCATATCGAATGGATCGTATTGAACTTCAGGAGTTAAAGGTCCAACTACAGGAATTGTTGGAAATCTATTTCATTCGTCCTAGTGCATCTCCTTGGGGTGCTCCTGTGTTATTCGTAAAGAAGAAAGATGGGAGTATGCGACTTTTTATTGACTACCGAGAATTGAACCATGTCACTATCAAGAATAGGTATCTGCTACCTTGCATTGATGACCTGTTTGACCAGTTACAAGGAGCACAATTCTTTTAAAAGTTCGATCTTCGTTCTGGATATCATCAGTTGAAGATTAAAACTGAGGATATTCCAATGACTGCCTTCAGAACTCGGTACGGGCATTATGTATTCTTAGTCATGTCTTTTGGATTGACTAATGCTCCTGCTGATTTCATGGATATGATGAATCGTGTGTTCAAAGAATATTTGGATCAGTTCGTTATTGTCTTTATTGATGACATCCTGATCTATTCCAAAAGCCGTGACAATCATGAGCACCATTTGAAGCTGGCACTGCAAAGGCTTCATGATAACAAGTTGTATGCCAAGCTGAAGAAATGTGAGTTCTGGCTTGAGGAAGTATCATTCTTTGGGCACGTGGTGTCAAAACATGGAGTATCTGTCTACCCGGCGAAGATTGAAGCCACAGAAAGTTAGGAGAAACCAAATTCGGTGACCGAAGTACGTAGCTTTCTGGGCTTAGCTGGTTACTATCGGAGATTCGTGGAAGAATTTTCTCGAATTATTACTCCGTTAACTCAGCTGACTCGTAAAGATATAAAATTCGGTTGAAGCGAGGATTGTGAGAAGAGTTTTCAAGAACTCAAGATGAGACTCATTTCGGCACATGTTCTGAAAAATACCATCTGGTTCGGATGGATTTGTTATCTACAGCGATGCTTCAGGCAAAGGGTTAGGATGTGTTCTCATGCAACATGGGAAAGTCATATCCTATGCCTCACGGCAACTCAAAGAATATGAGAGGAATTATCCTACTCATGATCTCAAGTTGGCAGCAGTCATTTTTGCGTTGAAGATCTGGAGACACTACCTGTATGGGGAGAAAGTGGAGATCTATACAGATCATAAAAGCCTCAAATATTTCTTCACCCAAAAGGAATTAACTCAATATGCGGAAACGATGTTGGCTCCATCTGTTGAAAGATTACAATCATACCATCCAATATCATTTTGGAAAAGCAAACATGGTAGCTGACACATTGAGTAGATGATCATATTCGGGTACGAGTGCAATGTTGTTAACACAAAGGTCCATTTTGTATGATTTACAAAGGATATAGATAGAGGTAAAGGCTCCAAGTACCCACATGATGATATCAAATATACGATTAGAACTGACTTTAATCGATAAAGTTAAAGCTACTCAAGCTACGAACATGGAGCTGATGCGTATGAAGAAGAAAGTGCAAGAATGTGTTATTCCAGAAGTGAGAATCGATGAAGAAGGAATACTTCGAGTCAACTCCAGACTTTGTGTTCCTAACGATTCTGACTTGAAGCATAGAATCATGATGGAGGCACACAACACACCGTTTGCAATCCATCTTGGGAGTACCAAAATGTATCATGATCTTTGACATACATTTTGGTGGAACAATATGAAGAGAGAGATTGCGGAGTTTATCTCGAGGTGTTTAACTTGTCAACGTGTAAAGGCAGAGCATCAAGTGCCAAAGGGTCCATTAAAACCACTTGAGATTCCAAAATGGAAATGGGAACACATTACTATGGATTTCGTTACGGGTCTTCCCAAGGTTTCTCAAGGCATAGATGTGATTTGGGTTATTGTTGATAGATTAATTAAGTCTGCCCATTTCTTGCCTATACGGGAGACTTATTCCCTTGAACATCTTGCTAGTATGTACGTGAATGAAATTGTGAGATTGCATGGTATGCCAGTATCCATAGTTTCGGATCGTGACCCAAGATTCACTTCACGATTTTGGGTTAGCTTGCAGAAAGCTATGGGCACAGATTTATGATTCAGTTCGGTATACCATCCTCAAACGGACGGGCAATCAGAGAGGACTATTCAAACTCTTGAAGATTTATTAAGGCGACTCTATGTCCTAGATTTCAAAGGGAGTTGGAATAAGTACCTACCATTGGTGGAATTCTCCTACAACAACAGTTATCAGGCAAGTATAGGTGTAGCTCCATTTGAAGCGTTGTATGGAAGAAAATGTCATTCTCCATTATGCTAAGACGAGGTGGGTGAAGTAACATTGTTGGGACCAGAGTTGGTACGCATGACTGCAGAGAAGATCCAAACGATTCGATAATGTATACAAACGGTATAGAATCGACAAAAGAGTTATGCGGATCTTCATCGGAAGGACGTGGAATTTAATATTGGGGATCATGTATTGTTACGTGTTGTACCATGGAAGAGAGTTACAAGATTTGGGAAGAGAGAAAAGATCAATCCAAGATTTGTTGGTCCATTTGAGATTCTTGATCGAATAGGAAATGTGGCATATAGACTCACATTACCTCCAAGCATGTCTCATGTTCATAATGTTTTTCACATATCTATGCTTTGTAAATATGTGAAAGACCCGAACCACATTATTGAGTTAGAACCAGACGAGATAGCCAAAGATTTAACGTATAAAGAAGTACCTGTTAAGATCTTGGATAGGAAAGAATATGTCCTACGCATGAAGGTTATACCAAAAGTTAATATTTTGTGGAGAAAGCCAAAGATTTAACGTATGAAGAGGTACATGTTAAGATCTTGGATAGGAAAGAATATGTCCTACACATGAAGGTTATACCAAACGTTAATATTTTGTGGAGAAACCATGCTGGTAGTTCCTAGTTGGCACAATAGTTATCTAGAAGGGGGGGTTGAATAGATGTTTAAAAATCTTTTCATTTTAAACTGGTTCTTCGATAATGATTAAAACTTAACGGAATTAATATTTGTTTTAATCTTTTTTACCAAGCAGTGGAGTTATGAAAGTGAGGCATTTATAACAGTTATGGCAGATATAGCAGTTATAGTTATGAATGTAAAAGACATAGTCATTTTTAAGTGGTTCAGAGCACTTAAAGCTCCTAGTCCATTCTTCTACTCAACGAGTAGGATATCCACTAAGGATTTCTTTTACAACTTCTGAATCACTCAGATTCCTTCTAGACCAGCAGTCTAGGAACTTATTAGTTCACTCTTGAACTCTTCAAGTCCAGCAGACTTGGCTTTTTTACAGTTCACTACGAACTCTTCAAGTCCAGTTGACTTGGTACTCTTCTTCAGTTGGTTGATAATGTTGAGTTCTTGATGGTTGCTACTCAGTTGCTGTGTAAGCACTTGTTCGTAAGAACTGAGTAGCTGAGCAAGCTTTGCAGTATCTCAGATCGTAGAGTTTAGCTTTGAGAGATGTTCACGTTGTTTGTTCAATGCTTGCGTAGTTCTCTCTCATCTGTCTGATATGCATATATGTGATCTTTAAAACTATCCGTTGGATCCATCCGTTGAGGCATTAAATGTATTTGACTTTTCTGATCTTTGATAGAGACATTTCTGCACATCTTCTGAAACTGCATTCTGGACCACTGACACAACAGACTGCTTTCTCATCTAACACCTGAAAAGGTGTTTACCCCCCTTACCAATGGTACTTTCCTTAGCTTCTTCAATACGCTTCTTTGTTGTATACTAAGGATATCTCATATTACTCTGGGACTGATGAGTGCTGCAACGTCTAGAATCCATTTCTCATATGTTGGAATCTGTCTTCACACAAATCATGAGTCTCGACGTTTTCTGATATAAGACAGATGCTCTACGATTCATATCATGAAACTCTACGATTCAGATCGTAGTGTCTTATCATCTTGGTGCCTGGTCTGATGCTATCAGCCAAGAGCACTACGATTCTTCTTAAACCTCTGCACACTACGATCTTCACTTGCTCGTATTTTACTCTAAGTTTCCGAGAAGACACTACGATCGTTGACTTGTAAACTCCATGTTTCCTTCAGTAAACTACGATCGTTGAGATGGCTCGGCAAATGTTGGGACCACTCTACAATTTCCGAAGAGTCCCTTCAAGGCAGGCACACTACGATCTTTAAAGCTCTACATTTTCTGCCTTGACTTCTGCAATGTTGATCAGATGATACACTACGATTTCTTCGAAGCCTATCTATTACATCTCAAGATCAACCTAACAGCTTTTATCTTTTTATCTATGCATTCTATTACAGAATGATACACGTTAAGAGCTTAGATCAACCTAACAAATTTGATCTATCACTAAGTCCTCGTACATATCTTACTTGAAGGACTTTATAAATAATCATGAGCATATACATTAAAACATCAAATCATAATATGCATTCTTCTAACAATCTCCCCCTATTTGATGTTGACATAACCAAGGAGATTTGTTGTCATGATTATTAGTATCTAGATTCATTTGCAGGAAATTTAAACATGACTTAGTATTTTAGTGAGCAGCTGAAATTTCTAGAGAATAAACATGAATTTATTGTTGTTCAAGAAATATTGCAGTTTAGCTTTACATCAATAAGAATTTAAAGTTTCAACTTATCTCTATTTCTTTGACCTTTTCCTTGGAGGATTGGCATACTCCTCAGCCATTCTTTTCTTGCTAGCTTCATCTCTTCTGGCTAACACTTCCAGCTCACTCGGACTTACTATCGGGTTGTGATCATGCCTATTCATGAATGCTGGATCTCCAATTGGCATTCTTAGGCCAGTGGTGGTCACATTTGGTGAGCTGATAGTTGGCCCTTGATTTCTTATAGGTTGAGCCATCAAGACTTCCTGTTGATCAGATCGTTGATTCTGATTGCTTGATCATGCAGTCTGTTGGTGGAATTGTCTTGCGGGAGGGCTTCGTGAAAATTGTCCTCTTTCCCTTTCTTGGTTTCCTCTGCCCTGATCTCCCTGTTCTCCTTGAACTCCTTTCCCTTTTATTCTCCCCCTTTATGTCAGCATCAAGGGTTCGAATGTCTGCAGAGAGTCAATTCACACCTTGAACAAGCTCGTTCAGTTGGCTTTGTGTCTGAGCAATGTCCTCTCTACTTTCCTTGATCTGTTTTTCAGACCTTGCTTCTTTGTTTCGGAGGGCTGTGAGAACAATGTCATTCTGACGTTCCTGATTGACATAGGATTTCTGGAATTCTTGGATTGAGACTTTCAAGTTGATGTAGTTCTCCAGCATAAGTTTATTTTGAACTTCTTGATTTTTCTGCATTTCAAGAACAACCTCTCTTTGCTTGGCAGCTATCTGGAAGTGGATCTCATCTCTGTCCTTCATGCTCTTAAGAATTTCTTGGATAATTTCCCTCAGCTTCTTTGTAAGCTCATCATTCATAGTGCCAGGAAAATTATTTGCAGCTGTGATCATTTGATTCAGCCAGATATGAATGAAGTCAGAGTGAGATTCTAGACTTTCTTCTATGTTCTTGACCATGTCTTTGGTTGCTTCCTTCAAGTCATCCATTGTGGGCAGATTTGGGAGAGTATCATTGGCTTGAGGATTGTTGAACGGAGGGGATTCTTTCTGAGACTGATCGTGCATGAAGAAGAGAGAAATATCAAGACTAAAATAGTCATTTGAGGAGGAGGATGGTATGTCTGATGGAGGGGCCTGAGTTTCGATGTTTGGAATATGGGGCTCTACGATTTCTATTTGGGACTCTACGATTGGTCTAGAGTCAGGAATCGTAGAGACAGTGGTTTGTGGGAGCAAAATGAAGTTGGCTGTATTTGGTTCTTCAGTTACAGAATTTTGGGATTCTGTAACTGGAAATTGATTCACTGGATTGAGACTCACTTCCAACCATCGAGGGAATTCATAGAATTAACTAAATGAGGATGATGACAAGTGATTAATTCTGAATTGGGCGGGGATAGACAGTACCTCAAGTTTATCTTTTGAGGAAGAGGTGTTGGTAATCAACTTCTTTGCAAAGTGGAATCTCCCTGGGAATCCATGAGCCAACACTGAGATGGCCGGATATTCTTTGAAACTCCTGAGCATGTGATCCCAAGAGTTGTTGATTTGGGCTTGATGGCATGGCATCATGGGTAGGTATGAGAACATCTGATTATATAGGTAGCTTCTATACCCATCTCTGCCCACACCAGTGATCTGAAGGTCATCATCATCATCTTCCTCTTCTCTGTCTTCGTTGGAGGACTCCATTATCTCAATGGGCTCTTGATGATCTAGCACTGGTTCCTTTTCATTTCTGGAAGGGACATCCTCTTCTGCCATAGAGATATCTTGAGGCTCCCCCTCAATTTGATCATCTTCTTGTAAGCTCATAAACTCCCCCTCAATTGGAGCATCTTCTTGAGTTTCAGGCATTTCTCCCTCAGCTGGTGTATTCTCTATCATGAGAATTTCAGGGATCTCCCCCTCAGCTGGAGCATTGTCCTCTTGACTTGCTATGGATATTTCCTTCTTAGCAACCATACTCTTTGCTTCCTTCTCGAGCACTTTTTTATTTTCAAGAATGTACTTCTTAACCAGCTTTCTCCTTGATTTATTGGGTTTAGCCACAACTTCAGGACTCTCTTGAATCTCAACTTTGTCCTGTTCAATGGCCACTATACTTGAAACAGCTACCTCCTTGTCTGCCATGCTTGGTCTGGTCTCCACGAACAGTAGAGACTCTACGATTGAGGTAATTGATGGCCTTTTGGAATTATGACCAATTTTTTTTTTCTTCAGGATCTGGGATATGGTAGCCTGATCCTCATCTGCTTCATCTTGCTGCTGCTTTCTCCTTAGCATCCTCAGAGTCTCTATATCAGAGGACTCTACAGGTATATCAGTAGTAGATCCTTGAGGTTCTTCCACTTGTCTAGCCCTTAGCTTCCTCTTGCCTTCGCTTTTTCTGGTAAGGACAGAGGGTTCTTCTTTGTTGATTTCTTCTTCTTCTTCCCTGACAGCAGACAAGTTTCCTGGAATGCCTGAGTTCTTCAGATCCCCAGTTCTTCCACTGGACTCAGTCATCATTCGTACATACTCAACAGGGTTCCTCTTCCAGTTTTCAAACAACTGCTGGGTCATTCTTTGATTTGGGATGATGGCTTCTCCTTCTTCATCCCAAATTTTGTCACCCAGTGCAGATTACAGAATGATACTCATGAAAAGCCCATATAGCATCTTCTGAGGGCTTTTTGATTTCTTTGAGTTGATGATCCACTTGCCAATCAACTCGAGTAATATAGCTCCATATTTGAGTTGTATACCATAATACATGGCAGTCATGAGCTTAAGTTGAGCTTCATCCATCGAGTCATGACCTGAGCTCTTGCAGCATATACATTTCCCAATAATATCAGCTAAAAATTCGTACCTCTGCGGGAACTCCTTCTTCTTGAACCCTTTCACAGAGGGGTTTTTCTTGTGATGCATTTTTCTTAGTCCCTCTTGGAAGTCTACGGTATCTAAGTATGGATGCCCTTCATTTTTGAGACTTAGGGCAAGATTGAAGTCCTCTGCCTTCAGTCTGATTTTTACTCCCCTTACTTTTGTAGTGATGGTGTTATTTTCAAACACACCATTCTTGTAGAACTCTTTCACTAGTTTGGGATATATCAGTGTGTCTTCGCCCAGAGCCTCTTCGAGACCTGCCTTCTTCAGTAGTGCCAGGGTCTTGTGAAATTTTGGTGGAGCTGTCTTGAACTCGTCAAAGCAGAGTCTGTAGCCTGAGATAACATTGGATAAAGCCATTGAATTTCTAACTGGAAGTGAGATTCGACTGAGCTTTCTTCTGAGTTAGGGTTTTTGCTTTGAGATAGGATGGGAGAGAGATAATCTTTTGAACTTCAGATTTCAAAAATAAGATTTCAATTTGTACTTGTAACTTCCCTCTCTCCTTTTTCGCTTAGTGTGACAGGTATCGACTTTTGTTTGGCTCTATGATTTTGTCAGTCAAGGATTGTACTAATTTGCCATTGGCTTCTTCAGAACTGAGGTTTCCTTAGGGAGGACTACGATCGTTGAGGTAGTTCAGCGATCGTTGAATGCTTTGCCTTTGTCGAGTCTGAGCTACGATCGTCGAGTCTGTCCATCATTCTTCGAGTCTGAGCTATGATCGTCGAGTCTGTCCTGAACCTTGTGATGAGTTTTTGATAAAGCATTCTTTTAATGCAACTCAGGAAGGGCCAACCTCTTGGAGTGAGTTAAGGGTTAGGTTTGTTCCTGAGATGTTTATCATAAGGATTGCTTTGTTTTGAAGCTTATCATCACAGGGTTTACTCTTGCTTTGTTGATGAGGCTTTTGTCATCGTTGAGTCTGCTCTACGATGGTTGAGTCTTTGCTACGATCGTTGAGGTGGTTTTGTCTCTCCAGCTCTACGATCGTGGACTTTCCTTGATCATGTCTACGATTTTGAGTTCATCCTTTGTATCTGTTATGGTTAGCATAATCTAGAGCATATATTTTATGGTTGTAGATTTAGCATGCCTAGCTCACTTATTAACTTGTTAAATCTGGATTCATCTAGAGGTTTTGTAAAAACATTAACAAGTTGATTTTCAGTAGGGATATATTGTAAAGATATAGTTCCATTTTTCACATGATCCCTAATGAAGTGATACCTTATTTCAATATGCTTAGTCCTAGAATGCATAACAGGATTATAATTTATTGCTATGGCACTTGTGTTATCACAGTGAAGGGGAATAGATTTGAAATCAAACCCATAGTCAACTAGTTGATTTCTCATCCATAGGATCTAAGCACAGCAGCTGCCAGCAACAATGTATTCAGCTTCTGCAGTTGAAATAGACATTGAGTTTTGTTTTTTGCTAAACCAAGACACCAGTCTGTTTCCTAGCAATTGACAGGTGCCACTGGTACTCTTTTTATCTATTTTGCATCCTGCAAAATTAGCATCTGTTTATCCTGTTAGTTCAAATGAGGATTCCTTGGGGTACCAAAGCCCCAAGTAAGGTGTACCCTTGAGATACCTGAAGATCCTCTTTACAGCAGATAAATGTAACTCTTTAGGGTTAGCCTGAAATCTAGAACATATGCATGTTGCAAACATTATGTCTGGTCTACTGGCAGTTAGGTATAAAAGAGAACCTATCATACCTCTGTATTGAGTTATATCAATACTTTTACCCTTTTCATCTTTGTCAAGCTTGGTTGCAGGAGCAATTGGTGTTTTCATGGGAGAGGCTGATTCCATGTCATACCTCTTGAGTAAGTCTTTGATGTACTTGGCTTGGTTTATAAAAATTCCTTCATCAATCTGCTTTACTTGTAGTCCAAGGAAGAAATTCAGCTCACCCATCATGCTCATTTCAAACTTGCTCTGCATTAGCTTAGAGAATCTCTTGCATAACTTGTCGTCAGTAGAACAAAAAATAATATCATCAACATATATTTGAACTAATAAGACTTTGTCTTTATGCTTTCTAAGAAAAAATGTGGTATCTACTCTACCTCTAGTGAACCCATTTTCAATTAAGAAGTTAGTCAGTGTTTCAAACCATGCTCTAGGTGCTTATTTAAGACCATATAAAGCTTTATCTAATCTATAGACATAATTGGAAAGAGATGGATTGATGAAATCTGGAGGTTGCTCTACATAGACTTCTTCTTGGAGTTCTCCATTTAGAAATGCACTTTTCACATCCATCTAAAAGACTTTAAACTTCATGTGAGCAGCAAAGGCAAGAAAGATACTGATGGCTTCCAGTCTGGCAACAGGTGAAAATGTCTCATCGTAGTCAATGCTTTCTTCTTGAGAATAGCCCTTTGCCACTAATCTTGCCTTGTTCCTGGTTATAACTCCATCCTCATCCATTTTGTTTCTGAAGACCCACTTGGTTCCAATGACAGGATGACTCTTTGGTCTTGGTACCAGTCTCCATACTTTGCTTCGTTCAAATTGGTTGAGTTCTTCCTGTATGGATTCTATCCAACTGGAGTCTTCCATAACATCCTCTATCTTCTTTGGTACTGTTTGTGATAGGAAGCTTAGATAAAATCATTCATTTTAAGTAGCAGCTCTTGTTTTGACTCTAGCACTTGGATCTCCAATGATTAAATCCTGAGTGTGATCTCTTGACCATCTGTTACCGGTTGGGACATCTGTCCTGATGCCTTCTTGTCTTAAGTCTTCAAGATCTATCTCTTCTTCTTAGAGTGGAGGCTCACTGTCCTGCATTGACCTCTCTACGATCACATTCTCATGCTCTACGATTTCACTGTTTGGCACTACGATCGTAGTGTTGAGCTCGACAACTTCATTCGTAGTGTCTGTACTATCATTCGTAGTGTCTTAAGGCACTGTTTTGTCTAAGTCAATTTCATCAAAGATGATGTGTATTGAGACTTCAACATTCAGTGTCTTCTTGTTGAGCACTCTGTAAGTCTCGCTGTTTGTGGCATATCCAAGAAAGATCCCTTCGTCTGACTTGGGCTAGAATTTTGTCAGATACTGCTTTCCATTGTTGAGAATGTAGCATGCACAGCCAAAGACATTAAAGTAGTTGACACTTGGCTTCCTTCATTTCCTCAGTTCGTAGGGCGTCTTCTTGATCGTAAAGTGAATTAATGATCTGTTCTGTTTATAGCATGCAGTGTTGACAGCTTCTGCCCAGAAGTATTCAGGCAAATGAGTTGTTGTTTCCGCTGCAGTTGTTGATCTAAAAATTGTTGTCTATTATATTTTATCAGATTATTCCCTGTTGAAAATTAATGATAATTTGTTGTATATTATCTTAGTCATAATATTCTTTACTGGGCTAGTTGAGCTCACCATTTTCCTTTTTGTTCCATTGTTCTTCTCAGGAGGAGATAATTTAGCAGGAATTAACTAATTGGGGTATGAAGTGATGATTCAAGATAGTTGTTTTAGTAGTCCTCACTATTTTGTAAAATAGTGTATCAATAATTGTAATGAGGACTCCTTTTGAGTTTGTATACTCTCGATCTATTAGACAATAGTTGTATTCAAACTCACAGTATATGTGTTGTCGTATTTTGCACGACAATTGTATTACTGAAGTTGTATTTGTTTCTATACCATGTATTTGACGACTCAGAATGAGTGATGTATACCTATTTTAGGGGCGTCACACATGGTGAAAAACCAGAAAGGTTCAATGGTACAGAATTCAAAAAGTGGCAATAAAAGATGTTTTATCTTACTACTCTGAACTTGGTAAGGTTTCTTCACGAAGATCCCCCTATTCTCAAAATGATGAAACAGACATGCAAGTTGTTGCTGCAATTGAGGCACGAAAACATGCTGACTTTCTATGTCGGAATTATATCCTTAATGGATTGGACAACACATTATACAATGTGTATAGTTATCTCAAAACTGCAAGAGAATTATGGGATTCCTTGGATAAAAAATATAAAACTGAAGATGCCAGCACGAAGAAGTTCGTAGTTGGCAGATTTTTGGACTACAAGATGGTGGATTCCAAGGATGTCATCAACCAAGTCAAAGAATTACAAGTTATTCTGCATGAAATACATGTAGAAGGTATGTCTTTAAATGAATCTTTCCAAGTTGCTGCAATTATTGAAAAACTACCACCAATGTGGAAAGATTTTAAGAATTATCTCAAGCATAAACGTGTAAAGAGATGAAACTTGAAGATTTAATCGTAAGATTAAGGATAGAAGAGGACAATCGTGCCTCTAAGAAGAAAGCAGGAAGGACCTTTGTGGAACATAAACCTAATGTGGTGGAACAAGGTCCGAAATATAAGAAAAGAAAGTACTCCGACAATGGTCCTCAACAAGGAACAAATAAAAAGTTCCAAGGAAAATGCTACATTTGTGACAAGCCCGAACATAGGGCAAAGGATTGTCGTAAACGCAAAGACCAGAATAAAAAGTCCGCACAAGACAATGTAACGGAAGTGGATGGTCTTCTTCGAGATGTTTTAGAAATGAACCTTTCAACAGTTGTTTCTGAGATTAACATGATTGAAAATCCCAGGGAATGGTGGGTAGATTCTGGAGTAACCCGCCATGTGTTCTGATAAGAAGATGTTCTCCACATAAGCCGAAAAGGAGAATAATTAACGTGAGTAGCAACAACTAGCTAAAAAACCTCTAACCCGTTTGGAAGGACCCATGATTTCATCAACTTTGTATAAATAAATAGATATGGGTTTCCAAAACAAACTAAATTACTTAATAAAAGGAAGGAAATAAACAACTTGAATAACGAAAATAATATAAACTCTAAATCAACAACCAATACAAGCAAAAGCTGGAATAGCTAAAATAAAGTTGTTAGAGTCCTATTCTTAAACAACCTTAATTACTTAAATGGGTTTCTATGATAGACTCCTTTTTAAATATAAACAGTCTCCTTAACATAATAAATTCCTTAAAAAAAGTCAATTTCAATTTGAATTGAAATATCAGCTAAAATAGATTCCCACATATATTCCAGTTGAACAATATATATAAATGATAATAAAACTTCCGAACTAGATATATATAAGAATATGCAAGAAATATCAGATGGACATATATAATAATGGGTCATTACAATATCATATTTAATTAAACAACATAAGATTAGCCCAAAACATAAAATAACCAAGTCCATAGAATTATATTCAATACAAATATTTTGCCAACATTAAAATCACTTCACCATATATGAAATGTTTTTCCTTTAAGACCAAACATGCTATTAAAAACTCCATGCAAAGAATAATATCTTCATGCATAAAAATATTAAAAATATATATTCTAAATAAATCAAATAAGATCATTACACAAACCCAAATATATTATCATTATTAAAATCACCAATAATAAGAAAAAAATTTCTCCATTCATGAATAACCCCTTTATGTTCTTTGTCAAGGAACATTGTCCAGGTTTATCACATCTCAACGCTTACTCTTGCCCTGGGCTCCATCATCTCACGGGGAAGCAACCCATAAAATTCTGAGTCTTTGATTTAAGAACAACCATTTCATTATTCATGGGTGCTTGTCCCATGAACCCGTATCCTATGAATGGAGTCCTAACCACATGCATGTTCATGGCCTTTAATCACATCCAGGCCCCCAGCCCATTGACATTCTTTAGGATACATTTTTATGGATATTGTTTGGGACTAATTGCCCTTTCTAGCTCTTGTTTGGTTCACTGCCACGTAGGCGCCTTTGGTCAATATTTGACCAGTCAAATGTTCAAATGATCCACTTGACATATATATAAAGATATCAAGAGTAACCCACTTGACATACCAATGACATTTGGCAAGAAAATTTGTGGATTTGGTGGCAAGTGATTGGTGTTGTAAAGTTATGGCAGATTTGGTTAACAAGAAATCTAGTTATTTTAACAATGATTATTAGTGTTGGAAAGTTACAACCAGGATTAAATCTTTTAAGTGGATTTTTGTAACAGGCTTTATGAAGAATCAATCACAAGATGAATGGTGTGAGCAGGCATGAAGTTTATATATAGAATAGATATAGTATTCTTCCATCTCAAAACAAATTGTTGTGGTTATGTATTAGCAATAGTCGGAATGTTAAAAAACAATATCTATCCGAACTTTATGGAAGCATTTTATTTTATGATGTTACCAATGTATACACTACATACCTAATGGGTCATGATATATATATATATATATAGACATGCACCACATACTTGATGCATGCATCATGAAGAACCCAAAGTATTTTGACTGAGTGTCATTCTTATTTGCTAAAGACTTGGCCAAAGTTGTGGATCGTGTCTACAATTGCTTGCGTTAGAATAGGTAAAGTAATTATTAATTAATTTTGAATAATTTACAATTATCTTGTTGCCATTAGTCTGTTATACTAGAATCATCTTCATTTCAAACAAATGAAAATTATTCATTTTATGATCCAGATTTAAAATCATCTCTCCTGTCAGTATAATATCACATTTCTGTTGGAAAAAGTACGCCAAAAATAATCTATATCCCAGGGATTACTTTTTGGTCTTTGTGTAATTAAATATGAAATCAACAAAACCAATTATAAGAACAAAAATAACAAATAACCATCCACAAGCAAGACACCAAATTTACGTGGAAAACCCTCTAAAATTAAGAGGTAAAAACCACGGGTTAAACTCCGAATCTCCACTATATCACTAATAATGGGCTTACAATAATCCTCTCAAGTTTTATGCCCTAAAACTTGAGGTTACACAATAAATTGAGATAATACAAATTTACCTTTAATTAAGTTGAGAAACCTAATTAACTTCACCACCAAAAAACACCCCAAGCAATAAAGTATTCAAGCTTTCAATTGAACGGAGATGATGGCGGATATCCACGAACAACAAACAGTAATTCTCTCAATTTATTCTTTTGGTATCTTCTTACCACCAAGCTTCTCTATCTCATATCACAAATAAGACTCCCTCATAGCCTTATTTATAGTACTCTTCTTAATCCATTTCTATTATGGATTAGAAATAATTTATTCTCCTAATCAAATTAGGGATCACATCTCCTTGTCTTGGTCACCAACCACTCTAACAAGTAAATCCTTTTTCAACTTGGATTCCTTTCATGGAATCTCCAATTCCAATATTGTTTTCATTAACCCAATTTCTAATTGGATTAATATCAAGTAAACCCACTTGCTCACAAATAAAATCAATTCTTTTCTATCTTGGATTCTATCTCATGGGTGAGGACTCACACCCAACAATTTCAACATATTTTAAATCTGGAGTATGAAATAGAGAGTATCCATTTATTTGAAATGAAGAGGATCCTTGTCCATTAAGTGTCCTACTTCTTAGAGATGTGAACTACATTGAAATTTTTGATTCCGAAGTATCATTGGTTATCTTTATTACTACATCCGTTCTTAAAATATTGTCGTTTAAGGTTTTTACACATGAATTAAAAAAGTCATTTAATACTATCATTTAACAATTAAAATTTATTTAAAATTCCATCACTACCCCTTTATGGGAAGTTAAAAACTATTAATACAAGTGAGAGAATTTCTTATGACAATGAGAGAAAGTACGTAGGGGTGATATAGGAAAATAAATAATTTATTCTCTTAAAAAATTGTAAACGGCAAATAAATTAGAACAAATTTTTTCTTCTAAAAGAATAATCTTTTAGGAACGGTGGGAGTATCTACCACCTATCTTCACTAAAAACCCCACAACATTGATTGTGTGGTATCATCGAAAAGTTTGATTCCGAAGCATCATTGGTTGTCTTTATAATCTACCAACATATTATTGTATTATCTACCAATATGTTATTGTATTAGCTACTTGTTTTGATGATCCGCTTAGTAGTCTCCTACAACATTTAAGTATTAGCTACTTGTATTTGTATCCAACCGCATGTTATTACTTAATTAGCTACTACTTGTATTTGTATTAAATTATCGTTGAAAGTCAGAGTAAGGAGGGAAATGTCTCAATTGCGTGATGATGATCGGCCGGTTAGTAGTCTCCTACAATATGTTATTAGCTACTTGTATTTCAGTATTTGTATCCAGGGTTGGGGGCGGTCTCGTGCTCTTAACTACCGGTACCGTCCGGTGCACTTTTTTTTTAACTACAATTATGAGAATAATAAATAAAAAATATTAGAGCAAGTTTGAACAAAAAATTGTAAAAAAATATATATTTTTATTGAAAAACACGGTAATATACTTTATTTTATAATTTTTTGTTCAAACTTGCCCTATTATTTTTTATTTATTATTCTCATAATTGTGGTTAAAAAAAGAAAAAAAAAAAAAGAAAAGTGTACCAGACGTTACCGATCAATAAGTGCACCGGAGGCCCCCCCCACCCACCCACCCACCCCCCCCCCACCCACCCACTTACCCACCCACTTTTTGTTTTGTATCCAACCCCATATTATTAGTACTTAACTAGCTAATAATTGTATTTGTATTAAATGATCGTTGAAAGTGAGTAAGGAGGGAATACTCTGAATTGTGCGTTTCTCCTGTTATTCTAAACGTTACCGGTCAATAAGTGCACCGGAGCCCCCCAAACCCCAACCCCAACCCCAACCCCAACCCCAACCCCAATTTTTGTTTTGTATCCAACCCCATATTATTACTTAACTAGCTAATAATTGTATTTGTATTAAATGATCGTTGAAAGTGAGTAAGGAGGGAATAGTCTGAATTGTGCGTTTCTCCCGTTATTCTAGACGTTACCGGTCAATAAGTGCACCGGAGAGCCCCCTCCCAACCTCACCCCCAACCCCAACCTCAACCCCAACTTTAACTTTTGTTTTGTATCCAACCCCATATTATTACTTAACTAGCTAATAATTGTATTTGTATTAAATGATCGTTGAAAGTGAGTAAGGAGGGAATAGTCTGAATTGTGCGTTTCTCCCGTTATTCTAGACGTTACCGGTCAATAAGTGCACCGGAGAGCCCCCTCCCAACCCCAACCCCAATCCCAATCCCAATCCCAACCCCAACTTTTGTTTTGTATCCAACCCCATATTATTACTTAACTAGCTAATAATTGTATTTGTATTAAATGATCGTTGAAAGTGAGTAAGGAGGGAATAGTCTGAATTGTGCGTTTCTCCCGTTATTCTCCAATATGTAAAAAATTTACTTATTTGATTTATTATGTATATATAATGTTAATAACCTATTATATTATTCAGGCTTTCAGCAGCTTCTTTTTTTCTGGTTAATTTTTTTTTTTTCAAAATTATCCCTAACAATACTTAGAATCATATCATTTTATAATAAATAAATAGAATTGTATTTCTAATTTTAAAACACATAAAAAAAACTATATCTCTAATTTTAAATTACTGAATTACTTCAACGAAATGACATTATCTGAAGTTAATTTAAGATAAAAACAAATAGGCCTTAAGCTCTGCATAATGTGCATGTGCTTATCCTTCATTGGCCAAGAAGACTTGAGAGACTTTACATGATGAAGATCAATAGTTTCACTGTCCACTATCCAACCATGAAAAGAGGAGACTGACAGAAAGGTAAATGCTGGATAGTTGATGTTTTAGTTGTAGTTATTGTTGCCATTAGTTAAAATTGATACAAATAAGGAATTTTATGTTTAATGTTGCCATTCAATTAGATATTTAGAGTTTGTTATGCCATGAATTAGAGATAATGTGTTATTATTATTGAATTGATATTGTATATTTTTGGTATATTGTTTGTAAAATTATTGAATTAGGTTAGTTGATAAAATTATTGTTGGGTCGTGATATTTCTCCTATTGGGCCGAATGGATTGGGCCTACTTATTTAGTTAGTCCATTGGGTCTTCACTATTGGGTGTTGACATTATTGGACCTGGTCACTTTATTATCTTTGTTAAGTCCTTCTAATATCAGACCAAATCAGTGGGTCGACCCATCAGATATTTAAATATCTACATCTTTGACCAGTGATGATGACAAAGATATGTCTGACTGGTATCTTACATGGCATTAATGAGAATTGGACAGTCGGTCAGCGGTGAACAGAGGGGGTGAGATTAACAGGAAAGCTACCTGCAGTGGGTAGGGTCAGGAGGGTCAGTGACACAAGGAACCGAGTCTTGTATTATAGCAAGGAAGTCTTCGTAAAACAGGTACGTTTTACCTTCATATATACACACACACAACTGAGAATATCGCTCTCTCTCTCTCTCAATACACTAGACATTATATTCCTCCATTGTTAATCTTGTGAACACATATACTAACTCTCACGCTTGAGTTATCCCCCGATGAAACAACCGTCAAGCTTGTAGTGTTTATCGTGTTTACTGTGCAGGATCAGGGCGTCTTACGTGATTGGGACGTGGCAGAAAATCCTGGCGTTAACATTGGCGCTAGAAGGAGGGCTTTTTCTAGTGTTCTTGAGTTATCAATCATAATTTTTCAGTTGTTTTACATCGGAAGTTATGGCAAAAATTAGGGGGTTCTCGTTCGAGATCCCCCGGCGAAGCCCGAAGATAGTTGGTCTTTGTTGCTGACAAAGAACATGATCATGGCCGAAGGCAAGTAAAAGGCATCCCGCCTAGAACTCGGCACCGAAGTGGTCAGGTTGATGAAGATGGTGGACGAAGCAAATAGAGCTTTGGTGGTTCTCTTGGAGCGGAGAAAGGATGTAGCTGAGCAGAGTAGATGAAGACCCAACAGCCATTTTTTTGATTGACCGAAGAGGGTACTCCGCCCTATTGGTCTTCGGGATTATGGTCGGAGCAGAGTAGATGAAGACCCAACGACCATTTTCATGATTAACCGAAGAAGGTATTCCGCCCTATTGATCTTCGGGATTATGGTCGAAGCAGAGTAGATGAAGACCCAACAGCCATTTTTTTGATTGACCGAAGAGGGTACTCCGCCCTATTGGTCTTCGGGATTATGGTCGAAGCAGAGTAGATGAAAACCCAACAGCCATTTTCCTGATTGATCGAAGAAGGGTATTCCGCCCTATCGGGTTCTGGGAATATGGTCGCAGCAGACGAAGAAACTGATCCAGGGAGTATGCGCCTTAGAATACAAATAAGGCATTCTGCCTTGAGTATCCTCATCACAGTGACAGAAAGTTTCACCGAAGTAGATCCAGAAATCACACTCCCGAGAGTCAATTAAGTGCACACCGCCCTGTGGGCACTTGTCTTCGGGGAAATCCATCTAAAGTTGTAGCTCCAGATAGAGAGAAGCTGAGGAATCCGACAAAGCCGTTGCAGTTCTTCGGCAGAAGCAGAGTTCGCGGACATTGCATGCGGATGGATATTTTGTTTCGGGCATCAGTACAGCAGGCTATCAAGGGGTCGATCACAATAACAATTCCATTACCGAAGCATTATCGAAGTTGACCACTATAGATGCTTATAACTTTGATGACATATGATGTCTTTCCTTCGGATCAGATACTGGCAAAGTAGACCAAGTGCAAGAGTGTCAATTTTGCTCTCATTGATGAGAATCTTTATCGAAAGACCTTTTTCGTCATCATTGCTCAAACATTTGGCTCAATCCGAAGCAGAGTATGTTATTCGGGAAGTTCTCAAAGACATCTGTGGCGATTATTTGGCCCGAAGTTGTTGACCTACAAATCACTTCGGCGAGGATATTCTTGAAAGAGCTGGGGATTCAGCACAGAAAGACTTCGGTGGCTCATCCACACTAACTTTTTCACTATTGATCCTGGTCCTATTTGTCCTATGGTCACTATGGTGTAAGGAGGTATGGTAGGACTCGTTGGCCATTCGATGGCAGCCGATTTGTTGTTCTACCCCGAGTGGTAGACAAATGATCTTATATTGATTTTACCAGGGTGGTAAATCAATGGTCACTATTGATCCTGGTCCAATTTGTCTTATGGTCACTATGGTGTAAGGAGGTATGGTAGGACTCGCTGGCCATTCGATGGCAGCCCATTTGTTGTTCTACCCCGAGTGGTAGACAAATGATCCTATATTGATTTTACCAGAGTGGTAAATCAGTGGTCACTATTGATCCTGGTCCTATTTGTCCTATGGTCACTATGGTGTAAGGAGGTATGGTAGGACTCGCTGGCCATTCGATGGCAGCCCATTTGTTGTTCTACCCCGAGTGGTAGACAAAGGATCCTATATTGATTTTACCAGGGTGGTAAGTCAATGGTCACAATTGGTCCTTATATCTTGATCCTTATATCTTGGTCCTTATATAAATGTTTCACCCCAAGTGGTAAACAAATGACCGATCTCACACTTCGGAACCGATGAGTATGTATTACTTTATTTTATTTAAGTGTTGAGTTCAGCTCATTCAATACTGTTTATTAAATTCTATCCATTAAATTCAGTTCACTTCATTTCATTCTTAACTGTTATATGTCTTATCTAATTCATGCCCTAAGTTAAGTTTATACAGATTAATTGATACTGAATTATTGACAAGAAATGTTCACTCAGAAGTAATAAGGCATGAAGTTGATATTTCATTAAATATTAACTGTTCACATAAAGTTAGAATTTTCATAGAAAGTTCTACAGCTAAAGATAAGGAGAGGTCATCTTCAGGCTTCTTCCTTATCATCGTCACCATCTAAAGAGTCTAGAAGAAATGGATCTACCTTGGCCCGAATTTTTTCTTGCCTTTACTTCGGCAGATTTCATACCCTTTCCCAAACATATGGACGATCTTATTGTTCAGCTCGGCGGATTTTCTGTATTCTGCCTGGATATCCTTACGAAAGTCTTCGATCAGTGGCGGACTCAAATTCTTAAGGGCCCGAAGCTCTTTGAACTCTTCTTCGAGCTTCTGACGATGTACCAGATGCTTTGATCCTTTAGCTTGACAGTTTGAAATTTATATCAGCGATGACTTGATGAGTGGCCCGGGACATTTTCAAATCTTCTCTGTTTTGGGCAAGGTCTTTCTGAAGGCACTCATTGTCGTGAAGAGCAACTTTGAGACTACTTCTATCTTTCATCAAAGTAGATTTAAGCAGGGTATTCTCTCTTCGAGTAGCCTTCTCTTCAGCTTCGGCCTCTTGGTATTTGGCACGGAGGCGTTCGAAGACGGGGGGATTCCAGGTTTTCAAACCTGAAGTCCGGGGAGGTTGATTATCTTTTCCGAGCAATTTTGGATGATCACTTCACTTGTTCTTCGGGCTCCTCGTCAGAATCAACGGTTTCAACCAGGGTGGTTGGCGGAGGATCGATTTCTGTTAGAGGTACTTGGGTTTCTTCGGAAGCCGGGGAATTTTCTTGGGTTTTCCTCTTTTTGGCGCGAAGAATTCGGGTCCGTTCGCCAGAGGGCATATCGAGGAGGCTCTCGGTGTGATTTTGCGTCGGGATGTGTTTGGGATTTCGGCCAACTTGCTTTCTTCGGCGAGGTTGGTTTTTCTCCCTTCGGACGACATTATCTTCGGTATCCTTTTCGGTATTCTTTAGGCCTTTATTGATCTTATTATAAATCCTTTTGTCCTGAACCGGTGCCATTTATAGTTTTCTATTAAACCTCCTGTTTAATAAAAAACTAGGGGGCAATGTTGGGTCGTAATATTTCTCCTATTGGGCCGAATGGATTGGGCCTACTTATTTAGTTAGTCCATTGGGTCTTCACTATTGGGTGTTGACATTATTGGGCCTGGTCACTTTATTATCTTTGTTAAGTCCTTCTAATATCAGACCAAATCAGTGGGTCGACCCATCAGATATTTAAATATCTACATCTTTGACCAGTGATGATGACAAAGATATGTCTGACTGATATCTTACATGGCATTAATGAGGATTGGACAATCGGTCAGCGGTGAACAGAGGGGGTGAGATTAACAGGAAAGCTACCTGCAGTGGGTAGGGTCAGGAGGGTTAGTGGCACAAGGAACCGAGTCTTGTATTATAGCAAGGAAGTCTTCGTAAAACAGGTACGTTTTACATTCATATATACACACACACAACTGAGAATATCGCTCTCTCTCTCTCAATACACTAGACATTACATTCATCCATTGTTAATCTTGTGAACACATATACTGACTCTCACGCTTGAGCTATCCCCCGACGGAACAGCCGTCAAGCTTGTGGTGTTTATCGTGTTTACTGTGCAGGATCAGGCCGTCTTACGTGATTGGGACGTGGCAGAAAATCCTGGCGTTAACAATTAGGATGAAATGTTTGAATTGATAAAATTATGATGAAATATTTGAAATGATGAAATTATTGTGAAATACTATAATTGAACAGAATGAATTTAAAAAAAACACTTCAAACGTCAATAAATAAAAAATATTTACTGATATATTTTGACCATCATCCAATTTTAAAATCACTGAAGTACTTCAATGACAATGTCATTATCTGAAATTAATTTAAGATAAAACAAATAGGCCTTAAGCTCTGCATAATGTGCATGTGCTTATCCTTCATTGGCCAAAAAGACTTGAGAGACTTCACAAAAGTCTCCCAGTTCCCATTACTAAGGGTACGACATTTGACAAAGACAAAAAAAATTAATAAAACGTTTGAATAGAAAGCAGGCCATGGGTTTTCATGAGATGCCCTTTACATTACTTGAAGCAGAGACGGAAGGAGGTGGTCTAGGGGATATTTTAAATCGATGAAATATTTAAATTGATGATATTATTGTGAAATATTATTATTTGGCAAAATAAATTTGAATGAAACGTTAATAAATAATTTTTTTTACTGATATATTTTACTGTTGCAGCATCTGATCTGATCTGATCATCTGGCCAAGCCTGGCTTTCAATCCACGTGGAAATCTTACAATCCCCTTCCCATTCGGCACAAAAAAGGGCTGCTACCTTGAAGACAAAACTAATTCATATGATAACTTTTATGTAACATGCATTAATGACAGCCAACGTTATTCGAGTAAAAATAATTTTCGAGTATAGCTGACATATCACTTGATGCCAAAGTCAATGTTATTATTACTTAATTTGTTACTGTAATTTTATTTGTATTAAATGAGAGTTGAAAGTCAGAGTAATTAAGGAGGGAATAGTCTCAATTGCGTGATGAATGATGATCCGGTTTGTACTCTCGTAGAACATGTTAGTATTAATTTATTAGCTAGTACTACTTGTATTTGTATTAAATGATCGTTGAAAGTCAGAGTAAGGAGGGAATAGTATCTCCTGTGATTCGGCAATGCAATGACATATTATTAGGGGTAAGTGTGTAGATGAATCGAGTCGAGTCGAGTATTGAGTTGTTCAGATTTGGTTCACAAAATTTATCGAGTATAAAATAAGGTTTGATTGAAGCTCATTAATTATCGAGTTGAACACGATTTCGAATCGAGTCCGAGCAGTTTGAATTTTTCGAACGAATATGCTCCGAGTATTAATAGAAATTACAATTTGAGAAGGTTCGAGTAAATTATCGAACTTTAAAATTTGTTCATATTTGACTCGCTTATATTTCGAGTCGAACTCAAATCAAACTTTTTGTCGAGCGAGTTCGAATCGAGTCCGAACTATTTGCTCATTCTACAGCTTTAATTAAGAGTATAGTAAAGTACAGTACTGGACACTAGTAATACATATGTTTAACACTCATATTTAATTCAACATCAATACGACATATATTTGGAACCAAACTTGACACAAAACTTGGTGTTTAGGCCTTGATCCTAATTATGTATATTAGTGTAAGACTTTTTCATTTTTTTTTTTTTATGGGAGACTCAAACTCACTTGTGAATTCCCATCATGTTTTAACATTCGTAATTTAATTAATTAATTAATTAATTGTTCTTTAATAATCGAAATAACATTAATTCTTTTAGCAAAAAAGACGGTACTTAGTATTTTAATACTTTTATTTTGAGTTAATTGTATATTTTACTCTGAATATACACTGTTTTGTAATTGGCACCTCTCAAAGTTTAATTTCTCCCCAAATGCATGCCAAAGTTATAACAATATCCTCCCAATATGCAACCCCAAAGAAAATCCAACCATGTGGGCACACGTGTTAAGATTTCGATTAGAAAGTCTTATTTAGGGTTCATCGGGCTTAATTACTTCATCAAATGTTGAGAGAGCGAGATGCAGTTAACCCTCTTATGTTTTATTCATTACAAAAAAAAGTTTTATTTATTGTTATTTTTTATTTTGTATGAGAAAAAAAGAGTAAATATTTTGATAATTATAATATAAAATTATTCTATATTCCTAATTAAATTTGTCATCATAATATTAATATTCGTAAAAATTTAACAAATGAATTTCTTTCCGGGTAAGTAGAGAGTAATACATAGCAAAATATTTTTTTTTATTGTTTTAGCAAAAAAAAATAAAATAAAATAATAATACATAGTAGTACAAATTTGACTTCGTACTTTCCCAGTAGTGTAATTCGTGGGATGACTTGGCCAAATATACGTTAATTTAATTAAGAGTTCGCTTACAATACATGAGTATAAAATGACATCCATTTACTTCATAATAGCATCAGTAGTAATCTATCTCTGTTGTATTACGTGCTCGGAACAATGGAGCACCATTATTCCCTATTTTCTGTCATATTTTCCCTCATTCTCTTGGCCTTTTTCCTGTTTAAGTTAGCCAAGCAACTGAAAACAACACAAAAACTCCCACCCGGTCCATGGAAGCTACCTGTCATTGGAAATATGCTCCATTTGGTAGGTACACTAGAAACTCATGGTCTCCGAGACTTGGCCAAGAAACATGGACCTCTCATGCATCTACAACTTGGTGAGATTTCAGCGGTTGTGGTATCATCTGCCCGAGTAGCAAAAGAGGTATTGAGAACTCACGATATTGCCTTTGCAGACAGGCCAAGGCTTATTGCCTCCGGGATTCTCTTGCGCAATGATAAAGACTTGGTTTTTGCTCACTACGGTGATTATTGGAGGCATATGCGTAAAATATGCACGGTGGAACTTCTACACTCCAACAAAGTCTCCTTCTTTCGCTCTATTCGCGAGGAGGAGGCATGGCGTCTTGTGGAATCAATTCAGTCATCATTAGAATCACCTGTAAATATTTCTAAAAGGTTTTCGGCATTGACAAACGCTGTAACTTGTAGAGCCACAATAGGGAAGAGGAGCCAGTACCAAGATGAGCTAGTACAGTTGATTGAAGATACTGCATCTTTGGCCGGAGGTTTTGATATTTCTGATTTGTTTCCTTCAATAAAGTTACTTCATGTGCTGAGTGGGATGAAGCCTAAGTTGCAGACAATTCGGAAGAAACTTGACCAGATAATTGACAACATAATCCTTGAGCATAAAGAGAATCGGAACAGCACATATAAGGGTTATGGTGTGCTAGAGGAGGAGGACCTAGTTGATGTTCTTCTTAGTCTTCAAGAGAGAGGTGGCTTTGAGTTTCCCGTCACAACTGACGACATTTATGGTCTTATTTTGGTAAGATTTTTGGCTTTTGATCATTACTATGAATCCAGGTTTCCTGAAATTGCCAATAATTTATCATCTGTCAAGCCTGTAGTAATCGGTTGCATTTGTATAGCAAGTGAACTGAATACGTTAGCCTTGCATTAACTTTCACCGTCTTCATATACAACTTAATTGCAACTCGTTCTTATAGGCTTGACCGATGACAAATTAAGTATGACTTTATTATAATTAGTTTGTGTTTAATAGATATAAACTTGTATGTTTATCCTTTTAGATTACAAAACATGATGAGTACATATTTTTATGGTTACAGAACATGCTCATTGGTGGAACAGACACCTCTTCAACAGCACTTGAATGGGCAATGTCCGAGTTGATGAGAAATCCCCGAGTGTTGGAGAAGGCTCAAGCTGAAGTGAGACAATGTCTTAAGGGAAAGACAACAATACATGAAAATGATATCCAAGGATTAAGTTATCTAAAACTTGTGATCAAAGAAACTTTAAGATTGCACCCACCATTAGCCTTGTTACTCCCTAGAAAATGCAGAGATGAGCGTCAAATTGATGGATACAGAATACCCATCAATACAAAACTCATAATTAATGCATGGGCGATTGGGAGGGATCCTGAATATTGGGTTGATGCAGAGATTTTTGAACCAGAGAGATTCAATAACATAACTGCTGATTTTAATGGCACTAACCTCAACTACATCCCATTTGGATCAGGAAGGAGAATGTGTCCAGGTCTCTCATTTGGAGTTGCCACTGTTGAGCTTCCACTTGCTCTCTTACTCTACCATTTTAACTGGAAGCTTCCCAGTGGGATGAAGCCAGAAACTCTTGACATGAGTGAGACCTCTGGAGCTTCTCTTAAAAGAAAAAATAACTTGTGCTTAATTGCCACATCTTGCATTCCAAGCAACAACTAAAGTTTGTTATATATTGCACCTTATTTTATACTTTTGCGTCTTATTATTTATCATATCTGTGTTTGATAAAACTCATTTGTGGACATAATTTAAATAAGTGTAAAAGGCGTAACTTAGTGTCCTCTCCATGCATTTGGTTCGAGTTGGTAAGGTGCAAATTATTTGTAAAAATTAGTTTGTCTTGGTTTGATTAAATAAAAGATTACTACTTGCTTTATAAACATAAGTGGTGTAATCTTATTTAATTATATGAAATAAAAGAAAAGAAGTTCAATATATTTTGAATTTGACAACTAGTTAATGTGACTCTCAATTTTTTCTATTTAAATTATATTATTAATTATAATAATTTGTAACTTACATCATTATGACTAATGTGTAATTTACAACATTATATTTATAATAATATGTAATTAAAATAGAATTAATAATAGTTATTACTATTATATATGTATACATATATATTTATGTGTAGGTATACGAAGAGATATACGTATATGAGAAATGGAGAATACTTACATTATAAGAAGAAAATTTGCATATGAAATTCTCTCTTCTCTCACTTAGTTTTTTTTCTAGATTAAAATACAGTGACACTCTCTAGATAACTATAATAACACTCAGTTTCCCTCTAATTTTTTAAATAACAGTTAGTATCCCTGCAAATTTTTAGGGTTGACTAAATAGTTAAAATTATATATTTACCCTTGTATTTTTTCAAATTTTAATTCCTGAAAAATATATATGTTTAATTATCCTTTTTTAATATAATATATTTTAATTATAGTTTTATTTGTAATTAAGACTATCTCGTTTAAATAATTGGCAACTTATAAAAAAAAACTAATTTAATTTAATTAACATATATTTGTGGATAAGTGATACAAATATTAAAAAAATTAAATTAAATTATTAATGGAGCTATTCTAATTAGAGTGATTGAGTATGTTGATAGTTTAGTTTTTGGTGTTTAACAACAGAAATTATTATTTGAATTTTTAGTTTCATATATTATGATTTTTATATGTTAAATTTTCTTGAGTATATGTCAAAATTTGGAAAGTTTATGATTTTGATTACATTTTTTTAGTATACAGTTGACGTTGTTTTTGTGCAATATTGAATAAAAAAAAATATAATAATATTTATTACTACCACTACAAGGAAAACGGTCTATCTTCGACCAACGCTTTCAGCGACCGCCCTATACGGTCGCTGATAGTAGTAATAGCGACCGTCATCTGCGATCGATATTGAATCTAGTCGCTATTTTATATCAGTGACCGCATGCGGTCGCTGACATGAAATTTCCTCCCAAAAATTGGTGTGAAATGTTGGCGCGGCGACCACTCTCTATTAGCGACCGCTAGGCGGTCGATGATACGTCCACATCATCAAAAGTTGTCGATGATACGTCCACATCATCAAAAGTTAGCGAACGAGCTGATGGCGGTCGCTGATTCTCTTAATCAGATTATGGTTCAGGCATTCGCTAGATCAGCAGAAGATAAAAAAAAGAGGAAGAAGAGGAGAGAGGGAGAAACTGCCGCCTTCACCACCGATATCGCCGGCCAACGCCTTCACCGCCGCCGTGAACTGTAGATAAATATTACCAACGCCTTCAACGCCTTCACCAACGCCTTCACCGCCGCCAACCCCTTTAATTAATCCCCAAATTTAATTGTGGTTATTATTTGGGTAACCCCTTTAATCATTCCATAGATGAACTGTGGTTATTAGAAAATTATTTAATTACTACATTATCTAGATGAACTATGGTTATTAGAAAGGTAAAATTTTCAGTTTTCTTTCATCTGAGTTATTAGTGGACTAGTGTTATTTGTGGAGATGTTTTTACCCTGCTACTGTTTGTTATTTATGAGAGTATTCGAATGTCATCTTGTGGTTTAAGGCTATAGATTTTTCAGACTGCTCAAAATTTCACATTCCAAGCCTATGTTTCTGTTTAGTTGTACTGATAAGCTTATGTTACTAACTTACTCCTGCTGTTTAGAGTTATTTATTTAGTAAGCACAAGTTTCTACTGGTACTGGAAATTATCAATGTACCGTTGGACTTGTACAGAAATTTCAATGCACTGTTGGACTTGTATAACTTCAACTGTTACTGCATTCAAATTTATTGCAGCTTAAAATAGCCTACGTACTATAGATATGCTCACTGTTAAAGTAGTGTAAAATTGGGGTGACATAAATTGAAGTACATCATTATAAGCTTATGCTTTGTGTGCGCAATAAATCAACACCATGATGCATGTCTCAGACTTTTATGCAGGCAGTTTAATTGCAAATCCTGCATGAAAAGATCTTTTCTACTATGCTAGGGCCAAAGAGCAAAGAAGAAGAAAATACAGGCTATAAGAATATACACACAAATAAATAACTACCCCCTTTGTCCCATTTTATGTGCCCACATTAAATTAAGTCATATTTTAAGGAAATAACAATTCTGTTATAAAATTATAATATATATATATATATATATATATATATATATATATGGATGTCTAGATTTATATTTAATTGTAATGATCTTTGGTATTATGGAACTCCCATGTTCATTAAGTTTTAAACTCATGACTTTTGAGTTTTGAAACTTCCAAGTCCATATATCTATAAATAAGAGCATTGTAAAAGAGAATGTGATATAGAAAATATCATGAGAATACTCTCTTTTCTCTAATCATTTTGTTCTTCATTTTAGTAATATTTTATAACACGTTATCAACACGAAGTTCTACCCAATTTTGAAAAAGGAGTTCTCTCAACTCAATGTAAGTATTATTTCTTTACACTTAAATTTAATCATATATATATATATGATATAGTAGTGTAATATGGTCGTAGATTAATAATGCATGTTTCACATACACAAGTTACAAGAGTATATAGGTAGTCATCAAATTCAAACAACTGGAGACAAATGTTTCTATTATTTTATCTATAGCTATTATCATTACTAGTCATGACTCAAAATTATTCAGCAAAAGCCACATAGATGGTTATAGTCTTTAGTTTTATTATTGCTTTCTATATCAATATATTTCTAATGATCTTTTGATATATTTCTCTTTTGGCATGATAACATATTTGATATATTTCTAACGATCTTTTGATATATATATTTTTTGGCATGGTATCATATTTGATATATTTCTAATGATCTTTTTGACATATTTTTGTATGAAGTTACAATGACAAATATATTTAGTAGTGTTGGTTTGTTATTTAATTTTAGTGGACAAATTTAGTTTCGTACTTTACTGCATTTCAATAAATTGTTTCATTAGAATTAAATCTGAACATATATAATTATTTAATTGGATGGGGAATATGTTTAGTTATTTAATATTCAAATCTTATAAATTTGAATTTGTTACCCTTGATTTATATCGAGCAAGAATTGTTTGTAATGGAATCTTGATGCTGAGATTCATATAAAGGCAAAGAACCATGGAGATACAATTAAAGTTGGCAATCATGCATCCCTGCAGGATCATGTAAAATTAATGATTTTTATTCGCTATCATCTCCATGAAAAATTAAAAGATGAGTACATTACAGTAAAAGACTCACTTGTCTTATGAAATGATTTAAAGAAAAGATACGAGAATAAAAAATTTATAATTCTCCCAAAAGCTCATTATAATTAGTTGCACCTGAAGTTGCAAGATTTTGAAAGTGTTGAGTGAGACCAGTTCTACATTTAAAAAAAATAATCTCACTATTAAAATTATGTGAAAAAAAAACACTGATGAAGACATGTTAGAAAAAATATTTATTATATTTCATGTCTCGAATATGCTCTTGCAGCAGCAATATCGAGAGCGGAAGTTCACTAAATATTCCCTGAAGCGATAAAGGAAACTATGTTCCCAGAAGTGATATTATGTCTTCTAGTAGCTGTACAAAATAATGAGTTTTTGTTGAAAAACCAACAATCTCGCTCGATCGATTCTATTACATTCCCTGAAATAAATGAAACCTCATTTGATAATCATAGAGGAAATTATGGTTGTGGTTGTGGTTGTGGTAGTGGACGTGAAAAGAACAATCAATATAGAAAAGGGAATGTACCCGCCGTACTCCTAAACATTTGGTAGATTTATACCAAGACTCCATAAAAGAAAAGGAAATAGAATTGAAATAAACTTTATTGATCATAATGATCCTGAAGATCCCATGAATTAATTTGACTTTTCAAATGGAGTGGATATAACTAATTTTGATATCTATAGTTTCCTTAATGATATGTTGATAGAAATGTTCATACCAATTAATTATTTTTATTTCATTATAATAAGTATTTTTATTATATGTTCTATTTATGTTTCAAGTAATAAAGTTAAATTTATGTTTTGCATATATGAAGTTGTATGGGGCAGAAGCTCATCAAACTTAATTAAAGTTAATCAGTCTTGAAGAGTGATTATTAGTCAAACTTAATTAAAGTCTCTGGAAGAGCGATTATAATGTTATCAAATGGCACAAAACTTTGTATTAATGATTCTTTATATTCTTTTGAGGCAAGTAGAAATTTACTCAGCTTTAAGGATATACGTTATAATGGTTATCATATTGAAACCAATATTGAAGGCAGTGAAGAATTTCTTTATATTACGTCAATAGTATCGGGCCAGAAGCTCATATTAGAAAAATTGTATATTTTCTCTTCTGGGTTATATTATACTAAAAATAAGAATAGTTGCAACAAATGTTGTAATACACCAGAAGTGTGCAATACACCAGAAGTGTTCGGATTCAAATATTTTTATGATTTGGCATGATCATCTATGATCAATAATGATGCATTGAATTATTGAAAACTCCCATGAACATCCCTTAAAGAACTAGAAGATTCATTAACCTGTTGATTATATCAAAGTAAATTAATTATTAAACCATCACATTTATTTTTTGTTATTTAGTGTTCATCTTTCTAAGAAAAAATTCAGGGTGATATATGTGGACCAATACACCCACATTGTGGTATATTCAAGTATTTTATGTTTTTACCACATTGTGGTATATTCAAGTATTTTATGTTTTTACTTGATGCGTTAACGAGATTGTTATATTTATGTTAAACATCATGTTGCATATACACATACTCAAAATGGTATAGCTGAATCACTTATCTAGAGACTTCAATATGTTTCTTGACCTTTGATTATGAAATCAAAATTACCAGTTCATGCTTGGAGTCATGCTATTTTACACACTGCATCATAACCTTAATAAGTGATATTTTAAAAGTATAATTTGATGATTGTTATTTTAATGAAACAGTCTTCCTACCATTAGGGGGAGAAAAGCCGTTGCATGAAGCACGATGTGAGATCATTGCCTGAAGCACGAAGGGAGATTAATTGGAATGTTTCAACATTATTTAATCTTGATCCTTATACAAATAAATATGAACTAGAAGTTCAAAGGATTTTTCATTTGTAATGAATTGCAAATCAATTACCAGAATTATTCACGGATAATAAGAAAATAGTGATATCTCATATTTTAGCTGGTAATACTCTAGCAGAGATTGAAATCCATGTAGGACAATCAGTTAATACAGCAATAAATTGAATCAAAGTTACACTTGAAACGTGGAAGAATGATTTGTGTTAAAGATAAAATTCCTCAGAAGAAGAAAGTACAAGAAAAACAAGTTGCAGCATATAAAGAGGCTATATTCATGAAACATGCTACAAAATTTATTGATCTATCCAAAACTTATGAACAAAAATCTCCTGTAAATAAAACTCTTGAAGAGTTATCCCCTGAAGAGGATGAGTTATCCTCTGAAGAGGATCAGATACCTAAAAATAACAAGATCTCGATACATTATGTATATACAGGAGACATATATATTTGATAGAAATAAAATTATTTTCGACAACATATTTTCATATTAAATTGTTCTTGATATTACCAGAAGTAATGATCATGAATATGAACCACAAATCGTTGATGATTGTAGAAATATTTGGCCAGTGTGGAAAGAGGCGATTTAAGCAGAATTAAATTCACTAAATAAACGTGAAGTTTTTGGACTTGTAGTCCGAATACTTGAAGGTGTAATGCCTGTTGGATACAAATGGGTATTTGTACGAAATAAGATAAATGAAATTATACGGTACAAAGCGCGACTTATAGCACAAGGTTTTTCGCAAAGACATGGTATTAATTATGAAGAAATATATGCTCATGTAATGGACGCAATTATATTCAGATTTTTAATTAGCTTGGTAGCAAAAGAGAATTTGGATATGAGATTAATGGATGTTGTTACAACATATCTGTATGGATCATTAAATAATGATCATATATACATGAAAATACCTGAAGTATATAAAATGCATGAAACATATAATTCTACATCTTGAAGTATGTATTCTATTAAGCTAAAAAGATCTTTATATGGGTTAAAGCAATCTAGATGCATATTGTGGTATAATTGCCTGAGTGGATATCTTTTGAAAGAAGGATTTGAGAATAATCGAATTTGTGCATGCATTTTTATCAAAAGAACATAATCTGGATTTGTTATTATTACTGTATTTACTGATGAAAGATCTTGCTCCAGAAGAGTCGACAAAAACAACAAATTTGAGATGAAAGATATTGATAAGACAAATTTTGGTCTTGGCCTACAAATTGAGCTATGGAATTCTTGTTTATCAATCAACATACACAGAAAAAGTCATGAAGAAAGTTTACATGGAAAATGTTAATCCTTTAAGTAGTGGTGAGCATGGTGCGGTTTGGTGCGGTTTGAAGTCTAAATCGCACCCAAAACTGCTTAAGTGCTGTTTGACAAATCCAAAACCGCATACGAAACCGCTTGTGACAGAGTCGACAATGGGAATTATATTAAGCATAGAAACAAAGCTCCTTCTGCCAAACATATCAAATTCACCATCAAATCATAGAATAGTGAGACACATAAAATAATTTTAGTTTATAATAAAGAAATGATGCTTTAAAACTAAAACATACATTATATAAAACAACGAAGACCATATATTCGATAACAAGTACGAAGGTTTATCTAGTTCCCCAAAAATTAAAATTATATATTGGAGATAGAATGAAATTATATCTTATATATTGCAGGGAAGACTTATAGAATATAATCATAACTGTACCTAATTAAAAAAATAATTTATTAGACTATTACTACTATAGCATAGACCTTAACCAATGCATCAAGTGCTCGAACCAACGAATTTGGCCCCTCAACTATAAGCCCCTCCAGTAACGCATCAAACAAATCCGAATTTTCAAAACCCAAATGCTTAATTTTTTACTCTATAACCTCTAACCATCTTCTTTCAATTGGTGAAAAATGACAATGCAAGACTGGGGTTTTCTCTGAGCGTGTTCAAGTGAAAAGTAACTTTAAAATTTACTAGAGATAATACATACATACACACACATGGTGCATTTTTAGTATTATGCGTGCGGTTTTGACTAGTAACCAAACCGAAATCATAAATTTGGTTATTCAACCCACCTAAAACCGCCACATACGCCAGAACTGTTGATGCAATTTTAATTGGTACAGTTCGTACGGTTTTGGGTGCCGTTTCGGTTCCAATTTGTTTATTTACTCAGCCCTACCTTTAAGTAATCCAATGATAGATTGGTTACTTGATATCAAGAAATATCCGTTTTGACCACAAGAAAATGATGAATAAACTTTTGATCTTGAAGTACCATATCTTCGTGAAATTAGTGTTTTGGTCCTGAAGTACTATATCTTAATGTAATTGGTACTATGATGTATCTTGCAAATTTGACAAGACCTGATATAGAATTTTCAGTTAACATACTAGAAATGTATAGTTATGCACCAACTCAAAGACATTGTATTGAAATTAAACATTTTTTACGTTATCTTCGTGAGACTATTGATTTGGGATTATTTTATCCAAAGGGTGATAGAACCAAGAATATTGCACCAAAATTATTTTATACACATGAGGCCCATAAGAATGGCAATATTGATATCTAGCATATATGATCATGTGATAATTTGGTTGATATATTCTTTAAGTCATTACCAACTACGATTTTGAAGAAGATGGTGCACAATATTGGCATGCTTCGACTTAATGATATTTTTACCATGAACAATGAAAATTCTATGTACTTATGAATGGGAATAAAAAGGATATGTGCTGATTGTACTCTTTTTCATTCGCTAAGGTTTTTTTTCCCACTAGGTTTTCCTTTGCAAGGTTTTAATGAGGCAATATGCAGTAGAAGTATACAAGAATATTGTACTCTTTTTCTTAGCCAAAATTTTTCCCACAGGGTTTTTAATGAGGCATATTCTTAGAAAATTGCTACAAAAGAACTCCATCCCTTCTGTATGAAGACAATGATGCATGTATAACTCAATTAAAGGGAGGATACATCAAAGGAGATAGAAGAAATCACATATCATCGAAATTCTTTTTCACACATGACCTTGATAAGTGTGGTGACATTGATGTTCAAGAAATTCGCTCAAAATATAATCTAGCAGATTTGTTCACCAAAGCATTACCAACTACAATGTTTGAAGAATTATGTCGCAATATTGGAATGCGACTGCTAGAGGACTTAAGGATACATTCATAAGGGGGAGCTAATATGCGCTACACTCTTTTTCCCTTAACCAAGGTTTTTTCCCATTGGGTTTTTCCTGGTAAGGTGTTTAATGAGTCAGCTTTCTATGCGTATGACTACACAATAGACATCCAAGGGGGAGTGTTATAAAATTATAACATATATATTTATGGATATCTAGATTTATATTTAATTGTAATGATCTTTGGTATTATGGAACGGTTAGCTTTATAGAGGATGTCTTCAGATATCTTACTTAAAATTGATTGTTGAGGAAGGTGACTTGATGACCCTTGTCACAGAGTTGGATTATGCTCAAGATTGTGTTGTAATCATTCCACATAGGCTACTTTACTAAAGGACACTGCACCATTCCTAGCTGAGTCATATCCTCTTGTCTTGCCATAGCCATTGTCTCCGAAGATGACTGTCAGATCCTTATTCTCTATGAAGTTAGACATAAGGGCTTTGTTCCCGGTCATGTGCCTTGAGCATCCATTGTGAGACCCCGAATTTTATGAAATAAAAGTATTCAATTTTTTTATTTTGATAAATAGTTAAATTGATAAAAGTTTAAAGTTAAGGGTAATATATGAATTTTTTTTCAAAGTAAGCAAGTTGATATAAAATATTCGTTGTTTCGGGGAATATTCGATTAGTCGGGAAATATTCTTTTTATCGGGGAATATCCGTACGATGGTACAATCATTGGTGGACCCCGCAATGGAATTATTGTCGGATTGAGAAAACGATAAAAATATTTTTATGAAAATAACGGCGGAAGTTTTACCGTTAAAACTGTTGAATTACTCGGTAGTAAAAGTACAGTAATACGCGTGGTTGCATAGTAGCACACTGTATTGATTATTAATGCTTACGTGATAAGTCACTCAGTTTTATTTTATTAGTATTATTAATGTAATAAAATAGAAAAGCTTTTTATATAAAACAGAATACTTTTATAAAGTTATTCGTTTTATTAGATTATAAATAGAATATATTATATTTTATTATAAACCAATCTGGATCGTCCGTTTAAAGTAAATCAATCTGGACCGTTCATGAATTAGTTACTATGCAGTCCATTCTTCTATAAATAGAAGCTAATTCCTTCATTATTTCTTACGAATTCACTGAAACTCTAGAGAGAGAAACTATAGAGAGAGTTCTTCTTCTATAATCCTGAGCGTATTTCTTTAGAGTTTAAGAAAGCTTTGAGCGTAGTGCAAGTTTTCTTTGAGTATATCCTCGCCCTACCAGTCAAAATACTCTTCTTTTAAGGTAGGGGATATTATTTGTTGTACTCGTAAGGGATATTACTTGTTGTACTCGTTAGGGGTATTCCTTCTTTCTTATTGGTGAAATTCTTTTGTTATTCCATTGTTTATTACTCTGTTAGAATAACCTGTGTACGCGGGATACCGTATACTTGGTGAAATTCTTCTGTTATTTCATTATTTATTATTCTGTTGGAACATTCTGTCGGTGCGTTTACGCATGACCTGGTTCCGTCGTTTATTATTCTGTTGGAACATCATGTCAGTGCGTTTACACATGACCTAGTTCCGTTGTTTATTATTCTGTTGGAATATCCTGTCGGTGCGTTTACACATGACCTGGTTCTATTATTTATTATTTTGTTGGAATAACCTGTCTGTGCGGTCTATCGCATGCATGATGAATTCTTCTGTTATTCCATTATTTATTATTCTGATGGAATATCCTGTCTGTGCGTTTACGCATGACCTAGTTCTATTTTTTATTATTCTGTTGAAATAATCTGTCTATGTTGATTACCGCATGCATGGTAAATGATCCTTAGTATTCATACGAATAGTATTTTCATTAAAAAGGGGTTTCTGCCAGGGGCAGCTTTGTAATTTTTCTGACCCTCAAAAATTCTGGAAAAATTTGAAATGATAATTTGATGAGTTTTCTAGATTGTGTCCAAAAATGGCGATTTTTGGATGTATAGATTAAAAGTTATTGATTTTATGGGAAAAGGTTATTTTAAAAATAAACCCTTATAACTCCTTGTGGTTAACTCCAAAATTGGTGAAATTGTTATTGGGAGTACATGTATATAACAGGAGTATACCCTGTAAATTTCGGAATTTTTGGACAAAAGTACAATTTATGATAAATGTCTAAATATTCGGTAGTTTTAGCCATATGAAAAATAGTAAATGAATTTTAAAAATTTTAAGAAAAATATATGTTCAAGATGGGACTATATTCTACTAAATCCCAGAAACGAAATATTTTTGGGACTGATTTGGTATTTTTCATGAAAATGAACTAGTTATGAGTAAATGAATTAAATATGTTATGTGAAATAATAAAATTGGAAAAATAAGATTTTATGGCTTGAGAATCCTATATAAGGTATATGCAAATTTTTGATGAGGGATTTGATCATTGATGATGAAATCTTATGAGTATGACATTTTTGAATGATTAAATGCATTATTTGATAAAGTGTAAACAATTGAAATAAATTGCTTATAAGTTTAAGAAATGATTAAAATATTGTTATAATATTAATGATATTAGATTATGAGATTATTAAGTGATTGATAACATTTGGTTATTATTGAATGCTGGATAAATTGTATTATAAATGTTTAATATTTATCCTTTATCTCATTTGATTGATTCTTATATCATTGTCATCATCCTCATGCATATATTGTGTTGAAAGTCATCTTTGGCCGTAGTGCACAGATAGAATTGGTATGATTATGACCAGTGATTATTCAGTATAATCATGACTGTAATGTTACAAATGATGTGAAAAAAGTCTTAATTGTCCCGTAGTGCATTGATGGACAGTTTTTGGTATGATTATGGTTGTGGATTCTCTTCGGCCAAGAGTGCAAAGATGAATTGTTTTATGGCATGATCATGATCGTTGATGAAAACACGATTATCTTTAGCCCGTAGTGCATGGATAATTCGTGGTCGTGATATTAACGAATATCCTTAGCCGTAGTGCATGGATAATTCAGTGATATGGATTGATTATCTAGCTGAGTCTCAGCGATGAAATATAAATTCATGGATGTGATATTAACGAATATCCTTGGCCGTAGTGCAGGGGTGATTCGATGATGTGGATTATTTATTAAGCTGAGTATTAACGATAAAATACTTATTATACACTTTTAATTCGTAGAAAATAGTAGATATCATGCTCTACTTGACTCTTCTAAAATACAGTTGTATGTCTTTGGCATGTAGTGCAAAGATGAATTGTTAATGAATATCTTTGGCCGTAGTGCAAAGATGAATTTATTAGTATGATTATCAGTAGGAATTCTAATTTGGTATAACCATGATTTTTGATGTTTCAGGTGAAGATAGGTGATGAAAAATATCTTCGTCCTAGTTTCGAAGAGAAATTTAGAACCACAATTATGATTATGAGTTATTCATATGATTGTGGACATGAACTGTTGATTTATTTTACATGGATAAAACATTATTGGTGGACTTTTAACATAGAGAATATAATAGACCTTATGGTCTATTTGACTCTTCTAATGGATTGCTCGTTCTACTGCAACTATGGTTGAAAAGTTTTATCATCTACTATATGTTCTAAATCTCTGATTTATTATTGATGAAAGCTATTGATAATTTAATTATCTTTAGTCATGATATTCTTTACTGGGCTAGTTGTGCTCACCCTTTCTACTTCATAATTCCTTTCAGGTAATAAGAGTGTTGCCGTAAGAGTGTTGCCGGGTCGAGCGGGGATAACAGGGGAATAGAACAGTGGTCTCTAGCTGTGGAGGTTCTCCCTAAACAGTATAGAAAAGTTTGTTGTATTATATACATCATTTAGTAGTTATATTTGGTGAATCAAATAGGGTGAGGCGAACCCAACGTTGGAAGGGAGTTTTTGCCACTATCATACAAGATGTCTAGTGACATACAACCTCGTATTATCATAAGACATGGTTGTGCACATCCACTTGCTGAGTAAATCTACGAGCACTACCTATATGATCTTGGAGTATATTTGAAATATAATTTTCATTTGGAGACAACGGAGATAATTATATGTCAAGAGAAGACTCACCATTGAAAAGAAGATGATATTAATCTTCTTATTTTTCTTTGGGGACTTTTGGGTCAACCAAGGATAATTCTGTGGACATATGATTTCTATCATAACCTGGACGCATGGCCTCCCATGTAAGAAGGTTTCCTTGAGCACTTCCCAAAGATTTTAGTTTCTAAAACAGTTTTTGACTGTACTTTTATGTAAAGTGCCATTGTAAGGTTGTGGTCGAGGCACCATGAGAGTTACATACATTTGTATTAAAACTCACAGTTAACTGTGGTCGTATTCTATACGACAGTTCAACAGTTATATAAATGAAGTTGTATTTGAATTTTGTACCATGTATTTGGTGACTCAGAATAGGTGATGTATACCTAATTTTGGGGGCTTCACATCCACTGTCCAGATACCAGGTTATGATCGTGGAGCTCTGTTCCTGTGGTAAGATTAAACTCTCATTTTGGTACCCATACTTGCATGAGTCCTATTTTGTTAGTACCCTTGGGAACCCAAATTTGATTAACTTTGGGTCTCACATGCATAGGATTATGGTAGCATATTGCAGCCTTATGACCAATCTTATTACATACAAAGCATCTAATATGATGCATGCTTGTGTGTGTATGTGGATTCTTCCACCATTTGTACTTATGTGGGTTCTTAACAATCCTTTCTTTATATTGGTTCTCCTTTTTCCATGTGTCCTTGTGGTTCGTGACTTGTGAGGAGTGAAGCTTATCTCTACTGTTCCTTCGCAGTTGGTTCGTGGAGTTTATTTTACTCGATTCTACGACCCTTCGAGGTTGGAGAGTAGTGACTAAGTTTGTGACGCCCTCAAAATAGGTATACAACACCCATTCTGAGTCGCCAAATACATGGTACAGAAAGCAAACTATAACTTCAATAAAACAATTGTCGTGCAAAATACGACTACACATACTGTGAGTTTAAGTACAAATATTGTCTTCTAGACAATATCCACACTCAAATAAGTCCTTATTACAATTATTCAAACATTATTTTACAGAAATAGTGAGGACTACTAATACAACTATCTTGAATCATCACTCCATACCCCGACTAGATCCTGCTATGTTCTCACCTCCTGAGAAGAAAAATGGAACAAAAGGGAAAAGGGTGAGCTCAACTAGCCCAGTAAAGAATATTATGACTAAGATAATATACAATAATTTATCATTAGTCTTCAACAGGAAAAAATCTGATAAATATAATAGACAACAAGTTTTAGATCAACAATTGCAACGGAAACAACAATCCATTAGAAGAGTCAAGTAGTGAATAAATTCCACTATCTTCTAAGATTTAAAAGTCCATCATCAATATTTTTATCCCTGTAACATCAATCAATTTACATCTTGAATCAAATATTCATCTTTGCACTACATGCCAAAGATATTCATTTGTATCACCAGTTGGTCATGTTCATCTCAACACCTATTCATCTTTGCACTACGGGCCAAAGATATTCATTAGGTAATCATTCATCTTTGCACTACAAGCCAAAGATATTCAGTAATATCATCATTTAGGACTGAGGATGATGAAAAATATCTTAAAGAAAACGAATCAAGTAAAACAAAAGGACAAATATTAGATATTCGTATTACAGTTTATCCAAGATCAATAATACCCCATAATAACCAATTTTGAAGCAAAATTCAAGAATAAAGATTAAAACATGGATACAATCAAAGATAGTAACCATAATAGACATCTTGGACAAAAAGGAGAAAATTCAATTTTTCGGTGAATAGTGCCGTATACGTGAATAGTAATCCCGACACAAAAAGTTCCAAATTTGATAAAAATTTCAAACCAATATTTCGGCATAATGATATTGAAAAAAATAATATCATTTAAGAAGAAACTTGTGCTGAATAGCAACTCTCAAAGTATCAAAATACTCACAAAATACGCTCAATAATATAGAGAGAGAAAGAGAGAAAACTTGTTTCTGGTGTGATTTTCAATTCTAACTTAGCGCTCCATTTATAGGAAAATATTAGCACGCCGAAGCAGACTTGACCTACAACCTGATGGCTTTACCTGCTACTATTCCCACCCACCACATTTGAATAAAAATTCCAGCACATTTTTCACCAACCAAAAGTGGGGCCCATCAATTCTAGAATTTTCTACCAAAATGATAAATTCCAAAACTTCAACAATTTCTGAACTAGTCACCTCTTCAAATTCATAACAAATCATACGTTCATTTTTAACGGTTCAAAATTTATGGACATATACTTAACTTATATATGTATAACATATCCAAAAATCACAACGATCCAACAGTCGAATTAAAAATTATAACTCACGCAATATATCTCAAAAATACTGGTTTAATTTTTAATACCTTCATTCCGACAAAAATACTGATAAAACACCTCAACATTAACTCCTTCATTTTTAACCACAATAAATATATCAAACATTTATATCCACATAAAATAAATATTTCCTTATCATATGAATCAATAATTAATTATTCATAAATAATATTACAGAATCACATTTATGACAACCAGACCGTTCCCAAGAAAGAGAGGGCTTTCCAATAAGGATTTCTCCTTACTGGCGCACAATTAGGTGATCAAACCTCTCCTTGACAGAACTTTCTAGACATTGACAATAATGCTATCTAATAATATTATTCAAATAATATGAATTATTGATCTGATAATAGGAAACACTATGCAATGACAATTATTGAAACAAAAATAATATAAAATATCAACGCAGCAATTATTGAATCAATAAAATAAAATATTAAACAGTAACTACTCTAACAATTATTGAGTAGTGCCTTCTTACGTAAGGATCAATAATTCATCAATACTGTGCAATACCGTGTGCAACTGTGCAACCACGCGTATTACTGTATTTTAACCACCAGGTATTCCAACAGTGTTAACGGTAATAATTACGACGTTATTTATAAAACTCAAACTTTGTCGTTTTCTTCATCCGACAGTTATACATTATGGGGCTCACAAATGGTTGCGCTGTCGTACGAATATTCCCCGACAGAAAGAATATTTCACGACCAAACGAATATTCCCCGACACAATGAATATTTTATAACCACTTTCTTATTTTGCAAAATTTGCACATTTCACCGATAACCAAAGTATTATATTAAATTAACACCATATTATTTCAAGATAATAAATAGAGAAAATTCAATTTTATTTATAATAAGTTGGGGCCTTACAATCTCTCCTCCTTATGAAATTTCGTCCTCGAAATTGACATACGTACCTAGTGTTTCGAAAAGGTGAGGGTACCTCGCTTTCATTTCCGATTCTAACTCCCAGGTCATTTCCTCAATAGCATGGTTCCTCCACAAAACTTTAACTTGTGGTATAACCTTCGTGCATAAGATATGCTCTTTCCTATCCAAGATCTTAAAAGGTACATCCTCGTACGTTAAATCTTCGGCTATCTCATCTGGTTCTAACGCAATAATGTGGTTCGGGTCTTTCACATATTTACAAAGCATAGATATGTGGAAAACATTGTGAACACGAGACATACTTAGAGGTAATGCGAGTCTATAGGCCACATTTCCTATTCGGTCAAGAATCTCAAATGGACCAACAAATCGTGGATTGAGCTTGCCTCTCTTCCCAAATCTTGTAACTCCTTTCCATGGAGCAATACGTAACAGTACATGATCTCCAATATTAAATTCCACGTCTTTTCTATGAAGATCCGCATAACTCTTTTGTCGATCATGTGTCGTTTGTATACGTTGTCGAATCGTTTGGATCTTCTCTGTAGTTATGCGTACCAATTCTAGTCCCAACAATGTTGCTTTACCCACCTCGTCCCAGCATACTAGAGAGCGATATTTTCTTCCATACAACGCCTCGAATGGAGCTATGCCTATACTTGCTTGATAACTGTTGTTGTAAGAGAATTTCACCAATGGTAGGTATTTATCCCAACTCCCTTTGAACTCTAGGACACGGAGTCTTAATAGATCTTCAAAAGTTTGAATATTCCTCTCTGATTGTCCTTCCGTTTGAGGATGGTATGCTGAACTGAATCGTAAATCCGTGCCCATAGCTCTCTGCAAGCTAACCCAAAATCGTGAAGTGAATCTTGGGTCACGATCCAAAACTATAGATACTGGCATGCCATGCAATCTTACAATCTTATTCACGTACATACAAGCATGACGTTTAAGGGAATAAGTCTCACGTATCGGCAAGAAATGAGCAGACTTGGTTAATCTATCAACAATAACACAAATCGCATCTATGCCTTGAGAAACTTTGGGAAGATCTATAACGAAATCCATGGTAATGTGTTCCCACTTCCATTTTGGAATATCGAGTGGTTGTAATGGACCCTTTGGCACTTGATGCTCCACTTTTACACGTTGACAGGTTAAACACCTCGAGATAAAATTCGCGATCTCTCTCTTCATATTGTTCCACCAAAATGTATGTCGAAGATCACGATACATTTTGGTACTCCCAAGATGGATTGCAAATGGGATGTTGTGTGCCTCCATCATGATTCTATGCTTCAAGTCAGAATCGTTAGGAACGCAAAGTCTAGAGTTGACTCGAAGTATTCCTTCTTCGTCAATTCTTACTTCTGGAATAACACCTTCTTGTGTTTTCTTCTTCATACGCATCAGCTCCATGTCCGTAGCTTGAGCAGCTTTAAATTTATCAATTAAAGTCGGTTCTACTCGTATGTTTGATATCATCATGTGTGTACTTGGAGCCTTCATCTCTATCTTCATCCTTTGCAAGTCATACAAAATGGACCTTTGTGTTAACAATATTGCACTCGTACTCGCATATGATCTTCTACTCAATGCGTCAGCTACCACGTTTTCTATTCCAGGATGATATTGGATGGTATGATCATAATCTTTCAACAGCTCAAGCCAACGTCGCTGCCGCATGTTGAGTTCCTTTTGGGTGAAAAAATATTTGAGGCTTTTCTGATCTGTATAGATCTCCACTTTCTCCCCATATAGATAGTGTCTCCAGATCTTCAATGCGAAAATGACTGCTGCTAACTCCAAATCATGAGTAGGATAATTCCTCTCATATTCTTTGAGTTGTCGCAAGGCATAGGCTATGACTTTCCCATGTTGCATGAGAACACATCCTAACCCTTTTCCTGAAGCATCGCTGTATATAAAAAATCCATCCGAACCAGATGGTATTGCCAGAACAGGTGCCGAAATGAGTCTCCTTTTGAGTTCTTGGAAACTCTTCTCATAATACTCGCTCCAACCGAATTTTGTAGCTTTACGAGTCAGCTGAGTTAACGGAGTAGCGATTCGAGGAAATCCTTCCAAGAATCTCCGATATTAACCAGCTAAGCCTAGAAAGCTACGTACTTCAGTCATCGACTTTGGTTGCTCCCAACTTTGTATGGCTTCAATCTTCGCCACGTCGACAGATACTCCATGTTTTGACACCACGTGCCCAAGGAATGTTACTTTCTCAAGCCAGAACTCAAATTTCTTCAGCTTGGCATATAGCTTGTTTTCACTAAGCCTTTGAAGTATCAGCTTCAAATGGTGCTCATGATCTTCACGAATTTTGGAATAGATGATGATGTCATCAATAAAGACAACAACAAACTGATCCAAATATTCCTTGAATACCCGGTTCATCATATCCATGAAAGCAGCAGGAGCATTAGTCAATCCTAAAGACATGACTAAGAATTTATAATGCTCGTACCGAGTTCTGAAGGTAGTCTTTGGAATATCCTCAGTTTTAATCTTTAGCTGATGATATCCAGAACGAAGATCGATCTTTAAAAAGAATTGTGCTCCTTGCAACTGGTCAAACAGGTCATCAATGCGAAGTAGTGGATATCTATTCTTGTCGGTGACATGGTTCAATTCTTGGTAGTCAATACAAAGTCGCATACTCCCGTCTTTCTTCTTTACGAATAAAACAGGAGCACCCCAAAGAGATGTACTAGGATGAATGAAACCGATGTCTAACAATTCCTGTAGTTAGACTTTTAACTCCTGAAGTTCAATAGGAGCCATTCGATATGGAGTTTTAGAAATGGGTTTTGTACCCGGTTCAAGGTCAATTAAGAATTCAACATCACGTTCTGGGGTAGACCGGGAAGTTCTTCAGGAAATACATTAGGAAATTCTCTAACAACAGAAATATTATTCAAATCTGACTTGTCTTTGTTCAAATGCATAACATGGGCTAAGAAATCTTGACATCCGTTTTTTAATAAAAGAATAGCTTTATAGCTTGATTTGATAGTGACTGATTTTAGTGGTTTAGTTGTTTAAATTTGTATGACAGGTTGGTTAGGAATATGAAAATTAATAATTTTAAAAAATAATCAATTTTGGCATGATGAGTGGTTAACCAATCAATTCCTAAAATCACCTCAAAAGCAAGTATCTTTAAAGAGATAAGATCAACAGGTAATGTGATAGTGCCAACTTGGATTAAGCAAGATTTATAAATAGTGGATGTAACGAAAGTTTCACCCAACGGAGTCTCCACTGATAATCAAAGTCTAATTTCTCCGGAGTCATGTTTAAACGTTGAGCACAAGCAAGAGAGATAAATGAATGGGTAGAACCGGTATCTAGTAAGGTATAAACTTCGCAAAAATTCAAGATTAGCTTACCCGTGATCACCTCGTTTGGGTTTCTCGCGTTTTGGCAAGTCACGACAAACGCTCTTCCAGGAACCGCTGATTTTGACTTATCCGGGACAGCCTTTGGAATTACCATCCCTTCTGAACTTGGTTTTGCTACAGAACAGTCTCGAGCTATATGGCCCTCCTTTCCAAAGTTATAGCATACCTTGGATTGTTGTGGGCAGGTTGGGCTGATATGTTCCTCTTTCCCGAATTTGTAACAAACGACCGGTGCTCGTTCTCCTCTCCTAGAAATAGTTGATGTTTGTTCTGACGTCTTCACATTATCATTGTTGTACCTTCTCTTTTTGAAATCTCTTCCCGACTCGCTCCTTATATTATCACGGCCACGATTACCACCAGAGTGGTTACCGCTTTTGTCTGAATGCTTTCCTCCCTGCTGGTTTTCATTGCTCCAATGGCTGCCGTCACCGGTATGACCTTGGTTGTGGTCCATTGGTTGCACATACTCATTATCTCGTTCTAATAATTGAGCCCTGTTTACAACATCTGAATATAAAGAAAATTTATGAGATATAAGATATTGTCGAATCTCGGGCTTTAGACCTCTCAGAAACATCCTTGTCATTTGTTCCTCATTTTTGACCAAATGAAGTGCAAACCTGGATAACTCTGCAAACTTCGCCTCGTACTGGGACACCGTCATATTGTTTTGTTCTATTCTGATAAACTCTACCTCTTTTATATGATTAATACTTTCAGGAAAGTACTTTTCATTGAACAGTTTCTAAAACATTTCCCAAGACATGTTGAGTACGGCAGGCTGGGTAGGCTTCACAGACTCCCACAAGTAGTCTACCTCACCGCGAAACATAAAGGTAGAGAATGGAACCTTCTGTTCCTCCATGCATCCCAAGACATCGAATATCTTGGTAATTTGCTTGACCCACATTTCCGCCTTGATCGGATCCGGCTTTCCAATAAATTCTGGTGGTCCCAACTCCTTGAACTACTTGGCTGTGACAGAACGCGCGTTGCTATCACTTCCACTCGTATTTTGTACACGAGTCTCCCTCGTCTGATTTTGCATGAACTGCAAAAATCTCCTAAACATTCCATCATTCATCGTTTTCTCGGTAGTGTTGTTTACAAGAGGAATATTGTCTTCCTGTTGTACGTTCTCATGGTTTGTGACTAAAGGTTTTTCCACAGTCTCATACACTCCATTGTTAATGTTCTCAGCAACCATTCTTAAATATTGCCATAAAACAAGGGTTAGTTAAACAAATTAACATATCACATAATATCCATATATTATGACCGACCAACAAATAAACTTATTTAGGACACACTAGCGAATGATTTACTCATCTCTCCCCTCCTAGTTCTATTCCCCGATCTCTGCCAGAGACCATATCCCTAAGATTTGATACCAACTGTGACTCCCCCAAAATAGGTATACAACACCCATTCTGAGTCGCCAAATACATGGTACATAAAACAAACTATAACTTCAATAATACGATTGTCGTGCAAAATACGACAACACATACTGTGAATTTAAATACAAATATTATTTTCTAGACAATATCCAAACTCAAATAAGTCCTTATTATAATTATTCAAACACTATTTTACAGAAATAGTGAGGACTGCTAAAACAACTATCATGAATCATCACTCCATACCCCGACTAGATCCTGCTATATTCTCACCTCCTGAGAAGAAAAATGGAACAAAAAGGAAAATGGTGAGCTCAACCAGCCCAGTAAAAAATATTATGACTAAGATAATATACAATAATTTATCATTAGTCTTCAATAGGAAAAAATCTGATAAAATATAATAGACAATAAGTTTTAGATCAACAACAGCAGCGGAAACAACAATCCATTAGAAGAGTCAAGTAGAGAATGAATTCTACTATCTTCTAAGATTTAAAAGTCCATCATCAATATTTTATCCCTGTAACATCAATCAATATACATCTTGAATCAAATATTCATCTTTGCACCACAGGCCAAAGATATTCATTTGTATCACCAGTTGGTCATGTTCATCTCAACACCTATTCATCTTTGCACTACGGGCCAAAGATATTCATTAGTTAATCATTCATCTTTGCACTACAGGCCAAAGATATTCAGTAATATCATCATTTAGGACTGAGGATGATGAAAAATATCTTAAAGAAAACGAATCCAGTGAAACAAAAGGATAAATATTAGAGATTCATATTACAGTTTATCCAAGATCAATAATACTCCATAATAACCAATTTTGAAGCAAAATTCAAGAATAAAGATCAAAATATGGATACAATCGAAGATAGTAACCATTATAGACATCTTGGACAAAAAGAAGAAAATTTTATTTTTCGGTGAATATTACCATATACGTGAATAGTGCCTTATACGTGAATAGTAACCCCAACACAAAAAGTTCCAAATTTGATAAAAAGTTTAAACCAATATTTCGGTATAATGATATTGAAGAAAATAATATCATTTAAGAAGAAATAACACCCCTTACCTCAAACGAACAGTACTTCTGATCGAAATATCAGATATAAGGTTGAATGAAACTTGCGCTGAATAGCAACTCTCAAAGTATCAAAATAATCACAAAATACGCTCAATAATATAGAGAAAGAAAGAGAGAAAACTTGTTTTTGGTGTGATTTTCAATTCTAACTTAGCCCTCTATTTATAGGAAAATGTTAGCACGCCAAAGCAAACTTGACCTGCAACCTGATGGCTTTACCTGCTACTATTCCCACCCACCACTTTTGAATAAAAATTCTAGCACATTTTTACCAACCAAAAGTGGGGCCCACAAATTCTAGAATTTTCCACCAAAATGATAAATTCCGAAACTTCAACAATTTTTGAACCAGTCACCTCTTAAAGTTCATAGCAAATCATACGTTTATTTTTAACGATTCAAAATTTGTGGACATATACTCAACTTATATATGTATAACATATCCAAAAATCACAACGATCCAACAGTCGGATTAACAATTATAACTCACGCAATATATCTCAAAAACACTTGTTTAATTTTTAATACCCCAATTCCGACAAAAATACTGATAAAACACATCAACATTAATTCCTTCATTTTTAACCATAATAAATATATCCAACATTTATATCCACATAAAATATATATTTCCTTATCATATGAATCAATAATTAATTATTCACAAATAATATTACAGAATCACATTTATGACAACCAGACCATTCTCAGGAAAGAGGGGGCTTTCCAATAAGAATTTCTCCTTACTGACTCGCAATTAGGTGACCAAACCTCTTATTGACAGAACTTTCTAGACATTGCCAATAATGTTATCTAATAATATTATTCAAATAATATGAATTATTGATCTGATAATGGGAAATATTGTGCAGTGACAATTATTGAAACAACAATAATATAAAATATCAACGCAGCAACTATTGAATCAATAAAATAAAATATTGAACAGTAACTAATGTAACAATTATTGAGTGGTGTCTTCTTATGTAAGGATCAATAATTCATCAATACTGTGCAATACCGTGTGCTACTGTGCAACCACGCGTATTACTGTATTTTAACCACCAGGTATTCCAACATTGTTAACGGTAACAATTACGCCGTTATTTATAAAACTCAAACTTTTTTGTTTTCTTCATCCAACAGTTATCCGTTATGGGGCCCACAAATGGATGCGCCGTCATACGAATATTCCCTGATAGAAAGAATATTCCACGACCAAACGAATATTCCCCGACACAATGAATATTTAATAACCACTTGCTTATTTTACAAAATTTACACATTTCACCCATAACCAAAGTATTATATCAAATTAACTCCATATTATTTTAAGATTATAAATAGAGAAAATTCAATTTTATTTATAATAAGTTGGGGTCTTACAAAGTTACTCCTCTCTTTTTTGAAACCTAGGCCAAAATGGGATCTTTTATTCCTTGGAACATGAATTGGATCAGAAGAGCAGGGTTAAACTGGTTCTTCCTTCTGTGAGGATTTCACAAATGTAATGCTTCTACTAAAACTTAAAACATTACTAGAGTTAGTTTCCTTTATCTCTTCTACATATGGTTCTGAGGTGGATTCCCTAAAACCTAAACCTGTTTTGTCAGATGTAATTCTCTGACTGAAGATTAGGGAGTCCATGGAAGAAGAAGATTTATTTCATGTAGAGATTGTCCTTTTTAGTTCCTCAATTTTAGAGGTTAGACTTGACTCACTTTGTGCATTAAGTTCATTTTTCTGTTTGAAGAGCTTATTCTTAGCTTCAAATTTAGAGAGAGAGTTAGTACTTAGAAGAGCTGTTTCCAGTTCTTCTTGAACTCTGAACCACTTCATGTATTGATGCAGATCAAATGTTATGACATGTAGTGCAGTTCTTAAATCATCAATGTATACATCATGAGAGTTAAAGTCAAATACCTCATCTATTATTACTTCATGAATTTTAGAGATCTTCTTATCCTTTGCATGTTTGGCCATCAGAAAAAAATTTACCATTTGAGGATATTCATCATCTCCAGATTCAGGGGTTGAGTCGTTGTCTGAGTCACTCCACGATCCTTCAGTCACTAGACCTTTGTCTATCTTCTGGGGCCTCTTATCGCCTTTGAATTCTTTCTTTGAATTTGATTTCCTTTTTAGTTCTTCTCTAAGAGGCTGGTTGCAGTTTGCAATGAAGCGGCCAGGCTTTTTACAGTTGTAGCATAAGTCATTTATTTACTAATGGCTGCTGTAGTTGTTGACTTTCTTTGGTTTGTTTATTCTGCCTTGACGCATGAACCTTTTGAGTCTTCTTACCAGCATTGCAAGGTCCTCATCATCATCTTCATCATAGTCAGAGTCATTTTTAGTGTTGGCTTTGGAGATGCTTTCTATTTCTTTGACGAAAACTCCTTTGTCCTTCTTCCTTCTTCCTTCTTCCTTCCTTCAGATAGAGTTTTTGCTCGTTGAGTCAGCTACAGTTCATAAGTAAGAAGGTTGCCATACAACAGTTGGACAGTCATTTCATGGAGATTCTTTGATTCTCTGATGGCAGTGGTTTTGACATCCCACTTGCTAGGTAAGGCTCTCATAAATTTTATGATTAAATATTTATTTGGATAGATCTTTCCAAAGGCTCTAAGAGAGTTGAGTAGAACATTGAATCTTTAGTAGGTGAAAGTGACATTTTCTCCTTGAACGTGGGCAAACATTTCATATTACTGAGTCAGGAGAAATTGCTTATTTTCTTTGACTTCTTCTGTTCCTTCATGCATGATGAACAATGCTTCCCATACTTACTTTGATGTTTTGTTATAGACCACATTCTCAAATAGGTCATCTTCTAAGTATTGGAAAAAAATGTTCTTGGCCTTTTTGTCGAGTTGGAAAACTTTCTTTTCGTTGTCAGTCTATTCTGCTTTGACCTTGATCTGAATTCTGTTTGGGTCGTCTGAAGTTGGTCCAAGCTTTTTAGGAACGTAAGGCCCATTCTGAACAGTTTTAAATAGATCTTCATCTATTGAATCCATGTAGGCTTGCATACGAACTTTCCAGTTGGTGAATTTATCTTTGTTGCACATAGGTGGCTTGTTGCCTCTTCCAGTCTTTGATTCGCTTATCAAATATGCCATTGGATCTACTTAAGTTTTGTAGGCTATTTGATAGAACCTACTTTGATACCAATTGTTAGTTCCTAGAGGCACAATAGTTATCTAGAAGGGGGATTGAATAGATATTTTAAATTCTTTTCGAAATATTTGTTTGTTTTGATAATGACTAAAACACAGCGGAATTGTGATTTGTTTGTTTTCCCTTTAAGATATAACGCGTTAATAAGAGTTAAGCAGTTATGGAAATTATAGCAGTTATAACAATAATATAAGAGACACGATGTTTTAAGTGGTTCAGAGCACTTAAAGCTCCTAGTCCACTCTTCTATTCCTCGAGTAGGAAATCCACTAAGGATATCCTTACACTTTCTAAATCTCATAGATTTCTTCAAGACCGACAGTCTTGGAACTTCTTAGTTCACTTTTGAACTCTTCAAGTCCAACAGAATTGGTACTTCTCGGTTCACTTATAACTCTTCAAGTCTTTCTGACTTGAAACTTCTTACTTCACTTGATAATAGTTGAGTTCTTGAATGGTGTTACTCAGTTACTGTTAAGCTTGTGTTCGAAAGAACTGAGTAGTTGAGCAAACTTTCTTTTTCAGATCATAGAGTTGAGCGTTGAGTGTTCTTCAGTGTTTTTGTTTAGTGTTTGCTTGTTAAATTTCATCTGCTTATCTTTTGCATATATGAGGCCTTTGAAATGTATCCATTAAAGAATTAAATGCATTTTACATTTCTGAGCTTTGATGGGGACCTTTTTCATAACTTCTGATTTGCAGTCTGGCTCACTAACACAATAAACTGTTGTCTCACCTAACACATGAAAAGGTGTTTTCTGCTGACCCAAAGTACTTTTCTTAGCTTCTTCAATACGTTTCTTTGTTATATACTAAGGATGATTGTTGTGCCATTGGGACTCCCGAGGACTTCAATGTTTATAACCCATTCTATATTTGTTGTGATTTATTCTTTAAACAAATGGATAAGGCTTGATGCTTCTAACACGGACAGAAGAAGCTCTAGGATTCTGATCGTGGTGTCTTGCCACCTTGGTGCATGATCCGGTACTAGCAAATGAGAACACTACGATTTCTCTTAAGAACGGGCACACTACGATCTTCACTTGCTTGACTTGTAGACTCTACGCTTTCGAGAGCACAGTACGATCTCTGAGTTAGCTCGGCAAGCGTTTGGACCACTCTATGATTCCGGGAGAGGCCCTCTAAAGCAGGCGCACTACGATTCTCCCTTGGATTCTGTAATCTCTTGATCAGCTTGATAGACTACGATTCTGTTGAAGCCTATCTATTACATCACAAGTTATAGATCAACCTAGTACAGCTTTGATCTTTTCATCTATACATTCATTTACATAATGATAAACATTAATAGCTTAGATCAACCTAACGAATTTGATCTACCACTAAGTCCTTGTACATATATTCCTTGAAGGACTTTATATATGATCATGAATATTTATTTTCAACATCAAATTTAAATATGCAATCTCCCAACATAATCAACAGTTCATCTTTGCACTATGGTTCAAAGATAACTTTTCAACATAAATTTAAGTTTGAGGATTATGACAATGATATATATAATGAATGGACATAAATAATCAGAATAATAAGATAAAATAACTCTTAATGATTTTCAACTTAATTATCCAGAGTCCAAATTGGCAACATGATATCCAGAAGATCGATTAGAATTCTTGATAAAATATAAAGTTCAAGTAATGTAAAGTTCCCAACTCAAAAATAATAACTTAAAACAGAATAAAAAGTTTCAGGTAAAGATATTAGATGAAGCACAAATTATTAAGGATGTTCTAATCATTTCAAGAATTTTCACCATTTAATGATAAGCTTTAGAAACGAATAATAATATATTACCTTAATATTGAGTATGAAAGAAAATTATATCGCTTTACCATAAAAAATGATACCCCTTGCCTTAGCATGTGACTTGATTCTGCTTTTTATGAAATTGATCAACTTAAACAATGTTTGTATTACTTATTTACACTTTGAGTAACCTTACACTCAACAGAAATACTCACAATGTTTTAGTAAAAGAATTTTAATTGTTAGTGTAGTGATGGTGTGATTTGTTTCTCATCTAAGCAATCTATTTATACTAGAAATTGAGGAAACAACTAGCACACACGCTTTGACAAAATAACCAAATGAGGTATATACTAATGCTGGTAGTGGAACTTGTGGTCCCACGGAGAAAATTAAAGCAACTTGTACACGTTTTAATAATAATTGAGTTGTGGTCAATACTACTTTAGGAAAAGTAGAGTGTCGACAAGCCATGACAGACTTACTTTTGTAAAAAGAAAATAATTGAACAAACATCTGCATATCATACTTATCTTTAATCAACACCATTTTCAATCTTTGAATCATTATTCACAATTATTAACATAGACTCATAATATTACCAATTGGTTTAATTATATCATATCAAATAATATTAGTTACTGTGCAATATCTGCCGTGACAATTATTGAATGAAATACTGAGTGACTTCTTACATACTTAAGAATCAATAATATGAATCATTGTGCAATAACTACTGTGACAATTATTGAATGAAATACTGAGTGACTTCTTACGTAAGAATCAATAATATGAATCAATGTATAATACCGTGTACTAGTGTGGAATCACGCGTATTACTGTATTTTTATCACCAGTATTTCAATAGTTAACAGTAAAATTTTTGCCGTCAATTTTTAAAAAGGTTATTTCTGTCGTTTTCTCTATTCGACAGTTATTCTGTTATAAGGCACACCAATGATTGGTTAATTCGGCGTCGTCGTACGAATATTCCTTGACAAAAAGTGTAAGACCCCAACTTATTATAAATAAAATCAAATTTCCTCTATTTATTATTGTGAATAATAAAGTGTTAATTTGATATAATGCTTTGGTTATGGGTGAAATGTGCAAATTTTGCAAAATAAGCAAGTAGTTATAAAATATTCATTGTGTCGGGGAATATTTGTTTGGTCGTGGAATATTCTTTCTGTCGGGGAATATTCGTACGACGGCGCAGCCATTTGTGGGCCCCATAACGGATAACTTTCGGATGAAAAAAATGAAAAAGTTTGAGTTTTTACAAATAACGGCGTAGTTGTTACCGTTAACAATGTTGGAATACCCGGTGGTTAAAATACAGTAATACGCGTGGTTGCACAGTAGCACACGATTTTGCACAGTATTTTTGAATTATTGATTCTTACGTAAGAAGGCACTTCTCAATAATTATTACAGTAATTACTATTCAATATTTTAATTTATTGGTTCAATAATTGATGCGTTGATATTTTATATTATTGTTATTTCAATAATTGTCACTGCACAGTATTTCCCATTATCAAATCAATAATTCATATTATTTGAATAATATTATTAGATAGAATTATTGGCAATGTCTAGAAAGTTCTGTCAAGGAGAGGTTTGGTCACCTAATTACGCACCAGTAAGGAGAAATCTTGATTGGAAAGCCCCCTCTTTACTGGGAACGGCCTGGTTGTCATAAATGTGATTCTGTAATATTATTTGTGAATAATTAAATATTGAATCATATGATAAGGAAATATTTATTTTATGTGGATATAAATGTTGGATATATTTTTGTGGTTAAAAATGAAGGAGTTAATGTTGAGGTGTTTCATCAGTATTTTTGTCGGAATGGAGGTATTAAAAATTAAACCAGTGTTTTTGAGATATATTACGTGAGTTATAATTTTTAATCCGACCGTTGGATCGTTGTATTTTTGGATATGTTATACATATATAAGTTGAGTATATGTCCACAAATTTTGAACCGTTAAAAATGAACGTATGATTTGTTATGAAGTTTAAGAGGTGACTGATTCAGAAATTAGGTTTATAAATGATTTTGGTGGAAAATTCTAGAATTGAGTAGGCCCCACTTGTGGTTGGTGAAGAAATATGCTGAATTTTATTTCAAATGTGGTGGGTGGCAATAGAATTAGGTAAACCCATTAGGTTAAGTCTGCTTCGTCGTGCTAACATTTTCCTATAAATAGAGGGATAAGATAGAATTGAAAATCACACCAGAAATAAGTTTTCTCTCTCTAGATTATTAAGTGTATTTTGTGAGTATTTAGATACTTTGTGAGTTTTTATTCATCAGTGCAAGTTTTTTTCAGCCTTATATCTATATTCCGATCAGAAGTACTGATATTTTGAGGTAAGGGGTGTTATATTCTTCTTAAAATGATATTTTCTTCAATATCATTATACCAAAATATTGGTATGAACTTTTTATTAAATTTGGAATTTTTTGTGTCGGGGTTACTATTCACTATACGGTACTATTCACGTATACGGCACTATTCACGAATACGACACTATTCATCGAAAAATAAAATTTTCTTCTTTTTGTCCAAGTTGTCTATTATGGTTACTATCTTTGATTGTATCATGTTTTGATCATTATTTTAGAATTCTGCTTCAAAATTGGTTATTTCGGAATATTATTAAACTTGGATAAAGTGTAATACGAATCCTTAGTATTTGATCTTTTATCTCACTGGATTCGTTTTCTTTAAAATATTTTTCATCATCATCAGTCCTAAATGATGATAAAAATGAATCTTTGGCCTGTAGTGCAAAGATGAATGATTACCTAATGAATATCTTTGGACCGTAGTACAAAGATGAACAGGTGTTGAGATGAACATGACCAACTGGTGATACAAATGAATATCTTTGGCCTGTAGTGCAAAGATGAATATTTGATTCAAGATGTATATTGATTGATGTTACATGGATAAAATATTGATGATGGACTTTTAAATCTTAGAAGATAGTAGAATTCTTTCTCTACTTAACTCTTCTAATGGATTGTTGTTCCGCTGCAGTTGTTGATCTAAAACTTTTTGTCTATTATATTTTATCAGATTTTTCCCTGTTGAAGACTAACGATAATTTTTTGTATATTATCTTAGTCATAATATTCTTTACTGGGCTAGTTGAGCTCACCCTTTTCCTTTTTGTTCCATTTTTCTCAGGAGGTGAGAACATAGTAGGAACTAGTCGGGGTACGGAGTGATGGTTCTAAAAAGATGTTTTAGCAGTCTTCACTATTTCTGTAAAATATTGTTTGAATAATTATAATGAGGACTCCTTTTGAGTTTGTATACTCTCTAGTATACAATATTTGTATTCAAACTTACAGTATAGGCGTTGTCGTATTATGCACGACAATTATATTACTGAAGTAATATTTGTTTTTGTACCATGTATTTGGCGACTCAGAATGGGTGATGTATACCTATTTTGGGGGTGTCACAAAAAGAATATTCTCCGACCAAACAAATATTTATAATAAATAATTACATGCAATAAGTGCATGATAACCAAAAATTTTGGAGGCCTCAGTGGAGTCTTCATCGGCACAACTCAGCTTTCCCCTAAATAAATCCAAGGCGTGAGACCACTTGAGCATAGAGGAGTTTACCAAAACTCGAACCCACGTTAATGGTGACTTATGTCCAGCTTCCCCACCACTAAGTCACCACCTCAAGCGATGATAAAATACAACAATCTAAATATATAAACATTTATTAAATCAACAAATTACTATAAACAATTTAAATTATATTAAAAGTGGGGGTCAACCCCAAAATATATTTATCTCGAATAACATATAAACCAACTAATAATTCATTATTCATTCAAGTTGTGACGCCCCCAAAATTAGGTATACATCACCCATTCTGAGTCGTCAGATACATGGTACAAAATTCAAATACAACTTCATTTATACAACTGTTGGGCTGTCGTATAGAATACAACCATAGTTTAATATGAGTTTTAATACATATGTATGTAACTCTCATGGTACCTCGACCACAACCTTACAATGGTACTTTACATAAAAGTACAGTCAAAAATTGTTTTAGAAACTAAAATCTTTGGGAAGTGCTCAAGAAAACCTTCGTACATGGGAGACCATGCGTCCAGGTTATGATAGATATCATATGTCCACAGAATTATCCTTGGTTGACCCAAAAGTCCCCAAAGAAAAACAAGAAGATTACTATCATCTTCTTTCCAATGGTAAGTCTTCTCTTGACATATAATTATCTCCGTTGTCTCCAAGTGAAAATTATATTTCAAATATACTCCAAGATCATATAGGTAGTGCTCGTAGATATACTCAGTAAGTGGATGTGCACAACCATGTCTTATGATAACACGAGATAGTATGTCATTAGACATCTTGTATGATAGTGGCAAAAACACCCTTCCAACGTTGGGTTCGCCTCACCTTATATGATTCACCAAATATAACTACTAAATGATGTATAGAATACAACACACTTTTCTATACTTTTTAGGGAGAACCTCCACAGCTAGAGACCGCCGTTCAAATCCTCTTAATACCCCCGCTCGACCCAGCTACACTCTTATTACCTGAAAGGAATTATGAAGCAGAAGGGTGAGCACAACTAGCCCAGTAAAGAATATCATGACTTAAGATAATTAAATTATCAATATCTTTCCTCAATAATAAATCAGAGATTTAGAACATATGACAGATAATAAAACTTTTCAACCATAGTTGCAGCGAAACGAGCAATCCATTAGAAGAGTCAAATAGACCATAAGGTATATTATCTTCTCAATGTTAAAAGTCCACCAATAATGTTTTATCCATGTAACATCAATCAACAATTCCCGTCCACGATCATGTGAATAACTCATAATCATAATTGTGATTCTAAATTCCTATTCGCACCAGGACGAAGATAATTTTCATCACCTGAAACATCAAAAATCATGGTTATACCAAATCACAATTCCTGCTCGTAATCATTAAATCATCTTTGCATTACGGCCAAAGATATTAATTATTATCACATCCATGAATTAATATTTCATTGCTGAGACTCAGCTCAATAATTAATCCACATCATCGAATCATCCATCCACTACAGGCCAATGATATTCTTTAGTATCACAACCACGAGTTATCCATGCACTATGGCCAAAGATAATCGTGTTTTCATCAACGGTCCTGATCATGTCATAAAACAATTCATCTTTGCACTACAGGCAAAGAGAATCCATAGCCATAATTATACCAAAAACTGTCCATCAATGCACTATGGGCCAATGAGGACTTTTTTCCCATTATTTGTAACATTATGGTTATGATTATACCGAATAATCCTTGGTCATAATCATACCAAGTCCATCTATGCACTACATGCCACAGATGACTTTTAACATAATATAAGCATGATGGTGATGACAATATTATAAGCATTAGTCAAATTAAATCAATGATAAATATTAAAGACTTTAAATTTATCTAAACATTATCAATCACTTAATAAAATCATAATCTAATATTGTTAATATTATAACAATATTTTAATCACTCCTTAAACTTATAAACAATTTAATTTAATTGTTTACACTTTTCTAAATAATGCATTTGATCATTCAAAATGTCATACTCATAATATTTCATCACCAATAATCAAATTACTCATCAAAAATCTGCATATACCTTATATATGATTTTAAGTCATAAAATCCTATTTACCAATTTTTCAACTTCACGTAACATATTTAATTCATATGTTCGTAACTAAATTATTTTCATAAAAAATACCAAATCAGTCCCAAAAATTATTGTTTTCTGGGATTAAGCATAATATAGTCCCATACTGAACATATATTTTTCTCAGAATTTTTAAAATTCATTTACTATTTTTCAAAAATCAATATCTAATTAATTCCTTAAGAAATTAGTTACCTCAAGGTTAACTCCAAAAATTCTCAAATCTTGGCAGGATCTTACACATGTTAACGTGAGCTTCCAGTTTAAATTTCATGGTCATTGGAGTTATAGAACTCCAGTTATAGTATTTTTCGTCGGAAAAACCTAAACATTGAAATAGTCATAACTTGCTCATTTTAAGTCGGAATGAGTTCATTTTTGGACAGTAGGTACTTTATACCATATTCATTTCCCAAAAGACAGGAATTTTTCTCACAATTTAAGTAGCCGAAAATGCCCTTTTAAATTTTTTGGCAGTAGCTTTTTGGCATTTTTCAGTTTTTGATTCCTTTACTAAAATTAGTCCATACGAAAATTTACAACACATTTTTAGTGATTCCACTTGGATAAGTTAGAATACTCATAGATCTAACTCTAGAACTTGACCACACTCAAAAATTAGAAATATAATAGGAGATATGGTCAATTGAATTTCATACTCCATTTTTACCAAAATCTGATTTTCAACCCTTTGTGTTTTCTAAGAACTTTCATGTTTTCACATAATAACCAACATAACTCATCATGACAATGACATAATAATTCAATAAAACAAGTTCAAGAATAAGTTTTAAAGATTTATAAGTTAATTTATCCTGAACTCAATAATGTCTAAATTATCAACATGATACTACTTTGTGGAGTAAAATTCAAGAATGCTCAAAAATTATTTCCATGAAAAGATAAAGGATGAAGCGCAAATATCAAGGATATTCCACTAATTTCATGGAGTATATAAGTCAAAGTTTTAACCAACTGAGTGTAATAAAGAATAGAATAACAAAAGAAATCATCAGGCATGTGATAGACCGCACATGCAGGTTATTCCAACAGAATAATAAATAAAGAAACCAGGTCCGGCGTAAAACACACGGACAGGATATTCCAACATAATAATAAATAATGGAACCAGGTCCGGCGTAAAACGCACAGACATGATATTCTAATAGAATAATAAAGACTGGAATCAGGTCCGGCGTAAAACGTATAGACAGGATATTCCAACAGAATAATAAAGAATGGAATAACCGAAGAATTTCACCAAGTATAGGGTAGCCCGCGTATACATGTTATTCCAACAGAATAATAAATAATAGAATAACAAAAGTTCTCTCATGAATGTAAAACAAATAATACCCCTTACCGTAAAAGAAACTGAATATAAGAGTAGAAAAGTAGCAGAATATTTTTCTATAGTTTCTCTATAATTTCTCTCTCTAGAGTTTCAGTGAATTCATAAGAAATAATGAAGGAAGAGCTTCTATTTATAGAAGAATGGACTGTATAGTAACTAATTCATGAACGATCCAGATTGATTTACTTTTAAACGGACGGTCCATATTGGTTTACTATTAAAACTTAAAGTAACGGTCCATACTGATTTACTATTAAAACTTTAAACCAGCGATCCATATTGATTTACTATTATAATTATCCACCAGCGGTCCATATTAATTTACTATTATATCTTCAACCAACGGTCTGAAAAATTAGCACATCTCCTCATGGACTAATATTGTACCCAAAAATAATTTGGATCGAAAAGAAATATATTTTACGGGTGAATAGTACTCCCTGAATAGTAACTCGTGAATAGTAACTCGTGAATAGTAACTCATAAATAGTAACTCGTGAATAGTAACTCGTGAATAGTAACTTATGAATAGTAACTCGTGAATAGTAATTCATGAGTGACTTCTCACATAAGCATCAATAATCAATACCGTGTACTACTATGCAACCACGCGTATTACTGTACTTTTAACACCTGGTGTTTCAACATTTAACGGTAAAACTTCCGCCGTTATTTTTATAAAGAATTTTTGTCATTTTCTCAATCCGATAATAATTCTGTTGTGGAGTCCACTAATGATTGTACCGTCGTACGAATATTCCCCGACAAAAAGAATATTCCCCGACTAATCGAATATTCCCCGACAAAAACAATATTTTATATCAACTTGCTTACTTTGCAAAAAAAATTCACATATTACCCTTAACTTTAAACTTTTATCAATTCAACTATTTACCAAAATAGAAAAATTGAATACTTTTATTTCATAAAATTAGGGGTCTCACACAAGTTGTCTTTATTCATCAAATTATATTATAAAACTTATAAATGAATAACAAAACTAAAGAAACCCATATATGACAATTTATTTTAAAAAATCAGTCAACTGTTATGGTATTATCACCATTAACAAAAATTTCACTATCAATTTAATTAATTTTAGCAGAAACTAGACTTCAAATAATCTAATTTAGCATCAAAAATCACCCAAATCGGATTTAAAATCACTACGTTATACGTTTTTAAAACTTAAAGTTTGTTGAAAAAAATTCTGAACCAGCCACCTCACGAAATTCATAACAAATCATACGTTAATCTTTAATGGTTCAAAATTTATGGACATATACTCAACTTATATATGTATAACATATCAAAAATTTACAATGATCGAACGGTCGGATTAAAAATTACAACTCACGCAATAGAGCTTAAGAAAACTAATTTTTTGGACTATGAGTCATTTAGACCAATTTTATTCAAACAGTCACCACAAAATATCCACAAGGAATTTTTGGGTGGCTCTAATTTCTGTGTTTAGCTTACTTCCAGGACTTTCTTTTGATATAAGACTCATCTCCTAACTCATTATACACAAAGAGTTATGGATACAAAATCAAGTAGTAAACTAATTTTTTTCTAAAATTTTCCAGATTTTGCTCTTCATTTGATTTCTTGATTTCTCTTATTTGATTCTTATTTATACCGTTTTAATTCATCACAATAAGTATAACATGCCATCTTACCATAAATTTCATAAAACTTAACAATAAAAATCAAAGTATAAATTAAAACATACATTTCTTGATTTCGTAATTTTTTCTCATTCTTCTTCTTCTCTCTCTCTCTCTCTCTCTTTTCTTTTCTTAAACTTTGGCTACGGGAGGGAGTATGAGGGAATGAAAAGAAAAAAAATTGATGGACCTTTTCATTGCTAAGGCTAAATTAATGAGCCAACATCATTGCTCCACCTAAATAAAAGTGACCAATGAAAATGAAGGTAGGTGAAGAAATTTAGGAAATGTTTGGAGTTTTAGGAAATAATTTTCACCATTTCCCACTCAATGATCATCTACTAGCTGCCTCCTCCCCTTCTAGAAGATTTAATCCCCCCTCTTTTATTTGTTCATGTATCCGTTTAATTGTTCATTTAACATTTATCAATTTAACATTTTACAGTTTTAGAATAATAATCATAAATTAAATTAGACTTTTATTTCATATAGGTAGGGATCTTATAGAATTTATTTAATTGGTTGCCATAATATTTTTGTCATCATCAAATATGGGGAGATTGTTAGGAATCTTTATATAAATTAGAAGGTTGCTCTATTTAGGGAGAGGTTGATTAGAACATTCATAAGATTCCAAATGTATATGATTTGATGATGAACATATAAAGTATATTTGTATGCATAAGTTTTGTAAAGTCCTTAACTGGGTTATTTATGTATAAGGACTTGAAATAAAAAAGATCAAATATGTTAGATTGATCTTATCAAAGCTTCTAAATGTATAGCCGATAGGACCAACCGATCGTAGAGTTACTCTACTAATCGCAATATGATCGCAGTTAACAGAATAAACTCTTTCATTAAAATATTCAATGTAAAGATTGTAGAGCTTGCCTATGAGCCATGAATATGAGTTGAAGGCCTAACAAGGAGTATCTGATCGCAGAAGGATATTCTCTAAGAATATCTGAGTAAATCTCTAGAATGTCTCTATAGAATTTAAATTGAAAGAGTACTTTGCATGATCTTAAGGAAAGTCTATTTGTAGAGTAACCCGGATCTCATAGAGAAGAAGTTGGAAATGTAAAGCATCGAGTGATGAACAGATCATACAATTGTCTCCAACATCGCAGAGATGCAAAATCATTCAAAAAATAAAAGAGAAATATGCAAGTCTGCTCAAACATTATGGAAAGATTATTCAGAGAGCAGACAACAGAGTGGATAGCAGAGCAGAGGAAAAGACAATAATCATAGAGAAAATGTAGTGCTAAAGTCGATGATTACTAGTATCCTGCTATCATAGAAAAGATTCGCGCGTCCTCGAATTTTAAAATAAACGAGTATCAAGCACCAAGAACGAACCTTCAACCTTCACGGGATCAAAACTCCATGAATTTTTTTCTCAAGGAATAATCCTAAAGTTAGTTTTGTAGATTAGGTTTTGTAGATTAGTTTTGTGACCATTAACTTAGTTGAGGTTCATATTGAGTGTTACTCAAATTTCATGTCTAAAACCATAAAAAAGTAAGTTTTATAATAGCAATGAACACTAAAATGAAGCACCACTATACCTGAACCATGTAGACAAGTTTCAATAGTTATAATATGGCATAATTAAGCTACACAAGCTATAAAAACCAAGTCTAAAATGTTTTGAGCATTAGACTTGTCAAAAATCTAATTTTTATACCCAAAAGTGGAATGTTTTGGGTAAATCATAATACCTGAAATTATAGGACTATAAAGAACATATATAAAGTTGATAATACTTGGCTATAATGGTTTCCGATCATTGCCAAGATCAAAGCTAGCAAGATGCTAATACTTGGCTATAATGAGTTTTGATATGTCAAAATTGGTTAAGTGATTAAATAAAGTGAGGTGATGCTAAAAGTATCCTTAAGTAACTTAAATACACATGCCTAGACTATCCAAGTAGCCAAAACTGGAAAAATAGAAAAATATCAAAATTAATTTTGGTGAAAAAGTGTTAAACTGTCCAGTTTGAGCCTCAGTTCAAGTAGCCTTAATTGAGATGAATGAGAAACCTAAAACCTTATTAAAATACATTGATATGTGGTCTAGAAGTAGAGCTAGATGGTTGAGCCAAAAGATTAACCAAGAGATTCAAACAAATCATCAAAGTAGGCAGTAAATTCAATTCTGCTACATTTGGATAGTAGAGTGAAAATCGTATAGTGAAAGTAGTAGAGTGAAAATAGTAGAGTGAAAATCGTAGAGTAAAAAATGTAGTGAAAATAATAGAGTTAAAATTGTAGAGTGAGAACACCTATTTTAGCTTGTTGTTTTAAGAGACTTTATTTAGTTGTTCCAATAGTCCAATGATGGAATAAAATACTATAAAGTGAGGTCTATAGGTATGCCCAAAGTTCAGATCTAAAAGCTTAATACAAAAATTCATAAAAATCATCAAAATAGCCTTGAAGATTATAAAAACTGCAGATTTTGCTAAGAAAATGTGTAAAACAACCCATTTGGGGTTTGTTTTTGAATTGCTTAACTTGATAGTTTTAAAGACCTAAACCAAGAATGAAATACTATGATATGAGGTCTATAAAATTTCATAAATGGGAGGTTCAAAAGGTTACTATAGAAATTACTAAAAATTCTCAAAGGTACTTTAAAAATCATAATTTTGTGTTTTTGAGTTATATATTATAAGTAAAGTTTAGGACTTGGAAATGTCTTAACATGACTAAATAAGATAGTAAAAGTGTTTTATGATCTAAGATCTATATTATGACATGTTTAGGGTGAATCAAGTATGCTTTGTGAGATATATGAACTTTATAGGTGATGTATATCTATGTGTGCTATTTGTATGAAAGTGTCATATAAACTAAGCTATAAGAAGGTGTTGTGATAAAATATATGCCTATGTGTACTAAGCTATATTTGCAACTAAAAACTGAATGTATACTTGGCTAATGTTAGTAAATAATTAACATACATGTTAGTTATTCAATAACCATAGTAGCTAGACCTATGTGTATCAATAATATAGACTTTGTGCTATAAGATAACTAAGAAATCCGACACTATATATATGTAGGCTACTCAGTGGAAAGTCACTTTCTTTATTAAGGTTTAAACGACGCAAGAGGCAAGTACATCAACCTTTCTTACTCAAATACGTTTATATTGCAAGTACTTAGTTTAAGTGCTTATATTTTCAAGTTATTGAAAATATTGAACTCAATACTTCAAATTCAATTATTCTTATGATATTGAAAGTATGTTAATGTCATTATTTTGGCCAGACAAAAGTTATGATATAATGATATTATTCATTCATGAAAATCTCATTTAATGTTCTCCAAACCATTTTGTTGTGGTGCGAACTCTTATATAATGTTTTGAACGAACAACCCTTTTATAGGGGAATATGATACATGACATTATAATTATGAAGGACATGTAATGTGTCAATTAGACTGTTATGTTGTGAACAATACAGGATACTTAGGCTGATCCCTTAAATTACAAGTCTAGGATATAGTTTAGTTTTAATAAATGTTTGTATCTATGGATTGCAGTGTTATTACTGTCAATTCTAGTACAGAGTTCACTGGTCATTTGACCTTACAACATGCTAAAGCCTGAATTTCTGACTCAAAACTTTTAAAGATCTATTTTGTTCAGTATCTCTTGATTTATATTCCCTTTATTATAAATATTTCTGTTCCATTATATTCAATTGTTTATTTCATTCCTGAGTAAACTTTTGCTCACCCTTGCGTTGAATATAATGTTTTCAGTTAAAATTGAGCTTGCTAGTACGTCCGGGAAAGATATGGGAAAATGCAAAGTTGTGGAATACTTTGTTATTAAGTATTTGTGCTTAAATGAACTTAAGTAGTTATTGTAATAAATACTTTTAGTATTATGTTTTGTAATATTATTTGATATTTAAGTTGTGTAAAGATCTATAGAACCTGGGATTTAAGTCAGATATTTATGTAATCTAAGACAGCTTTAAGTTAGTACTCTATCCGTTCCTAAAAGATTGTCGTTTTAGAAGAAAACATTTGTTCCAATTTATTTGTCGTTTATAACTTTCTAGGAGAATAAATTATTTACTTTTCTATATGACCTCTACCTTCTCTCCTTGTCCTAAGAAATTCTCTCCCTTGTATTAATAGTTTTCAACTTTCAATAAAGGGGTAGTGATGGAATTTCAAACAAATTTTAATTTTTAAATGATAGTATTAAATGAATTTCTTAATCCATGTGCAATAACCTTAAACGACAATCTTTTATGGACGGATGTATTAATTCTTTTAATTCTAGAATCAAGTAATTTATAGAATCAAAGATTCTCAAAAGATAATTATCGTAATTCAAAAATAATATCCTAACTACTTGATAAATATAAAATTATCCTAAATAACAAACTTATATTATTTCTCTAATATGCCCCTCAAGCGAAATGGAGGTAATCGGAGATTGAGCTTGAACTTGGAAAAATAGTCATGCGACTGTAAAATTAGTTAAATAATAATGTCTCAAAGAATGGAGAACACGAAAAATTTCCATGAGAGATAAAATAAAAACATAGCATGCATCGATAAGTATTGCATATTATAACCAGTAAGACTGGAATGTGCTTGTTATTGGTTGTTTGCACACTTGCAAGAAATAGGGACTTTCTTGAACTTCTAGTATTAGAGTTCCATGAACACACTAATAAAATTCCATTAATCCATCAAGATATGAAATGTGGGTTGCATCGAGAGAAAACAGTCACTCATTTGTTAAATGAGGTGAAAACGATAAACAAACTAAAAATGAATTCGCAATGACATCCAAATAAGGATGAGAATGACCTTGCAATTGAGAGAAAAAGGATTTTAGTAGTTGATATTTTGGAACATGGCAATGAGCAGGAACAACCAAATACAAAATTTTATCAAGTAAAGAAAGAGATTCATTTTTTTCGAATTTAGGGGAGAAAAGAGAGATTGATGGATGTTTAACTTGTGCTGAAGAATTTACTTCAGCATTTGGAATAATAGTACTAGAACTTAGAGACTTAATAAGACTATCACCAACAATGCTTTCGTGCACTTGTGGAAGTGTGGATGATGGACCGAAGTGATGGTCAGGAAGTGTAACAAAGTGTTTCCCTTACAGTTGTTCAAACTTATGAAGAAAGTTAGAAAGAAATCCAATGATAATGAAGGATTATTTGATAATAGTCTTGAAGAAAACCACTGAAAGAATCATCAAGACCATCAACGAGACACTGAATGATCTCAGCTTCATGAATGGTTCTCCGGCTCGATTAAGAGCTTATGCAAGAGATTTCGCCTCAGAAATATAGTTGTTCACAGATTAACTAGAAATTTTCTAGAGAGAATAAAGTTTATCAAGAAGGTCCTTCACATACCAATTATGTTTTTTCGTAATCATTATAAATTTGAAAATCGTTGGGGCAGGGTTCCTGGAATGATTCTAGGTTAAGCCACCTTTCCAAATCATAGGAAGAAAAATAAAAATTAGATGCCAAGAAAGCCATTGATAGAAGAAGAATTTGAAGATCAAAAGAAAATAAAGTGTCTCGATCACGATTTGGCTAGGATGATTTTTAAAAGAAAGAAGAGTGATAGTAAAGTAAAGAGGAATAACAGAAGAAGAAAAAGAAGCAATCGAGGATAATTGTTGGAATTCATACAGGTGATCAGCAAGTTGTCTGGATTGGGACGCATACTGTCTGGATAGGGAAAAAAATGAATGGATTGGGGCTAAGATTGTCGGGATTAGTAGGCAAAAGATGTGATAACAGAAGATATGAAGTAGAAGATGGAAAAAAGTGGATCATAAGTTGTTAGGCATTGTAGCTCTGATACCAAGTTAAAACTAAGACAGAATTAAGCTTTTGTATTATATTTCTTATTTATAAAGAGATTTTTCCTATATTTATACATATAAGATAACCACCTAAGCTAGAATCAAGTGATTTACAAAATCACCTAAGCTACAATCAAGTGATTTACAGAATCAAAAATTCTCAAAAGATAATTATGGTAATTCAAAAGCAATATCCTAAGTACTTGATAAATATAAAACTATCCTAAATAAAAAAAAAATTATTTTTCTAACAAGGTAAAAGGAACGAAAACGCAAAAAAATGCCACTTTAAAGACTTAATTGACGAAAAATGAACTATATGGACAATTTTAAAAGTGGGTGGTAACTTAGAGGAATAGAAGTGTCATTCAGCCCTAACCCTTATAATGTGGTTCAATCCAATAAGGCTAAATCCCTTGTGTGAATTTGGTAACGAGACCGCGAACTATCCTATCTTTGTGGTCATTTGTCGGAAAGTATGAATCTTTCTTCCCCATTAAATAATCACAAAAAATAACTCAAGTCATGTATAATATATATTCCCGAAGTAGAATTCGAGAAACATAACAAAATACTTTAATTCAAATTTAATTCTTAAATAGATATTGTATGAATTTCCAACCAACCAAATACCTTAGATACTTGTCTCTTAGTAGCCGAGAGATCATATATGTTAGATTTAAGACAAAAAAAATATAGCACACAATCACAAAAAATTAAAGAACAACATAAAATAGAAGGCAAATGAAGATATACCCAAACACGTCAATTTGGTTATTCTTGTTTGTCTGGTGTATTCATTATATGTCTCACACGTTGTATGATGATACATGTAACGACCCCAAAATGGGGACCAACTTAACTCAATATTAGGATTAAAATTAGTCTAGACCTTGTGTGTTCACTACTATCTAAGTTCAGTCTTACATCAAAATTAGATGCAATATCGGTTGAAAAATGCGAATAATTAAAAACTTCTTATATATATATATATATATATATATATATATATATATATATATATATATATATATATATATATATATATATATTCAAGCGTTCCCTGAATCGTAGCCTTCACGATTCTCAATAATTAGAGTAAATGAACTATGAGTGTTTAATTATCAATACTTAACATCTTTTGTATTGATATTTTACTTGTATAATTTTATATACAAACTTTCACCACAAAACATCTCATTTCAAAGTAAACATTACCTTATTTATTGAATACCTTCAATAGTAAAAAATTGTTACTTACACATTTCAAAACTATCAACTTCTAATTAAAGAAAGTATTGTTCTTTTGCATATCGTCCAATCTTCATTATCCAGATAACAAGTAATGTTGCATTTTATCGTTAAACAGCAAAAAGTTTATTTTTGCAAGTTTAAGCTCGACATCTCAGCAAATTTAATAGCTTTCATGCCGCATATAGCACATAAATTTCATGCTCAACATTTATCTTAATTTAAAAAAGTTATACGATTTCATGCTCAACATAAATATCAATTTAAGATACATGTAAATTCCACATGCCTGATATATCACATATCACAAATTGAGTTCCATAACTCAACCACATATAGTCATAATTTGATTTTGAGATTCATATACACATCATATGAAGTTTAACATGCTCATTGTAACACAATTTGTAGACAATCCATATCAAAATCATATAACAAATAAAAACTAGAAGACTTGCCTTAAGCGTTCTTCTTCTTCTTCTTCTTCTTAGTTTTAATCACCCCTTGATCTTGATCTTCATCCTCTCCCTCTTGATTCAACTAACTCTCTCTTTTCTCTCCAATTTGCTAGAGTTTTCCCTCTTAATTTTTGTGAATTAGTGAGTTCTAAGTGAATGAGGAAGGGCCTATTTATAGAAAACTCAAGACTTAGCCCCTAAGTCTCGTGTTTTAACAAGCTTGACACCTCTTACTAAATTAAGCTTGACAAGGCTTATAGTCAGCCACCTCGTGCTAGGTTAAAAGCTTGACAAGGCTTATGGACAGCCACCTCGTGCTAGGTTAAAATTAAGCTTGATAAAACTTATGGTTAGACACCTCGTGCTAGGTTTTAGCTTGACAAGGCTTATGGTCAGCCACCTCGTGCTAGGTTAACAGCTTGACAAGGCCTATGGTTAGCCACCTCGTGCTAGGTTAAAAGCATGACAAGGCTTATGGTTACACCTCGTGGTAGGTTAAAAGCTTGACAAGGCTTATGGTCAGCCACCTCGTGCTAGGTTAAAAGCTTGACAAAGCTTATGGTCAGCCACCTCGTGGTAGATTTTAGCTTGACAATGCAGTTTGTAACTAAAAATATCTTCCAAGTAGCTTGGTCAGAATTTTCGGTTGATTGTAGGGCTGTCAGAATTTTTGTTGATTGTGGGCCTAATTAGTGACAACCTACTTGTGTCGTGCTTTAGATTTTGACCAACTATAGAAAACCAAATCCATGACCTTTAATCCGATTGGTCCAATGTGGTTTCTTAGTTACTTAATCATTAAGCTTAATTAGTAGCTTACACTTTACTTAATTTGGAAGCACGACAAATCACTATATCAGTTTAAGCAGTACAAAATAGCTTTTCATAAATATATCAAGAAGCTCGTCGGTGAAAATATTTTTAAGCTTGACGTTTTTATTTTTAAGCTTGGCGTTTTTCTCTGAAAATATTTTTATTTCGTCTACGAAACCGCAACACGTACATACACATAATCACATAAACACATACTAGGTCTTAATTCGACCTCAAATGTCATAAAATCCCATTTACACAATAATATCCATAAAATTTGATCTTAGTAGATATTCATATTCATGAATCCAAATAATAGATTTCACGAATTATCAGGTTGTCACAACATAGCACAACTTATATCCACTTATGCAATCCAATTTTCAAAACTTCTCTTATAATAAGAATTTTATATATTAAATTCTTATTTTAATATTTTACGAAAACTCGGATTGTCACAATACATACATTAAACAAAGTTTTTATAGTAACTAAAAAATCATAGTTGCTATATTATGGACTCAAACCCATGAAACCCACTACATTAGTAAAATTTAAGACCGGACAACTAATAAGGGACTACTTTCTGGTAATGGTCATTAGCCGGAACCGTAGAAATATGTATTAATCCCAACCGATCACTTCGATATTTTCTATATTTTGGCTCCAAAAAAATTTGTTGCGCCATCTTTAGAAATGCAAATAGCATAGACCACGTGAAAATTGTTTAAAATTCCAATTTGCTTGAAAATGCAATAGCTAAAAAATGAAGCAACTTGTTTCAACAGTTCAAGTAGCTCTGGCAAAATATGGTTATGAGTTGGTTTTGATTTTCAAAATATGGTTATGGTTCCATTTAAGAATCATATTAACCATTTTGAATATGGGTTGTGTGGGTTGGAACTATATGGTTATGGTTCAAAACCATATTAACCATTTAAAGATATTTTGACTTTTAAACAAAACTTTTTAAAAATAAAATTGTGACCATCACAATTAAATTAATTAAGTAATAATATGATATAAAAATTATTAATATAAATAATAAAATACTAAAAAACTATACTAATAAAATTTTAAATTAAATTATTAATACCCTTCCATATTTAAATAATTTTTCAAAATTATTATTAAAACGTACCAGGTCATGATTGGTTTCCTAATTACTACTAGTAGTATCATCTGAATGATAGACCCTAGACTGTCTCCAGTGTTAAGTTTTTGATTCTCAGGGAAAAAAATATTTTTTTATCTATCGACTGTACATTTTTTTGAATATATATTATTATTATTATTTACATTATTTTAAAATATTAAACACAAATCTGTTACTCTTTAATATTTTTAACTAATTTAGTTCAATAAATATAATTTTTCATTTCTTCTTTCTCTTGTTTTTAATTGAATTATTGATTGAAGTGTGGACTTGTAATTTGACATTTTCAACTTAAATAAAAAGAAGTTGAAGAGAAATATATTGTGCTGTCCTTTTTTTGTAATTGGTATTATTATCAAAGCAAAAATTATGTTATCGGAATAATAATAAATGACTGACGTTTCATGTGTTAATATTATCAAAAAATATGAAGCTATTATTTTATATCTAAAAACAAATTAATCAATATGTAGTATGTATCTATCTATCTGGGTAACTTAATTCCCTAAAGCTTCTTAATTCTGATATATTCTAAAAAATTTATATTGATTCAAAATCATAAGAAGAAGCTATATACTTTGCTCTGGGTCGACAACGAAGAACAAGATAAGAAATGATTGACAACGAAGAAAAGATGAGAAAAGAACTTTTTGATTTTGATCGGAATGAAATATGGATTGAAAAATGATTAACCGGTTCAGAACTATATTTGTTTTAACAAATATGGGTCCAAACTTTAACCGACCTGAATAAATAAAAATGGTTAATCAACCCATTTGGTTCTAGTTAATATTGTTTGACTCAACAGTTAACTAAGTATATTGACAGGTCTAAGTTCAGGGTGAAAACGTGTACGTAGATTCTTGACAAGGCAGCATCGCTTTAAAATTCTTCCTCTTCCCTAAACGACATGTTTCCTTCAATAATTATGATCCAGCAACCACCAATGCTCTTGTATAAGATGACAGTCTGATCAGCAGTAAGAATTACCAAAACTAAGAATTCAATACTTGTACCTAGTTTCTATAATGGAGTTTCATCCCCCATTGGCTATCATCACTTCGTTCATCCTCCTCTTCCTCTTTCTATTCAAGTTATTCAAAAGATCCAAACCCGAGAAACTGCCCCCTGGACCACCAAAACTACCTTTCATAGGAAATTTGCTTCAAGTGGCTCGTGCAAATCCGATACCACACCGTGGCCTCCTTGAGTTGGCAACAAAATATGGACCATTAATGCATCTACAGCTCGGTAGCATACCAGCTATAGTGGTATCATCGCCACGAGTGGCGAAAGAGGTTCTAAGAACACATGACCTTGCATGTGCAGATAGGCCAGATATGTTACTAGGCAGAATTATGTTAAAGAATAGTAGGGATATTGTTTTGGCCCCTTATGGTGATTACTGGAGGCAAATGCGCAAAATTTCCACATCGGAACTTTTGAGTGCCAATAAAGTCCGGTCATTTTGCAATATACGAGAGGAGGAGTCGTGGAAACTCATTGAATCGGTTTGGTCATCGTTAGGATCACCATTCAATTTTAGTATAAAAGTGACTGCAATGGCAAATTCCGTAATTTGCAGAGCTACTATTGGGAAGAAATGCAAATACCAAGAGGAGCTTATAGAGCTTGTGGAAGATATTGCATATTGGGGTTCAGGTTTTTTTATGGCAGATTTGTTTCCTTCATTAAAATTTCTTGAATATGTCAATGGGATGAGGCCTACATTGGAGAAGATGAGGCGAAAGCTTGATCATATTTTTAGCAACATCATTGATGATCACAGAGAGAAGCTGGCAAGGAGGAAAGAGCAAAACGCGTCTGATGTAGTCGCAAAAGATGAAGATTTAATTGATGTTCTTCTGAGAATCAATGAGGGTCAAAAACTCGAGTTTCCCATCACTTCCAATGACATCCAAGGCACTACTTTGGTAAAGTATCTAACCAATAAATTATGTTTATTTTATTTATTTTATTAAGACACTTGTGCGTAGTTATTTTGCAATATGCTTTAAAATTGTTTACTTCTTCAATATTTTATGATGGAAGGTCAATGTTTTTCGTCCTACTAATCACAAAAATCTTTAACTTGTATTTGTGTAGGACATGTTTACTGCCGGAACTGACAGCACTTCAGCTACACTTCAATGGATAATGTCTGAGCTAATGAGAAACCCAAGAGTCATGGAGACGGCACAAGCGGAAGTGAGACAGGCATTCAAGGGGAAATCAATAATACATGAAGCTGATATTCAAGGACTGAGTTATCTAAAATTAGTGATCAAAGAAACTCTACGCCTACATGCACCTGTTCCCTTGTTAGTCCCTAGAGAATGCAGAAAGCAGTGTGAGATTGATGGTTACACAATACCCGTAGGAACTAAAGTCATAGTAAATGCTTGGGCGATTGCGAGGGATCCTGAATATTGGGTTGATGCTGAGACTTTTATACCAGAGAGGTTTGAAAGTGGCTCCCTAGATTACATCGGAGCTAACTTTGAATATATCCCATTTGGTGCAGGAAGAAGAATATGTGCAGGCATCGCATTTGCTGCAGCCACAGTTGAACTTCCATTGGCTCAGCTACTCTACTACTTCGACTGGAAACTCCCTAACGAAATGAAACCAGAAGATCTAGACATGGAAGAAAGCAATGGCGCAACTGCTACACGAAAAAATAACTTAATTGTAGTCCCCACCACGCACACTCCCAAGGCATAATAATTTGTTGAATATGCATGCAGCCGAAATGATGATTGTTTGTGTTTAATTGTATGGCTTTTTGTTGTATTATGTGTATTAAGCTAAGTGCCAAATTCAATAATGTACTACTAATTAAACATGTGTTGTTAAAAAATATAAATTGCAAGTTGATGTGAGAAATATTCAAATTTAAATATTTGAAGAAGATGCCTTGAGTAGTCGCATGTCCCAAAATTTGAATTACTTTTACTTCGAATTTGGTGCTTAATGATGATCCAAGTAGTTCTAGCGAACACCGTAGAAATAAATCGAAGCTAACTTGAGGAGGTTAAGTACCTTGATCCACTCTATTTTAAATGGAAGCTAGGGCTGATTTCCCTACAAATAAGTATCCTACCGCATAGGATCGATCTTATAAATTTTCTTATTTATTTAATTTTGGCACTGTTACTAGTATTAATTGATTGCTTATATTATAAATTAACTTTTTTGTCATTATATAAACTTGTGTTAATAACAATTTGTTGCGAACTGTAATGGATAGGATCAGGTCAATTTATAGTCCATTGAACCACCTTTGCATTATTTCATATATAGTTGCCAAGGCGCAGTTTGGATTTATATTTGACAGAGACATGCATGATATGTATTATTATGAAAATATTTTTGAAGAATCCAAATGTGAACCCCCTCCATTTTTTGTCTTGTATTTTGTTTTTACAACCATCCATATGGCGCCACTAATCAAGCCAGGACATAAATTTTGTAAGTTGTTACACCTACTGATCAATAAACAGATAATATATATATATATATATATATATATATATATATATATATATATATATGTGTGTGTGTGTGTGTGTGTGTGTGTGTGTGTGTGTGTTATAATTCAAGGTCGGCAAAAGTTTAGGGTATGGAGTCCACAAGAGAATTCATATCTTCAAGACTACGTACAAATCATTGGATTTTATAGTTTATCTTATTTATTTATTTTTGGCAAGTATTATTAATTAATTGCTTAATTGATAATAGGTGAATGCTTATTGATTCTAAAAATATAAATAAATAGCTGAAAATTAAATCATAAATATCAAGAAGATAACTATCTATCTAATAAAATACAAATGATTTTAAATTTCTCGCTCACTTAATAAATCATCTTGGATGTTCAAAGTTTGAAATAAATCTCACCGTTCATACAGTGCCGGAGGCACGGGACCCAGCTAGTTTTCATATATTCTTTCCACGTATTGTGAAAGTATTATGTCGAAATACAATTGCAAAAGATATTATTACAAGAGAAAAGAATTAGTCATTCTATAGCCCATGGTTTAGCAGGATTAACCATGTTAAATTCCCTTTTTTTCCTACTTATTGGTTAGAGGATATTCATTATTATGTTCTTTCATATCTAAATAGTTGTGATGCTTCTAATGAATAAAATTCTCTTTATTCGCGTAACTAGTAGTAAAATGTTGATACATAAAATTATACTCTTTCCGTCTCAGGATAAAAGTCCTGATGGACTTTTCACGCATATTAAGAAGATGAATAAAATGATAAAATTGTCCATAATAATGTTATTAAATATGGAGAAAGAATTAGAATAAGAAAAGTACGAGATATTTAATGATATGAGTATAATAAGAAAATATGTGTAAAAGTTTGGTTATTAAAGGAAAATGGATATTTCACATGGGAGAACCCAAAATAATAATAAAAACTTTTATCATGGGACAGAAGGAGTATATCATTTTCTATGAGAATTTATAATTTTGAACAATCAATACTGAAGCAAATATATAATAGGTAGTTGTTTTGTTTAACCTATTTGTAATCATTTACGAAAAATCTACACAGGGGCGAAACCAGGATATGTTTTTTTGGGGGGTGGGGGACAAAAAATTTTTTAACAACATAATATATATTCAGAAAAAAGAACTTCAATCACACCACAACATTTCCATATTTTTATACGTTTTCTAGGATCACATTCCAAATAATTAATATCTCATTCTTTACCTTCAATTCACGTTGTTCTTGTTCATAAGTAGGCAGAGATGTTTTAACATTAGGCTCAGGGGTAAGCATAGATATGTCAACATGATTTGATTGCTTTCTCTTGAAAAATGAATCAATAATATGTGATTTTCCCATGATTTTAATTAAACAAAAAATAAAAAATTCAATTAACTACACTACAATAATGACTTGACCAATATTATTGGACCATTTACTGAACTTTTTAATAATAAAATTTTCATAAACTTACAATCAAATAAGTAAGGTTTTAGTTTGTTACCGGAAAACAAATTGAATATGATCACTCGTTAAACTTTTAAAAAGTAAAATATCAAGTTTCATAAAATAAACAAAAAATAAAAAAATTAAATAAGGGTTTAAGTTGGTTACCTGGATACAAATGTATCATTCAATTGGAATAACACATATACAATATTATGCTCCAACTATACAAACTTAGAATTATAATAAATTTAATTTTTCCAACCTTGGGGTGGACCTTATAAATTTTTCCCTATGCTAGTTTCGCCCCTGAATCTACATTATCTTTTGGAATGAGGAAAGGTTACCATATCTATAGAAAATTGTTAAATTCACAACAAAAAATGTTATTTTCACACCAAAAGTGTCGTTATAGATCCTATAGAGACGGTTTTCACCGTCGCTATACATCTACATCAACACTTTTGTTGTGAAAATAACAAAAAGTGTTGTGAATTTAACAATTCTCTATCTATATTTTAATGTCTCCGCGAGGCATTCAGAGATTTTGGGTCACAATTGTTTGACTTTTTTTTTTTCCTTTTTTGTCCTTATAAATATAGATATATTATAGTTTTTTTAATTTAATTTTTTAATCTTCCAATTTAGTCCTCTAAATTTATAAACGTCTAATTTGACCCCCAATAATTTACACGCTTTGCGGCTACTAGTTACTCCCTCCGTCCCTAATTATTTGAAGTTTTAGAGTTTTTCATTTGTCCCTAATTATTTGACGTTTGTTCAAATCTAGAAGAATTAATGACAATTTTTTCAAAATTACCCCTCATTAATCTGTCTATTTTTTTGATACTTTCAACTCTTTCTCTCTCTTATCCCTCATTAATCTGCATATGATAAATGATTATTTAAGGGTATTATAATAACCCATATTTTTTTATTAATAATTAAATATTAATTGATTTTATCTTATACAGTTGTGTTTAAATTGAAAAAGGTAAATGATTTTGTTTCCCTCTTTTCTTCTTTGTTTTGTTTGAAAAATTAAATTCGTTTAGTAGATACTTAAACAACTGATTAAATTAAAATTGAGAAAGATAATTCCTTTTGTTAAGTCTTGTGGTAAAATTATTCGGAGCGAGAAGCTACTTGGGAGATAGAGGAGTTTATTCAAGCGGAGTATCCGCATCTCTTTAAAAAATTTGGTGCGTTCCATTCTTTTAATTCCGGGGACGGAATCCTTTTTAAGGGGTAGATGATGTAATACCCTGTAAAAATAATAATAATAATAATGATAATAATAATAATAATAATAATAATAATAATAATAATAATAATAATAATATTTAAATTCATAGTTTAATTGGGGTTTTCTTATGTCTGGGTCAAATTGTATTTAATTTGTGTGGACTATTATAAGTATGTGACTACATTAATTTGGGCTTTTATACAAATTGGGTCTAATTTATATTTGGGTAATATTAAAGGGTTAATTACATATTATAGTATATTTTTATAAATAATTACAATAATCATACATTCATAAAATAATTACAAAAATATGACACTTCATCATACTTATTTACAATACTAATACAATTAGGAATCCTTAAATTAAGAGATTGGTATTAATGGGGTGATATGCCAAATTAGATTCCATCTTCCTCACACATTCCTTTCTCGTTCGGTCTCTCTCTCTCTCTCTCTCCGCCCTTAATTCTCGTTCAGTTTCTCTCTCTCCGCCCTTACTACTTCTCTCTCTCCTTTTGAAGCCAGTCGTCAGCGGACTGAATTAACTTCTTCAGACGATGGAGTTCTTGCTTTGGTAGAATCGCCTCCTTTTGGAACCTACCATATGGTATGCACATGGTTGAAGTGTTGTTGTCATACTATGAGTCTGTACTTCTGGCGACATTCTGTTTATGTTAATTTTTTTATTGAATGAATTTTTCTTTATCTCTATGACTGGGTTATTTGTGATAGACATCATTTAACAACATAATTTTTGCTAAAGTGGATAATTATTTTCAAATTGTTTAGGCTCTTAACATATCTAGTTTGCTTTTAAATGATCATGATTGTCTCATCTTCATTTTGCCATTTTACTTCTGCATCATATACTGACACAAGACCAATTTCTGGGGGCTTGATGTAATGCTTACGTTGTAGCTATGTCAAGCAATAAAAAATAGATACTATCATATAACTGTTTGGTTACTTCTGCATTATGTTTTGGTTACTGTTAGCTTGAGATTCGGATACCATGTTTGTTACCTTGATTTAGTATTTTGGTTACTTTTTTATGTTGTTATGGTTACCATGTATTGCTTAGTATACATGGTTGACTAAACTGATTTTGGTGTACATGTTGTTTATGTATTGGTTACTAACATATAATTGTTTGGTTACTGCATTAGTATATTTTTTGTTACTGTTAGCTTATGATTTGGATACCATTATTTTTCTCTCAATTGGGATTTTGGTTACTTTTATATATTATTTTGGTTACAATGTATTTGCTTATTATACATTGATTGACTAAACTGAGTTTGAACTACATGTTGTTTAGTATACTAGACTAATTTGTGGGGGCTTAATGTAATGCTTACGTTGTAGCTACGTCAAGCAATAAAAAATAGATACTATCATATAACTGTTTGGTTACTTCTGCATTAAGTTTTGGTTACTGTTAGCTTGAGATTCGGATACCATGTTTGTTACCATGATTTGGTATTTTGGTTACTTTTTTATGTTGTTATGGTTACCATTTATTTGCTTAGTAAACATGGTTGACTAAACTGATTTTGGTGTACATATTGTATATGTATTGGTTATCATTAAAATATATTTTGGTTACTATCATATAAATATTTGGTTACTTATTTAGTATGTTTTTGGTTACTGTTAGTTTCTGATTTTGATTCCATTTTTGTTTCCTTGAGTTGGAATTTTGCTTACTGTTTTTTGTTGTTCTGGTTACAATATATTTGCTTAATATATGGGTTGACTAAATTTTGTTTGATCTATATATTGTTTATGTATTGGTTACCATTAATATATGTTTTGGTTACTAACATATAACTGTTTGGTTACTTCATTAGTATATTTTTTGTTACTGTTAGCTTATGATTTGGATACCATTCTTTTTCCCTCAATTGAGATTTTGGTTACTTTTATAAGTTGTTTTGGTTACAATGTATTTATTTGGTAAACTGTTTATGATATAAATATTGTTTATATCTGGTTACTAATGACTGTGTAAATCTGATTTTTTTTTTGCAGTTATAGAATCTTTACTATGGGGAATGCAATAGAAAATTCATTGGAAAAGTTATATATTGGTGTGACATGGAAGTCCCCAACATTATTACCAAGAAATTGAATCCAAGACAGTTGAAGAAGTTTAAGACATCATTAGTTTGTGGATGTATTATTTTTGTAAATAATAAACCCAAGTCATAATAAACCATGTATTTGCTTAGTATACATTGATGTATTATTTTTGTAAATTCCTTCAAATATATTCTACAAGATTTATGTTATTCTATTTCTACTTCCATTTTCACAAACACATCTTACATGTTCTGGTTACTTCCATATAACTATTTGGTTACTTCTTTATTATGTTTTAGTTACTGTTACCTTATGGTTTGGCTATTATTATTGTGTCCTCAATGTGGGATTTCAGATACTTTTATTTTTTTATTCTGGTTAATATGTAATTGTTTAGTATACATGGATTGCCTAAACTGGGTTTCATTACATGATGTTTCTGTTTTGGTTACCATTAAAACCTGTTATGGTTACTATCATATAATTATATGGTTACGTTTTTATTATGTTACATTATGGTTATAGTATACATGGATTGCTTAAATTGAGTTTCATTACATGATGTTTCTGTTTTGGCTACCATTAAAACATGTTCTGGTTACTATCATATAATTATATGGTTACTGTTTTATTATGTTACATTATGGTTACTGTTATTAGTAACCAGATAGTTACAAGCTTGTATCAGGACAAACATTAATTGTTAAATGTACATGTGTGAGTGTCCTATTTATCTACAAGCTTGTTAGGAACCAGATAATTATCATAGATAGTTACTAGCTTGGTAGTAACCAGATAATTATAAGATTGTATCAAGACTGTTATAAGCTTGTATCAAGACTGTTATAAAGCTTGTATATGTTTACTTTATATTGATAACTCATGATGGAATCAAAAATAAAAATATTAATCAACATCAATTTTGGTTACTGTACACCATCAAAAATGTTACCAACCATGTGGTTAATGGTTACTAAAAGTAAACAATTATATATTCCTGTAAACAATTAGATTTTTTGTATTGGTTACTGTCAGTCTCCATTGCCTAACAACTGAATAAACATTATAAAGTAACCAAATCAATATTAAACAGTAACCAAATTACATAATATTAGTAACTAGAAAATAAACCAAATTTTATATGCAAATTTGAAGGCCTAAATGATGGAATTCGACCAAAAAACCATGCAGTTCACCAGCAAAGCTAGTGACTTTTGATCGTTGACCCGTTTCCAATGAAATTAGGCTCTGAAAACGCCAAAATCCGACTCTCCAAACTTGACAGAAAATTGCCAAATTGTCACTGCAACCAAATAAACATTATACTGTAACCAATTAAATAGTATACGACAACCAATATTTAATAGTTGTGTGAAGGTAACCAATGTAGTCAATAAGTAACTACGAATATAAAATAAATAATTATAAAACTCAATAACATTATAGAGTAACCAAATAAACACCTTGCAGTATCTAAATACATATTATACAGTAACCAAGATATATGTAATTAGTAGCCAATATTATAACAAATATTTTTACATTCATTTTACAACCAAAATAATCAGTAATGACTTTGTTACAAATTAAAGACTAACATGTGTATAAAGGTAACCAATGTAGTTAATCAGTAACCATCAATATAAAAAAATCAGTATAAAACACAGTAATATTATGTAGTAACCATGGTAATATTACACAGTAAACAAGTCAGCATTATAAACTAACCAAATCCAGATTAGACAGTAACCAACATATATTTACTTAGTATCCATAACATAAAACATATTTGACAGCATTTTACAGCAAAAACAAATAATATAAAAAATATCAATATGTACTTAAAGGTGTATTGGTTACTTTTAGTCCAAACATCAAATTTGGTGTATTGGTTACTATTAGTCCATGTAACCAATACAATGTAGTCAATAAGTAACATCCAATATAAATGAAACAATTACAAAAGAATATAACATTATAATTTTACACAATAACCAGGTCAGCACTATTGAGTAACCATTATAATTTTACATAGTAACAGTCAGCATTAGACAGTAACCAATATAATGTAAAACAGTATCCAGGTCATTATTAGTCAGTAACCATTATAATTTTACACAGCAACCAACTCAGCAATATTCAGTAACCGAATCAGTATTAATCAGTAACCAAAAACAACCAGTAAAAATAGGGTTTTCCTTGCATTTTACAATAAAAAACAACCAGTATAATTTATTTGTTACCAACTAAAGGCAGACTTTTGTAAGAATGTAACCAATTTGGCTAACAAGTAACCATTAATATAAAAAATATAAGTAGAAATGTACATTAATATGCTTCAGCAACCAATAATACAGTAACCAATTAATCATTGTAGTAATTAAGTTTGTATTATTCAGTAACCAAGTCAGCATGAGTCACTAAATAATATTTTTACACACTAACCAAGACAGCATTATAATAATTTTATACAGTAACCAATTCAGAATTAGTCAATAACCATTATAGTGTTACACAGTAAACAAGTCAACATTTGTCAGTAACCAATATAATATTACATAGTAACCAAATCAGCATTAGTCAGTAACCAAGTCAGCATTAATTAGTAATATTATGCAGTAACCAAAATAGCATTAGTCAGTAACTAAGACATCATTAGACAGTATAATGTTACACAGTAACCAATACAAAATAATCAGTAACCAAACCAACATTAGACAGTAACCAATTTATATAACCTTAGTAACCATAATATAAAACATGTTTTCAAATATATTTTGCAAGCACAACATTCAGTATTCAAACTTTGTGACAATTTAAGTTCGAAAAACTTAAGAAAGATAATGAATTTAGTAATTCGTAGTAACTATAAGTATCTATATGCTTATAAGTTTTAAACTTACATACCACAGTATTTGAATCGAAGCTGATGTTGATTTTGTATTCAACAATCACTGCAACAATGTTTTTGGTTACTGATCTTGAAGGCAGCGTTGATTTTGTATGCTATTTTCGATCTTACAGATTCGTCGCGACAACAGTTTTCTTCTTAGAGATGCAAGATTACTGCAGTGGTGTCGCGACGAAAAGCTTCGTCTTCTCCGATCTCAGTGGTGTGTCGTGCAGTGGTGAAGATTTGGATTTCTCCGGTATCAAAGTTGTATGTTTTGTTCAGTCGCTTGATTTTAGGAGTGGTTAGTTGCATATAGGAGAGTCCGTAACTGACGTATACGTGATTTTAGCAACTTTATATTGTGTTGTTTTATTTTTGTAATTATGTTGTGTGTGTTTTATTTTTGTAATTACTTTCTAAATGTTGTATATTAATGTAAAGGACCCAATATTAAAATCCTATTAAAATTTGGAGACACAATAAGATATATAAATAAGTAAAACCTAATCATACATGCGCTACAAATCAGAAAGAAAAGGAGAAGAGGTAGGGCGGCTGTAAAGGAAAAAGAGGAGAAAAATACTTTTACACTGCAATTTGGAGAAGAGGAATCTATACCTTGTGTTTTTTCTTCTTTTTTTCGGTAAGTTTTAATAGCAGTGATGGGAGTAGGGTATATATATTAATATATATATATATAAGTTGTTTGCTTGACAGGTATGTATATATATATATATATATATATATATATATATATATATATATATATATAACGTACGGTTTTGTTTATAAAAAAAAAAAAAAAAATTCGTTGTCATATGGTGCAGGGAAAAGCTGCTGTCATATATTAGGAATTTCAGTATTTATATATATATATATAGAGAGAGAGAGACCACGTGATTGCAGATTGCCTGCAAGTGTGTTTTTTGTTTTTTTATAATTATTATTATTATTATTATTATTATTATTATTATTATTATTATTATATATTTATATACTTTGTTAATAAAGTTTTGGCCATGAAATTTTATAACAGAAGTAATAAATTAATTGAAGTTATGTATATTAATTTGAATTAATTAATTTTGTTGACATAATTATAAAGTTTTAATAATAAATTTAATAGTATATTGATTTAATGATTGGATTGTAATAAAATCTTAAAAACTGGTGTTACAGAGATGGTATCAAAGCTTAGGTTCTTTCTTGTAGAAAACTTATTTAGGTTTGACCTATGAGTTGTGGGTAAATCATTGGGTAGACGTAGGAGTTTGATTTGATTTTGTTCTCTGTTTGGTTGGTCTTGATTTTGACCAAGTGTTTTTAGCTCTTTAAATTGTAATTGATTTGAGAAAGGCGAGTTAACTTGTTAAGATTATTATTGTTATATTCGTTGGAGCAATAATGTTAGTTAAGGATGGTGATTTGATCATTAAGGAGAATAATGTCATATTTTGTTCAGTTAAGAAATGATTATACGATTATGATATGAGCAGTTGTATCAGTGAGTTTTGATATTGGAGAATTATTTGTTAGAGTTATTTCAGGTAATTACAAATTATTATGATTTTGGAATTGAGGATTTTATTTGGGTTAGATTCTGATTTTTGTTAAGTTGTGAATAATTTGAGGTATGTGAATCGGTGGGATAATATGATAAAGTAAAAATTATTAAGTACAAAGGATCTCTTGTAATTTTGAGTTGTTGTAAAGATTCGAGGTAATTAGATTAATTTTTTGGAGTAAATGAATTTTAAAATTATTTCCTAGTAGAATATTGGAGTTATCTTATATGAAATTTTGAGTGATAGTATGAGAAGATTTTGGAATTTGTTAGGTTAAGGTTTGCACTAAGAGAATGATTGATTTATTTAATGATTAGATATTAAGTGATGAATCTTTAAGAGATTTTGAAAGCTATCGTTTGTTTATTCAGATAGTAGGATATATGATTTGGAGTTTGGTATGGTGATGGAGAGATCTTAATAGTAATATATTTTTGGTGTAATAATATTTGAGAACTAATTTGATTGGAGGTTATGATATTTTGAAACTCTTAAGGACTTAGGAGAGTTGGTGATAAAGAGATATTAGTAGTATATTCTTTGGTGTAATATTATTTGGTGAATAGTTCAAATTAAGGATGAGATATTTTGAAGCTCTTGAGGACTTGGGGAGAGTTGGTAATATGGTTTGCATAGTTGTTTTGGTTATCTGATGCCTTTAGAGTTTTGAATGAATTTATGTAAAATAAAACAAAAATAATTTGTTAGATCATTATCATGTGTGGAACATAAACATTTTACGAATTAAAAATAATTTTAAATATTTTGGGTATTCAAATCGTATTTAGATGAAGAGAAATGTTTTGTGATTTTGAATTATTTTTCGAAGAGTACGTACGTTTACAAGAACGAAAATCAAGAAAACTGACAAGGGCCGCACCAAGAGTGGATCATGTGATTTAACGCGAAGAACTTTACCAAAGCTTGACACGGTAGCTGACAAATCTTTTACGAGTACGTGGACAATTGTGTGGACTGACTTGCCCGCGTTGATCGTTACAAATGGTGGCGCTACGTCGTAACTAAATTTATTTTTTTAGCTTATTTGAATTCCGAGGACGGAATTATTTTTAAGGGGTGAAAAATATAATAACCCATATTTTTTTTATTAATAATTAAATTTTTTTTTGTTATCCGTGGGTTTCCGACCCGCAGGCCGACTAATCCCCCGAGCCCGGTACCAGAGCGGTTTGCTACCCGACTTACGCCAGGGGTACCGTGGCTACTCGAATTGAAGAATTCTCACACTTGAGGCAGGCGGGACTCGATCCCAGGATGTCCGGGTCTACGGCTCACCCCAGGTCGAAGCTTACCGCAGCGCCAAGTGTTGTGGTTCTATTAATAATTAAATATTAATTGATTTTATCTTATACAGTTGTGTTTAAATTGAAAAAGGTAAATGATTTTATTTCCCTCTTTTCTTCTTTGTTTTGTTTAAAAAATTAAATTCGTTTAGTAGATAATTAAACAACTGATTAAATTAAAATTGAGAAAGATAATTCCTTTTGTTAAGTCTTATGGTAAAATTATTCGGAGCGAGAAGCTACTTGGGAGATAGAGGAGTCTATTCGAGCGGAGTATCCACATCTCTTTGAAAAATTTGGAGTGTTCCATTCTTTTGATTCCGGGGACGGAATCCTTTTTAAGGGGTAGGTGATGTAATACCCGGTAAAAATAATAATAATAATAATAATAATAATAATAATAATAATAATAATAATATTTAAATTCATAGTTTAATTAGGTTTTTCTTTTGTCTGGGTCAAATTGTATTTAATTTGTATGAACTATTATAAGTATGTGACTACATTAATTTGGGCTTTTATACAAATTGGGTCTAATTTATATTTGGGTAATATTAAAATCCTATTAAAATTTGGAGACACAATAAGATATATAAATAAGTAAAACCTAATCATACATGCGCTACAAATCAGAAAGAAAAGAAGAAGAGGCAGCGGCGGCTGTAAAGGAAAAAGAGGAGAAAAATATTTTTACACTGTAATTTGGAGAAGAGGAATCTATACCTTGTGATTTTTCTTCTTTTTTTCGATAAGTTTTAATAGCAGTGATGGGAGTAAGGTATATATATTAGTATATATATAAGCTTTTTGCTTGACAGATATATGTATATATATATATATAAGGTGCGGTTTTGTTTATAAAAAAAATTAAAAAAAAAATCATTGTCATATGGTGCAGGGAAAAGCTGCTGTCATGTATTAGGAATTTCATTATATATATATATATATATATATATATATATATAGAGAGAGAGAGAGAGAGAGAGAGACCACGTGATTGCAGATTGCCTGCAAGTGTGTTTTTTGTTTATTATTATTATTATTATTATTATTATTATTATTATTATTATTATTATTATATATATATATATATATATATATATGTATATACTTTGTTAATAAAGTTTTGGCCATGAAATTTTATAACGGAAGTAATAAATTAATTGAAGTTATGTATATTAATTTGAATTAATTAATTTTGTGGACATAATTATAAAGTTTTAATAATAAATTTAATAGTATATTGATTTAATGATTGGATTTTTATAAAATCTTATTAAATTATTTAAATTGAACGAAGGGAATTTAAAGAGTTTTTTTTTAAATTTTTTTGGAATATAAATTTTGGAGTATTAATAATTGATAAAAAGCAATGATTAAAGGTATATTAAATAGATTATGAATTATTTTGGAAATTATTAGTTTGGATTGTTTTTAATTTGAGGTGAATATGTTTAGGTTGTGAATGACGTTTCGTATTTGATATCGTTGACATTTGAGGGTAAGATTTGGTGGAATGTGCTATAAATGGTTTGGAAGTATCAGGTACAGATTCCGTACTCTTTCAGTGATACCTTTGTTAAATTTGATTTGTTCGTTTGTTTCCTTATTTCGAATTCTATTATGATTTCACATAATTGTTTCTTGAGAAATAAATATATTAGTTTCATTTTAGAGTTGATACGTATGACTCGTATTTGTATTCTTTGAATTAGGTTATCATGTTTAGTATTATTTATTTTGATAATTGTAGAGCGGTACATGTTGCTACCTTCCTTTTGAAACCATGTGACTATAATTTGATTCGGTTCAACATGTACATATAGAACCCTTTTTATTGGTATTATGGCGCATGTGTTGTGACATGATATTTTTGTTAGAATATACTATAGAGTATACCTGAGTTATAACCACTTGTGGGGGTACCACAGGCACGTCGTCTTAGCACGAGAGACGTGACACTTACCGTGGCGGTGTGATTAGTCCACGGCGTCTCCATTTTGGGCTCCGGAGGAAGTGGGCCATTTGGTGTTTTGTTGTGGGAGGCGTATGGGTTAACCCTAGTTTTCTGTTCTGCGGATTGGTGATGTTGTGCCAAACACACCTATCCGATTTGCATACATTCGGATTCGCGGTCCAATGTATGATTTGCCTGTGTGGCATTATTTTGATTTGCCTGTGTGGCATTATTTTGATGTGCCTATGTGTCATTATTTTGGTTGCCTGTGTGGCATTATTTTCACTTGCCTGTGTGGCATTAGTTTGTTTTGCCTGTGTGGCAAGATATATTCTTAATCTCACTCGGTATGAAATAACTCCAGCCATTTGATTCAGCCTATTATCTCATTGTATTGGTTTTGTTTGTTTCTGTTCAGTTCTTTTCATTGAGTTAGTTACTTCAGTTCGTTACTTCTTTATTCTTTTATTGGTTTTGTTAATTATGCTGATTCAGATATATTCCATTCAGATCTTTGGATATTATATTTTCGTTCGTTTTTGGACCTGAGGCTTTGATCAGTTTATCTCAGTTGTTTTCGTATATCAGTTGTATATCTTTTGTATATCTATATCCGTACTGGGCAATTGGCTCATGCTGTGTTTTTTTTCGGCAGGTTTGCAGGGGTGATTCAGGGCTAGGGTGATGAGAGAGTTGCCTTTGACCATCTAGGTTGTTTCGAATTTTAAGTTTTGATTATTGTGACTCTATTTGGAGAATTGTATTTAGTACTTTATTAATGGATCACCACTATTAATATTTTGAGGTTATTAGTGCTCTGTTTACTTATTTTGAGGTTTGTTGTGCTTTGTATGTGGCCTCCCTTTCCTATTCGGGAAGGGGGTATTACAGGTATTAAGGACAATTAAGTACTATATTTAATATTTTTCAATCATTATCTTACGTCAAATAATTAGGGACAGAGAGAGTATACTAAACCGCTTGAAAGTTGTGCCTACCGACAAGTTGTTCAAAGTTCCAGTATTTTATTCTGCTACAGCAAATTGGCCACATACAAGACTCAATTGAATCATTCAAGTGATCCATTTTGATTGAATCAAATTGGCCACATACAAGACTCAATTGAGATTTTTACAACTTAAAAAGACCGAATTAAAATTAAATGCCAACTTGGTGGGATAGATATGTAATTTGGCAGAAAAACAAACTCAAGGAACATAAATGAATCAAAATGTCAACTAGTAGGAAAAAATGTCACTTTGGCCGATTAAGGGGCTAGTATAGCGAAAGATATGTAATTCAATCATATATATATATATATAGGATTCCATCCACAGTAACCGGTTATTGGGGAGCAACTCATTTTGGCCAGCCGCTACTACCTGTACCGGCTTATAAAAAAAAATTGTCTAAGGCCGGTACATGTAGTAGCGGCTGGCCAAAATGAGTTGCTCCCCAACAACCGGCTGCTGTGGATGGAATATATATATATATATATATATATATATATATATATATATATATATATATATATATATATATAATGTGTGTGTGTGTGAGAGAGAGAGAGAGAGAGAGAAGGGTAAGTAATTGTGCATTATGATTGGTGGTTGTTGCATTATTATACTCAATTCTAAGATCATCCACTTTTCTTATAGCCCCGTTGTCTTCTTGTTATTAGAGAGAGTAAAAATATTAGGGTTTTTGTGTCTTTTTATTGAGAATAATACATTTAACCAAGTCCTGGTCATAATCATACCAATCAACAGTTTATCTATGCACTACGGGATAGAGATGACTTTCACCACAATATAAGCATGAGAATGGTGACAATGATATAAAGAATCAATCAACTGAGATCAATGATAAATATTAAAGATTTATAATTAAATTTATCCAGAGTTCAAGAATGTCCAAATTGTCAACATGATAACTAATTGTGGAGTAAAATTTAAGAATGATATTCATGTATCAAAAATTATTTGGACAGAAAAGAAACCAATTTTGTCGTGAATAGTACCCGAGAAAATAGTACCCCGTGAATAGTACTCCGAATGAAAATATTGATATTTAATAAGAAAGTTTAGACCAATATTCCAATGAAATTAGATGAAGCGCAAAATTCAAGGATATTCTACTAATTTCAGGAATTATAGAAGCAATACTTATCAAAATAAGTGTAGATTTAGGAATATAAAACAAAATAATATCACTTACATACTAGAGTATGAAAGAAAATAATATTCCTTACGAATATTGAACGAAAATAATATCGTTTACCTTAGTAGGAGAGTAAATCTGACTGGTATAGCGGAGATATTCTTAAGAAAATCTTTCATTATTAGCTACACTCAAAGTATATTTATAATAGAAAGAAATAAGCATAATATTATAGAAGAAGAATTTTCTGATTTTGGTGTGATTTTTATTTCTTAACTAAGCATCATATTTATACAAGAATAGCAGGGCATTAATTATTTAATCACGGATGAACATAACGAATTCACGGACGGATGAATTCGGTGAAAATTAATTTTACTATTCATCATTGTGCAATAAAATATTCTAATAAAACAAAAACTTTATATAAAATATAATACATTCTGATTATAATCTAATAAAATAAATAACTTTATATATATTATAAAAAGTATTCTGTTTTATATAAAAAGTTTTCTGTTTTATTACTATTATAATAATAATAAAACAAAACCGAGACAACTTTCTACCGTCGATTTTGAAAAATGAGTAAGTGAAGGTCCATGTAATAATTCAAACTTGCAACAAATACTTCATGACAAACCCCTCTATTTATATTAAAAATTGAATAAATATTTCTCATAAATCACTTATCTTCAATCAACACATTTTTAATCTTTCAACAATTATTCATCATTAATATTATAACTCACAATATTGACAACCATGTTATTCCTAGGAAAGATGGGGCTTTCCGATAATGATTTCTCCTTATTATCGCGCAATTAAATAACATAACCCCTTTTCTCGACAAAATTTTCAAGACATTATCAATAATGCAAATAATAATATGAATAACTGTGTCGTCTCAATTATTGATTTAATAATATACAATATTGTACAGATGATACTGTGACAATAATTGAATCAATAATATGAGATATTATGCAACAACTACTGTGATAATTATTGAATGAAACTGAGTGACTTCTTACGTAAGCATCAATAATCAGAGATACTGTGCAACCACTCGTATTATTGTACTTTAATCATCGGGTATTTCAACAGTTAACAGTAAAAGTTTTGTCGTTATTTTTTATAAAAAAGTTATTTTTGTCGCTTTCTATATTCGACAGTTATTCCGTTATGTTAGATCCACCAATGATTATGTCGTCGTACGAATATTCCCGACAAAAAAATATTCCCCTACCAAACAAATATTTTATGACAACTTGCTTACTTTACAAAATTTGCACATATCATTCATAATTATACCATTATATCAAATCAACACCTTATTATTCAAAATATTATTTAGAGAAAATTAAATCTTTATTCATAAAAAGTTGGGGTCTTACACTTATTTTCTCAAAGATGTTTCGTGTGACGCCCCCAAAATAGGTCTACACAACCCATCTTGGGTCGCCAGAAATACAACACTACTGACGCAAACTTTTCTATTACAACTATTGAACTGTCATGCAAAATACAATGACACATATATTTTGAGTTTCAATACAAATATTGTAACATATATAATACGACAATATTCATACTCAAATTATTACATGCCATATTAAATACAACAACAAATATTTCAAGTCTTCGAAAGAACACGCGAATATTTATGTCTTCCTCATTCTAATGGAGTGTATTTTGACGCTTTCAAATTCGAGTTCGCATCCCCCATTTCATAATTTAATTAGGATTGCGACTAATTCGAAACACCCCGTTATACCCATGTTCTCTCTGCTAGTCCCAGCTATACTTTTATTACCTTAACATGTGATTTGATCCTGCTTTCTGTGAAATTGATCAACTTAAACTACAAGAAATCACACAAAAAATGATGCTAAAATTTGTCACATAAAGTTCATTTTTCGTCACTAAAAAATTTGGTGACAGAGACCGTCACCGTATGAGCATGGTATTAGGTTTATTTGACAATATTTGATGTCGTCACTAAATATTTTAACTTATGGTGACGATTTACATCATTGTCACTATAATTAATTAATTTTAGTGACGTTAATAGCGTCACTGTTTGAATGAAACTTTCGTCACTCTATATTATGTTTCGTCATCAAAACTTGGTGCATTAAATGACAAAAATCATTTTTCGTCATTAAATGATATTGTTTTAGTGACGAAAAATATATTACTCTATTTAAATCATCTAATTTTAATGACGACAATATTGTCATATTTATGATTATTCTTTCGTCATGTTATTGTGTTTATCGTCACCAAAAATAAAAAAATAAATGACGACAGAACAATTCGTCACCTAATAATATATTTAACATGACAATTATGCCGTTGTCATTTCATATTTTAAATAATATTACAAAATAATTTATCACCAAAGAGTTATTTTTGGGACACATTTTTCAATGTCACTTATTGAATACTTATGGTGACGATGCATCTCGTCACAAAAAGAGTTACTAATAGTGACAAAATTAGTTGTTGTGGCTAAATGAATATATAACAGTGACGATATAGTTTGTCACCAAAGAGTTAATTTCTATGACACATTTTTCTGTCACTAATTGAATACTTATGGTGACGATAAAACTCGTTACATAAAGATCTATTAATAGTTACAAAATTAAAAGGCATCACTAAATGATATATAATAGTGACAGCATAACTTGTCACCAAATAATTAATATTAGTGACAATATCAGTTGTCATAACTAGATGAATATATATAATGACAATACTATTAATTCTAAAGAGTTAATATTATTCGTCTTTAAATTTTAATTTTCATTGACCAAATATTATTTGCCAATAAATGATTATAAATCGTGATAATATAAGAGACAAAAGGCAATAAACATATAAAATAAAAAGTAATTATCTTATAAAAAAATAGTAGATTCACTGATTCAACAAAATACCCAACTATCTAGGCAATAAAAAATTGTTTAAATAATCTAAGTACCACAAAACCAAATTATATAATTCAAAAAGTTAAAATTCTAAAATCCATATCCTAAGAAAATGCTTAATTAAAACATTCAACCTTGTGGTTATTGACCTTCCAGAAAAAACTCTATCTGCAAATCAAAAAAATATATAGACATAAATCAGTCAAATAGTTATGAAATTAAAAAAGAAATGTATATAAAGAAAGAAATGTTTAAATAATAAATTGTGAGTTTTCCAGAACTATAACTATAGCATTACTAAAAAACTTATTCTATCTTTTTAGGCCCATAAATTATGTAAATTATATTTACTTCATTCAAAAGTTTTTAGTTTTAGGATGTTGTAACTGCAAACAGAAACAAGTTTTACCTTAATTTAGTTCGACTTCCTACAACTTATTCCAAAATGGGAAACCATCAACTTCGTAATTAGGTAAAGTACTACTAGAAAGTTTTTTTATCATGAAGAAGAAATTTACACTACCTGAAATATGGTTAGCCATGCTCCGATTGTAACACCCCAGTCCCACATCGAAAGATAGGGGGAAAATTTGTCTGCATATAAGGAATTAAGTAACTACCAATAGTACCTTAAAGTCATGACCTTTTGGGAGCCTGTGGTGGGCTAGATGACCCAAGAAGATACTATTGGGCCAGTGGTTTGAGGCCTTATTTGGATGGATTTGATTCGATTTGGACTTGGGATTTGACCCAAGATTTGTTCCGGACTCGGGATTTGACCCGGGTTGTTTCATATGGTATCAGAGCCGACTCTCGAAAGCTCGGGTCGGGTCATCCGATCGGGTTGCCGGAGATGGGGACACGAAGGCTGGTGGTATTATCCCACAATGGAGAGATGAAGGTCCGGAGGTGGGGACACGAATCCAGCCGGTATTATCCCACAATGGAGAGATGAAGGTCCGGAGCTTGTTATTACCAATGCAGCAAAAGCAAATGCAGGAGGGAACGCACAGACAAACATCATGATCATTCTGAACTTCAATGCCATCTCCAGTAAATCTGCATGTAGTTTGAAGTGTTATCAGCTGAAGATTGGAAAAATCATTTGGAACATTCATAGCTTAACCGAAACATGGGCCTGAAATATCACATATTTCATATAAAATAGCAACAAGTTAAACTGAAAAGAGGAAAATAGACTGCATAAGGATTAAGCAGCAATCATTAACAAGGTTTCCAATGTTTGAAAGATACCCTGAACCTATTTTAAGTTGGTTTAAGTCTGATTCAACCATGTCATCAGTAACTCTCAAGTCCATGGCAAAAGATGCTAACATTAAGACTCCCATAGTTTTAGCTGCTATATCATTTTAATACTCAAGCATCTGTTGCTTATATTACTAGGAAAGCTTGCCTGAACTTGAATTTCAACCAGCAGCAAGCAATAAAAGGAACAAAAATTGTACATCACTATCAAAGTACATAGAAATTTCAGACAATAAAAAAGAAGACTTCATTGAACAATCCATTGTCAATTCTTCACAAGTTCCTACAAGTCTCCACAGAACCTTAAAATTTCTGGTCCAACAGTGGATTCAATTTATACAGATCATTCTTTTCAAAACAAAGCCAGATTTTTGATTGGTAGGCGGTCAAAGCTTCCCTTGTCATCAACATTCTATCACATGCCTATGCTTTTGTCACTATTTACCTTAAAAGATCAAGTAACAAGAATTTTTAGGCTAGATCATTGTGAACATAAAAATTAATGAGAGGATAAATTTTGCTGACCTTCGGTAAAGAGAGATAACATCTTCATTTAAGGATGGTGTTTCCAGAAATAAATCACCAGTCTTTCACAACAACGGTTTCCATTTGAAAGTCTTGTGGACCACAACATTCATTCCATTCAAACCACAGCTTCGCTATAGACTCCTTCCTGAAACAAGTGGAGTGGTCTTCCTCCTCGGGTGAGCCTGAAGCAACCAGACGATAGGTGAACACCTTCTTCACCTGGCCTGGTCGGAATGCACGACCAATTGCCTGACGAGTGACTGATGGATTTAAATTCACATTCAATATAATTATCCGCGAGGCCCCAACAAGTGAAATTCCTTCACCGCATGCATTGATCGATCCAAAGAAAACTTTGGCATCTGGGGAGTTGTTAAACTGCTCAATGTGCACCTCTCGGACCTCATTCTCTGAATCACCAGTGATCACAAATATTTCCTTGCCTAGACTCGAACCCTTGAATTTTACTGTCAATCTCTCCAAGAACTTCATCGGCAAAAGGTATTGACTGATGAAAACTAGGAGCTTCTCACCACTTGATTCACCCAAGCGGAGCAGATTAAGATAAAATTTTGCTTTTACTCATCTCTCATCTAATTTCTCTAGCATTTCGTCAATCCTTACCTGATCAACTCTGTCTTTGACTGAAGTATTCTTTGAAAGATGTTTTAATTGTGGGTGCACATAAAGTGCACTGCCATCAGAACTGATCTTAAATTTTCTTCCCAACTTCTTCAATTCTACAACTTCACGTTTCTGTCTTGGGCTGAGATTTAGAAATACTGTGAAGTCAACAAGGCCCAGTAATTCATCTAGAAAATAGCAACAGTAGGATGACTTTGCCCAATCTGCATGCGGACAAATATAGTGTTAGGTTTGTAATATTCATGAGCGCAATCAAATTGCACAAAATTAGCGGAAACGTGTAAAATCAGAGTTTAAAAATTTACAAACCATAAACCCGGATCATCCTTTATGCACAATTATTAATTAAACGAAAAAGAAAGAACAAGAACCATACCCTTGAAGATCCTAGCTTCCTCAGGTACAAGTTCACCTCCAATCCTTTTCGCGTTCAACTTGAATCCACCGGGTTTGGTTCCTTCCTTTGATCAACGTTAGCCACCCATGTGTTTGGCCTCTAGAGGTGATCCACCAAGGAAGAAGAAGAATTCAAGAAGATGGGTATTTGGCTCAAACCCTAGTTTTCTATCTCTATAGAAAAAGGGGCGTACTCTCCAACCTTTTAATTAATTAAGCTCCCTAATCTTATTAGGGATAATTAATTAAACTCCTTTAACTAATTTTTCTCCTAATCCAATTAGGAATAAATGAGAGTACTTATATTAAATTAATTCCTAAACTCCTTTAGAAATAATAATAATTGTAATAATATTAATAAGACTCCTCTTATTAATTTATATTTAATATTACTAAAATATTAAATAATAAATATTAAGCTATTTAATTTATTCTATCACCATAGATTAAATTAAATATACTTAACATATTATTACGATTATGCCATTAACTTCTTAAATAATTATTCTTCCTTTTATGGTGTGACCCTTTAGGTTCTCCATATTAAACCGGTTGTGAATAAATCAATTAGAACAATTCTAATCTTATTTAAATAAATAAATTAAACTAATAATTTATTTAAATAAATAATATTTATTCTACAATAGGGATAAGCCTCCCTAGCGGTCAACGACTTTCCAGATAATATAGATTTCAACATTAATCATAAAAGAACCTTTGAGTAAATAGTTGACGTACAATTCAATCCTTCCACCATACAATGTCCCAATTAAATATAAGACATGGAATAACTGTCAAGTCTTATTTTATTCAATTATATGTTTTTCGATCCTTAAATGCACAACACCAAATAATGCAAATTAGAAACTCCTTTCTAATTTCATTCAGCCTTGGCCAAGGACTACTGGGTTGTCATTTATCGAATCACATAGGACATTTCTCTTCTTTTACTAGAAGTGGTAGATTCTTTATTGATCATACATTATCTCCATGTACAACTTATTATACCCAAGCATACCATTTGATATACCCTAAGGGTCTTAAGGAATAAGTCAAAGTATAACTCATCATACACAAGATATTATGATGATCTCAAGTCCAAGGATCACTTGTACTACTATCACTACAGGAATTTCTATTGACGTGCAAGTAAAACTCCATTAGGTATTCCTTAGCGAGTCACGTTCAGTGAACTTATTCTCTAATAAGCACCTACATACTTGCTTTAGTGTCTCCACACAAATGATCATGAGATCAATCATCCTCATCCAATGAGCAAGCAGCGTATGTACCAATCTATCCGGATTCACTAATCCCCAATTTAGTAATCCAACGATTGGGAACTATTTTAGTTTTAAGCTTTCTAAGAATTTAGATCTCATTAGAATGATCATCATCATTATTCTAAAAGCATTGCTTAAAACTATGGGTTTATCACATATTATAAAACAGCATCATGTAGATAATTAAAAGCCTTTAATAAATTAATACTTTTTATTAATAAATGAATAAGATTGTTTACAAAGTATATGCTTTATCATCAAACATGATTGGCTTGTGTGCATACTACTTTCAATCTCCCACTTGCACTAAAGCCAATCGTCATGGTATCTCATACTCTTCTTCTCTAAGTGACGATTATCCTGCTGTTGGATAAGCTTTAGTTAATGGATATGTAATGTTGTTCTTGAAAGTCTACTATCTCTATAGTGATTTTCCATCTTTCAATGATTCCTATAATCAAATGAAAGTGCCACAACACATGTTTGGATCCAAGATGAGACTTAGGAACTATTCCTAGTTCTATAATGAACTTTTCATCCAAACAATCAACTTGTAGCTTCATTTATAGCTATATACTTTGTCTTTATCACTAAACCAACAACTATTTGTTGTTTGGAACCTTTCCAATTTACTGCACCACCGTTCAAGGTAACCCTTTACCTTAAAGTGGATTTTCTGTCGTCTTGGTCTGTCTGAAAAACTTGAGTCTATTAAGACCTCTAGTTTTAATTCAGACTCACCATAAATTTTAATCACATCCTTAGTGCTGGTTAAGTAATTTAAGATATTTTCACCGTCTCACAGTGAACTTCTCCATAATATGATTGATCAACATCAGGTCTCATATATTTCATTGCATACATGATTGTCACTCATGTGATCTCTCTTTTTAGGAGTCTGTGGGGACTATTAAGAGAGATACACTCCATGGCTCATCAACATGAGACAGCCCATGGAGTTTGCCATGCTAAACGACTTTAGCATCAAATGAATATACGTTCCTTGGGTTAAGCCGGGCATCCTTTTAAATCTATCTATATAGATTTTCATCCCCAATTAAGATACCCTTCCCAAATCATTCATGGAGGAATGTTTAGACAACTTTATCTTTATTGATTTTAGCATTGGCATGTCATTTCTTATCCGTATTATATCAACATATAATACCAGAAATGTCACGACGCTCCCACTGACACTTTTGTACACACTAGGTTCATTCTTATTTTTGATAAATTCAAACTCTTTTGATTATCATATCAAAATGAATGTTCCATTTTTGAGAAGATTGCTTCAATCCATTTCTCTGAGTGTCTACAACTTTTACCTCATCGTATGTAACTGGATCATCATCTTCTATGATATGTACCTCATCATCATCATCCATGATGAATCCATACCTCCTAGGTATCTTCGGTACTATTCCAGATTTACGATTCGGTTGTGGTACAATATGTCTATCTATAGGTTCCTCTTATTTGACTTGTATTGTTTTGTGGTTCTTGAACTTTTCAAGATGTATTATCCTCCCACTAGCCCCTTCAATAAACACCTTTATCTTAGAAGGCAGCATGTTTCGCAACAAACACCTTTTGCTAAGTAGGATTATAGAACATATGCCCTAAACTTACTTTAGGATGTCCCACAAATCTGTACTTGTCAAATTTTGTCCCAAGCTTATCCTTTGAAACTGTTTCACATAAGTTGGACAACCCCTTATCTTAACATACTTAAGATTAGGAATCCTCCATGTCCATAACTTTTATGGAGTCTTGGGGCTGGATTTTGAGGTTATCTTTTCGTAGATATGCATCTATTTCTAGGAGATGATCCTAAAGGGATACTGGAATGTCGGTAAAATCATTATGGACCGCACCATGTCCAACAAGGTACGATTTTTTCATTCAGATACATCAATTAATTATTACGTATCAGGAGGCGTCCATTATGAGAAAACCATTTGAGATGATCTAGAAACTTATTGCACAAGTATTTATTCCTTGATCTAATCAAAGAATCTTAATACTTTGCCAATTTATTTTACTTTTGAATTCTTTGAACCTTTCAAATAATTCACACTTGTATTTCAACAAGTACATACATTCAACTCTTTGAATGATCATCTCCTTTTCTTATACTAGTTTGTTCAATTTGCAAAATATATTTTTTACGTAAGTCAAGTATATAAAATCCATTAAGTAATATTCCAGTCCTATGTAAAACATTATTATTATAAATAGAACAACAATTGTTCTTAATTATAATACCAAAGATTTCATTGTCCAACAATAAAATGGAAATAATGTTTCCAACGAGAACTGGAATACAATAACAACTTATTGACTTAATAGACTTGCCCGTAGGCATTGCTAAACTATAAGTTCCTATGGCTAATGCAGCAACCTTTGCTTCATTTCCCATACATAGGTTTACTTATATTTGTTTAGCTTTCTACTTCTACTTTGTCCCTTCATAAATCTATATTTATGATAACCAAAGTCGGTATCCAATACCCAAGTAGAACCTTGACTTAAAAAAAAATTTATTTTAAATCATGAACAAATTTGTATTTGTAACCGAAACTTCACTAAGCTTCTTTGGTTAGCCTCTGCAAGATGCTTCTCGCAGTTTCTTTCCAGTGTCTAGGCTTATTGCAGTGGAAGCAAACTCCTTTGCTATCCGTATCAGTTTTGTTCTTATTATCCTTTGTCTACGCCTTTTTGTTTACCTTCTATGAATCGTTCTTCTTTTCAGAAGATCCTTTGGCCCCTACCAGTAAGACATGATTTTTCTTGGTTGGAAAGTGACTCAATATTTTTCAAAATGTTAAGCAAATCAGCGAGGCTGGTCTTTAGCTTGTTCATATAAAAAAATTTCACAACAATTGTGAAATGAGTCCGGAAGTGAGTGCAAGATCAAATCTTGGCTCAACTCTCCATCCATGACAAAACCCGTTGACCTAATTGATCAATCAAATTGATTATGTTAAGGACTTTTATCTGTACTGTAGTGTCATCGGTCATTCTAGATCGGAAGAGCTCTTTAGATATCTGATATCTACCAGTCCTACTTTCCTCACCATCAACTACTTGATGTGCAGGAATATAATAGGAGCATCCATAGTTTCGTGCTGACGCTGAAGCTCGTTACTCATGGATGTGAGCATGATGCATTGAGCCAACTGTGCATCATCTTGCCACTTTCTAAAAGTAGCAATCTCTTCCTCGGAGGCATTGTCTGCAACCATTGCAGGGATAGGCGTATTAAGGACATAAGATAGCTTTTCAGCCGTGAGAACTATTCTCAAATTCCTTAACCAATCCGTTTAATTCGATCCGGTTAATTTAGCATCTAATATGTTATGCAGTGATAGTAATTTAGACATTGTAAAAATCTGTAAATGAATTTGTAATTTACAACATTTTAACATACATTCTTTTATTAATTACCAAAATAAATTAGGTCTTATTTTAAATTGGTATCTCCCACTATTTTCTTCAAACTATATTACCCTCACTTATATAGTTCGGCAAAATCCAATTAAAGATATGCTAGTGAGAATAAGGATCCCATTTCAAATGTATATAGCCTTGTGTGTGCACAACAAACTATATATAAATAAATAGGTAGACAACTCTTGTCAATTACATCAACTATATAACTCCTTGTATTTTGCCTCTTAAATCGTAATGGTCAAGTGTGTGCACATCCGAACTAAAATGATTTAAGTTAAGTCAGACCCAGCATTTCCATATAAGTGAAGAGAAAACTACAGCCCTTGTGTGTGCACAACAAAGCAGTAATGTTCAATTCCTTATAAACATCATATGTAATAAAAACAACATCTCAAATATTTAATACTCGCCTTGTGTGTGCACAACAAACTCATATTAAATATTCAATACTCTATTATTTCTATCATGCTAGAAGGCGACGTTCGATATTCCAAATATCTTTGAACGTTACAACTTAATATAAAATATTTGAGGGTTTTGTTATTAATTTGTCTCATCTTGTTTAGCGCGCATGCACATATATATATAAAATACGCGTCATATTAATTAACATGCGAAGCATGTTTGCATAATATATAATATATATAATATAAGCATGCACATATAGAATACTATATTCTACCTGGATTGATTATAGACTTTTATTCTAGTTTGGTTCACTAGAGCCACCAAGTGAACCAAAAGGTCAAACCCTAGGGGTGCAAGAATTAATATTTAAATATAACTATTACATTTAAACCCGGGCTCCATTACAAACGGGTCTTCACGCGCTCCTTGCTCCTTGATCTCTAATTCTTCAAAATAATTCTAACTATTCCTATTACAAAACTATTTAAAATAAATAGAAACCTTAATCAGCAGTCAAGTGGAAGTACATAGGAGGGAGATAGAATTTACATTAAGAAAAATTAGAGAAGTCGAGGTACGCAGACCCCATTTATTAAAACCCATATATTCAAGCATCCAACTAAAATAAAATCCAATCGCATTGGTCAATAGTCCATAATCAATCCCATTTATTATCATACACATCACCATATGCATCAATAAATAACATTCATCTCATGAATAATAAACATTTAATATATATATATATATACTGATATCATTTAATGGGCAAATTTAGTTAGTATAAAATCTATTTTTGAATCAAAATAAACTCCTTTATTTCAATCTAAATTTAAATCAAAATAAAACTATTTTATTTTAATTTATCCAATTTTGAATAAAATAATCTATTTTATTTTAATCAAAATTTTAATCAAAATAAACTCTTTTATTTTAATTAATTATGGAATCCAATTCCAAGTAAAAAAAATAAAACTTCTTTATTAAAAGAAACACGGTTTCTCTTTCCTATTCACAAATAAACTCCTTTATTTTGAATAATATGAAATCTTATTTCATATCTAAATAAACTCCTTTATTTAAGGAAATTAGGATTCTCTTTCCTATTCAATAATAAACTCCTTTATTTTGAATAATATGAAATCCTATTTCATATTTAAATAAACTCCTTTATTTAAGGAAACATGGATTCTTTTTCTATTCACAAATAAACTCCTTTATTTTGAATAATATGAAATCCTATTTCATATCTAAATAAACTCCTTTATTTAAGGAAACATGAAATCCAATTTCAACTCCAATTAGTTAACATGGAATCAAATTCCAACTCTAATTGGTTAGCATGAAATACAATTTTACAATTAAAATAAATCTTTTATTTTAAGATTAAAATAAACCTTTTATTTTAAAATTAAAATAAACTTTTATTTTAATTATAAAATAATTAAAAATAATATATATATATATATATATATATATATATATATATTATCGTATATATATATATAGTTATATTATATATATATATATATACGTTAACTTTTTTTTAGAGTATATATATACGTTAACTTTATATATATATATATATATATATATATATATATATATATATATAGAGGCCGGATCCTGTCCGGACTCCCGGACAGGTTTAAAATCCGGACCTTTTTTTTTTTTTTTTTTTTTGCTTTTTTTTTTTTGAAACAACTAAAAAAAAAAAAAAAAATTTATGGAATTGGAATTTTTACATTATACAGTGTTTTGGGTGTGATTTGGATGCCTATAACGAAACATGTCTGTACAGTCTGGGCAGACTGTACATACATTGGTTGGTGTAGGTATTAAAAACACACCCAAAACACTGTTTTTTTGAAAAATTTCAGTTCCATAAATTTTTTTTTTTTTTTTTTTAGTTGTTCTACAAAAAAAAAAAAAAAAAAAAAAATTTTTTTTCAGGTCCGGATTTTTTTTTAGAGTATATATATATACGTTAACTTTATATATATATATATATATATATATATATATATATATATATATATATATAATATGCCAAATCCTTAAAAAAAACGTGTAACCTTTTAAAAAAAAAACCAGTGGACATGCACGGAATCGCGTGCTACTCCTTGAATTTAAAAAAAACGGCAGGTGATTTTGTTTTTTTTTTATTATTAAATTTTATACAATAAATTATGCCCAAATAAATTGTTCTAAACATATATCAATATACATATCAAATTAAAACAATTAATAATTTGTATAAAGATTTGGCTTTGATGCCACTGTTTGGGTTTGTAATATTCATGAGCGCAATCAAATTGCACAAAATTAGCGGAAACGTGTAAAATCAGAGTTTAAAAATTTACAAACCATAAACCTGGATCACCCTTTATGCACAATTATTAATTAAACGAAAAAAAAAGAACAAGAACCATACCCTTGAAGATCCTAGCTTCCTCAGGTACAAGTTCACTTCCAATCCTTTTCGCGTTCAACTTGAATCCACCGGATTTGGTTCCTTCCTTTGATCAACGTTAGCCACCCATGTGTTTGGCCTCTAGAGGTGATACACCAAGGAAGAAGAAGAATTCAAGAAGATGGATATTTGGCTCAAACCCTAGTTTTCTATCTCTATAAAAAAAGGGGCGTACTCTCCAACTATTGGAATTACGTATTCTAATAATACGTCAACCTCTCTCACACCCATAATAAGACTCCTCTTATTTATAGATGTGGGCAACCCCTCCTTAACAATTAAGGAATTGGGTTTTATTTTAATTAATTAAACTCTTTTAATTAATTAGACTCCTAATCTTATTAGGAATAATTAATTAACCTTTTAATTAATTAAGCTCCCTAATCTTATTAGGGATAATTAATTAAACTCCTTTAACTAATTTTTCTCCTAATCCAATTAGGAATAAATGAGAGTACTTATATTAAATTAATTCCTAAACTCCTTTAGAAATAATAATAATTGTAATAATATTAATAAGACTCCTCTTATTAATTTATATTTAATATTACTAAAATATTAAATAATAAATATTAAGCTATTTAATTTATTCTATCACCATAGATTAAATTAAATATACTTAACATATTATTACGATTATGTCATTAACTTCTTAAATAATTATTCTTCCTTTTATGGTGTGACCCTTTAGGTTCTCCATATTAAACCGATTGTGAATAAATCAATTAGAACAATTCTAATCTTATTTAAATAAATAAATTAAACTAATAATTTATTTAAATAAATAATATTTATTCTACAATAGGGATAAGCCTCCCTAGCGATCAACGACTTTTCAGATAATATAGATTTCAACATTAATCATAAAAGAACCTTTGAGTAAATAGTTGACGTACAATTCAATCCTTCCACCATACAATGTCCCAATTAAATATAAGACATGGAATAACTGTCAAGTCTTATTTTATTCAATTATATGTTTTTCGATCCTTAAATGCACAACACCAAATAATGCAAATTAGAAACTCCTTTCTAATTTCATTCAGCCTTGGCCAAGGACTACTGGGTTGTCATTTATCGAATCACATAGGACATTTCTCTTCTTTTACTAGAAGTGGTAGATTCTTTATTGATCATACATTATCTCCATGTACAACTTATTATACCCAAGCATACCCTTTGATATACCCTAAGGGTCTTAAGGAATAAGTCAAAGTATAACTCATCATACACAAGATACTATGATGATCTCAAGTCTAAGGATCACTTGTACTACTATCACTACAGGAATTTCTATTGACATGCAAGTAAAACTCCATTAGGTATTCCTTAGCGAGTCACATTCAGTGAACTTATTCTCTAATAAGCACCTACATACTTGCTTTAGTGTCTCCACACAAATGATCATGAGATCAATCATCCTCATCCAGTGAGCAATCAACGTATGTACCAATCTATCCGGATTCACTAATCCCCAATTTAGTAATCCAACGATTGGGAACTATTTTAGTTTTAAGCTTTCTAAGAATTTAGATCTCATTAGAATGATCATCATCATTATTCTAAAAGCATTGCTTAAAACTATGAGTTTATCACATATTATAAAATAGCATCATGTAGATAATTAAAAGCCTTTAATAAATTAATATTTTTTATTAATAAATGAATAAGATTGTTTACAAAGTATATGCTTTATCATCAAACATGATTGGCTTGTGTGCATACTACTTTCATATAGTTGGTTGGAGAAAACTGACAAATTAACAAGAGACAACATATAACAAAATGATATACCAACCAAATCGTAAACACGGTACACTATTAGCATGAGTATATAAAATGTGACCAGCTTGGTTGGTGTTAGTAAGAAACTAGAAGAGAATAAAAGGTTTAAGATCAATGACTATACTCTTTTTGGATCTCTCATTATGTCTATATAGAAAATAGAATAATGAACTTCAATTAAAATACTTTATGAATGAAGCACATTCAGAATAAGAATTGAGCCAAGCAGAGCTCAAATAGCCCATTTTTTTTAGCATATTGATCATGTGTTTATAAGCTTAATTGTGGAGGTTGATAAATCAAACAGCTCGAGAAAATGTTCAGGCGATTTAACAAATAAACAAAATAAATTAGCTTATAATGCAAGATTTAGTATTTTGTAGAAATTATGGAAGTTCAAACCACACTGCAAAAGTGTAGACTGTAGACTGCGTGTAGACTGTAAACCACCCAAAAGGGTTCTCTCTCTAAAAAGAGAGTGTAGACTGTAGACTGCGTTTTTTGTTCAAGTCTAGTGAGAGAGAAAAAGTGTGAGAGTGAGTAGACAATTTTACTTGCTTAGCTGTTGTCATCAATGTGCACTCTGCACCGTCCGATGCTTCATGAACGGTGGAGATGTAATCAAGAAATTTCTCTCTATATATCAAAATCAGAAAGGAACAACGCTACTTTAAAAAATATTTTTTTTAAAAATGAATTTTAAAAAAACTATCTTAATTTTTTTTAAACAATTTTATTTTTTAAAAGAAATTTGAAAAAAATAAAAATGTGATCCAATGCCAAACTAACCGGTATTGTAACTCTTTTTAAACTTTTTTTTAAAAAAATAAATTTATAAAAAAGAAGAGTAAGATGTAACATCACTTTAACTGACGTTTGAATTTTATTTTATTTTTTTTTAATTTCTTTGATCTCTTGTATTTGTTTACAAACATCAATATTTTTTTATGTTTATTCTCTGTCATCGGCGTTGAAAATGAAGGACTATATAAGACTTCTGCTATAAAAAAATAAAAATACAAATTTTAACGCCAATTAAAGTGACGTTGGATCTTATTCTTCTTTTTTATAAATTCGTTTTTTAAATTTAAATAAAATAGGGATAAAATTGATATTACATTAATATAAATCAAACTAACTTATTAGGAATGACTTATAAGTCATTTTTAAATAACTTTATTTTGTTTTAGTTCATAAAACATAATAAATTATTTTTCATCTTTTATGTTTTCTCTTAGAACTGATAGTATTATAATTTAATTTTATAATATATTTAGAAAAAAGATAAAAGGAGAACTAGGAATAGCTAGGGGTATACAATTACTATTTTTCTTTTTATATTTTATTTTTTGACTTGAAAATATGTTCATGATTTAAGTTACTCACTTTGTCTATCGTTTATTGAAAAACGGATGTCAAGCTTTCTTAGCTCATGTCACAGATTTAAACAAAAATACGTCAGTTTTGAACGATATTTTTATTGTTAATAAATTTCCTGACGTATTCCCCGAAGAACTCCCTGACCTACCCCCAGAGTGTGAAATTGAATTTTGTATCGACCTTGAACCCGGTATAAAACCCATTTCCAAAGCCCCATATCGAATGGCTCCTATTGAACTTCAGGAGTTAAAAACCCAACTGCAGGAATTGTTAGACATTGGATTTATTCGTCCTAGTACTTCTCCTTGGGGTGCTCCTTTTCTATTCGTGAAAAAGAAATATGGGAGTATGCGACTTTGTATTGATTATCGGGAGTTGAATCATGTTACCATCCAAAATAGGTATCCATTACCACGAATTGATAACCTGTTTGACCAGTTGCAAGGAGCCAAATTCTTTTCAAAGATTGATCTTCGTTCCTGGTATCACCAATTGAAGATTAGAATCGATGACATTCCAAAGACGGCTTTCAGAACTCGGTACGGGCATTATGAATTCCTAGTCATGTCCTTTGGATTGACTAATGCTCCTGCTACCTTCATGGATATGATGAACCGAGTATTCAAGGAATATTTGGATCACTTTGTGGTCATCTTTATTGATGACATCCTTATTTATTCCAAAAGTCGTGAAGATCATGAGCAACACTTGAGGCTGACACTCCAAAAGCTTCGTGAATATAAGCTTTATGCCAAGTTAAAGAAATGCGAGTTCTGGCTTAATGAAGTAGCATTCCTTGGGCACGTGGTATCAAGTCATGGAATATCTGTTGACCCAGCAAAGATTGAAGCTATTCAAAGCTGGGAACAACCTAAATCAGTGACCGAAGTACGTAGCTTTCTCGGTTTAGCTGGTTATTATCGGAGATTCGTGGAAGGATTTTCTCTAATCGCTACTCCATTGACTCAGCTGACTCAGAAATATACAAAGTTCTGTTGGAATGAAGAATGTGAGAAGAGTTTTCAAGAACTCAAGAGGAGACTCATTTCAGCACCTGTTCTGACAATACCATCTGGCTCGGAGGGATTTGTCATCTACAGTGATGCTTCGGGAAAAGGGCTGGGATGTGTTCTCATGCAACATGGAAAAGTCATAGCCTATGCCTCGCGACAACTCAAAGATTATGAGAGGAATTATCCTACTCATGATCTAGAGTTGGCAGCTGTTGTCTTTGCACTTAAAATTTGGGGGCATTACTTGTATGGGGAGAAAATGGAGATCTTTACGGATCATAAAAGCCTCAAATATTTCTTCACTCAAAAGGAACTCAACATGCGACAACGAAGTTGACTTAAACTATTGAAAGATTATGATCATACCATCCAATACCATCCTGAAAAAGCGAACGTGGTAGCTGACGCATTGAGTAGAAGATCACATGCAAGTTCGAGTGCGATATTGTCAACGCAATGGCCCATTTTGTGTGACTTGCAAAGGATGGAGATAGAGTTAAAGACTCCAGGGACGCATGTGACGATGACGAATATGCGAGTAGAACCGACTTTAATCGATAAAGTTAAAGCTGCTCAAGCTACAGACCTGGAGCTGATGCGTATGAGGAAGAAAGTGCAAGAAGGTGCTATACCGGAAGCAAGAATCGATGAAGAAGGAATACTTCGAGTCAACTCCAGACTTTGTGTTCCTAACGATCCTGATTTAAAGTATAAAATCATGATGGAGGCTCACAATACACCGTTTGCAATCCATCCTGGGAGTACCAAAATGTATCATGATATTCGTCATACATTTTGGTGGAGCAATATGAAGAGAAAGATAGCGTTGTTTATCTCAAGGTGTCTAACTTGTCAACGAGTTAAAGCGGAGCATCAAGTACCAAAAGGTCCATTGCAACCACTTGAAATTCTAGAATGGAAGTGGGAGCACATTACCATGGATTTCGTTACCGATCTTCCTAAGGTTTCTCAAGGCATAGATGCGATTTGGGTCATTGTTGATAGATTGACCAAGTCTGCTCATTTCTTACCGATACGAGAAACTTATACACTTGAACGTCTTGCTCGTATGTACATAAACGAGATTGTAAGACTGCATGGTATGCCGGTATCCATAGTTTCTGATCGAGACCCAAGATTTACTTCACGATTTTGGGTTAGTCTGCAAAAAGCTATGGCCACAGACTTACGATTTAGCTCGGCATATCATCCTCAGACGGACGGACAGTTGGAGAGGACTATTCAAACTCTCGAAGATCTATTAAGACTCTGTGTCCTTGATTTCAAGGGAAGTTGGGACAAATTCTTACCATTGGTGGAGTTTTCCTACAACAACAATTATCAAGCAAGTATTGGCATGACTCCATTCGAAGCGTTGTATGGAAGAAAGTGTCGTTCTCCAGTATGCTGGGATGAGGTGGGTGAAGCAACGTTGTTGGGACCGGAGTTGGTACGTATGACTATGGAAAAGATTCAAACGATCCGACAACGTATAAAAACCTCACAAAATCGACAAAAGAGTTATGTTGATCTTCATCGAAAGAACGTGAAATTCAATATAGGAAATCATGTGTTGTTACGTGTTACTCCATGGAAAGGAGTTACAAGATTTAGAAAGAGAGGAAAACTCAATCCTCGATTCATCGGTCCATTTTTAATCCTCGATCGAGTAGGAACTGTGGCCTATAGACTCGCTTTACCGCCAAGTATGTCTCGTTTTCATAACGTTTTTCACATATCCATGTTACGTAAATATGTGAAAGACCCGAACCACATTATTGAGTTAGAACCGGACGAAATAGCGGAAGATTTGACGTATGAAGAGGTTCCTGTTCAAATCTTGGATAAGAAGGAATATATTCTACGCTCCAAGGTTATACCTCAAGTCAAAGTGTTGTGGAGAAACCACGATGTTGAGGAAATGACTTGGGAGTTAGAATCTGAAATGAAATCAAGGTATCCTTACCTCTTCGACATACCAGGTACGTACCCTAATTTCTAGGGCGAAATTTCATAAGAAGGGGAGGTTGTAAGACCCCAAATTTTATAAATAAAGATGAATTTTCTATAAATATTATTTTTGAATATTATGGAATAAATTTGATATAATGTTATAGTTGTGGATAATATTTATAAATTTTGCAAAGTACGCAAGTTGTTATAAAATATTCGTTTGGTCGGGGAATATTCTTTTTGTCGGGGAATATTCGTACGACGACACAATCATTGGTGGACCCCACAACGGAAGTATTGTCGTAGTTAGAAAACGACAAAATTATCTTTCTATAAAAATAACGGCGGAGGTGTTACCGTTAAAACTGTTGAACTACTCGTTAGTAAAAGTACAGTAATACGCGTGGTTGCATAGTAGCACACGGTATTGATTATTGATGCTTACGTGAGAAGTCACTCAGCTATACTCAATTATTGCTACAGTAATTGCTGCATCATATCTTTTATATTATTGATTCAATTATTGTCACAGTATCATCTGTATAATATGTTATATTATTAAATCAATAATTGAGACAACAAGTTATAAATGATTAATAATTGTTGAAAGATTAATTATGTGTTGATTAAAAATAAATTAATTTATGGTAATATTTATTCAATCCTTGATGTATATAAAGAGTCTGTTATTGAGACGTTTGTGGTAAGTTTGGTTATTTTATGGGGGGCCCATATGTCATTATCTAAGAGTCTCATTAGTCAATAGTAATTACTTTCGTCAATAGTAATTACCTTCATCAATAGTAATTATTTTCGTCAATAGTAATTACCTTCGTCAATAGTAATTATTTTCGTCAATAGTAATTATTTTCGTCAATAGTAATTACCTTCGTCAATAGTAATTACCTTTGTAAATAGTAATTACCTTTACTAGACGTCAAACCACTTGCCGTTTCACATTACAGGCGTCGAACCAATTGTCGTTTCACATTACAGGCGTCAAACCACTTTTCTTTTCATATCACCAGTCGTCAAACCACTTGCCTTTTCACATGGCAAGTGCTAAGCTAGAAATCTTCTATAAATAGAGGCCTAGTGCTTCATTATTTTTCACGAATTCATTCAAGCTATAGAGAGAGAAAGTATAGAGAGAATAAGAGAGAAAGAAGAAGAGTATTCGGTTACTACACTACTGCATTATTCAATCTCCTAATAAAGTAAGGGGTGTTATTCTTTCTTCTTGAAGAGAACTTATGTTATTCCATTCTTTGTTATTCTGTTGGAATAACCTGTAAAAGTGGCATACCCTATACATGACCTGTATACGCGGTATACCCTATACTTGGTGAAATCCTTATGTTATTCCATTCATTGTTATTCTGCTGGAATAACCTGTATACGCGGAATACCCTATACTTGGTGACATCCATTTACTATTCTGTCTTTATATTTCTGTCGGAATATCCTGTCTGTGCTATACGCCGGACCTGGTTCCATTTACTATTCCGTCTTTATATTTCTGTCGGAATATCCTGTTTGTGCTATACGCCGGACCTGGTTCCATCATTTATTATTCCGTATTTATTATTCTGTTGGAACATCCTGTCGGTGTGAATTTCACCTGATCTGGTTTCGTTATTATTATTCTACTAGAATAACCTGTCTGTGCGGTCTCTATCGCATGCATGGTGATATCTTTTGATATTGTATTCGGTATTACTCAGTTGATTAAAATTCTGACTTCTATACTCCATGAAATTAGTGGAATATCCTTGATATTTGCGCTTCATCCAGTATCCTTTCATGAAAATATTCTTCTGATCATTTTTGAATTTTACTCTACAAAACAGTATCATGTTGACAATTTGGACGTTAATAATTTCTGGATAAAATAATTCTTGAACTTGTTTTATTGAATTCTTATATCATTGTCATCATCCTCATGTTTATATTTTGTTAAAAGTCATATGTGGCCTGTAGTGCATAGATGGACTTGGTATGATTATGATCAGGGATTATTCGGTGTAATCATGATCGTAATGTTACAAATGATGTGAAAATTTAAAATTCTCATTGGCCGTAGTACATTGATGGACAATTGTTGGCATGATCATGACCATTAATGAATACACAAATATTCTTGGCCGTAGTGCATGAATAATTGTGGTCGTGATACTAAAGAATATCCTTGGCCGTAGTGCAGGGGTGATTCGATGATGTGGAATATTTATTAAGCTGAGTCTCAGCTATAACAGTGATGAAAAAACCTTTTAAATCATAAAAGATAGTAGATTTTATTTTCTACTTGACTCTTTTAATGGATTGCTTGTTCCGCTACAGTTAAACGTAATGTTTACTATATTTTATCAGTTTAACACTGTTGAAGGCTAATGATAATTTATTCTGCATTATCTTAGTCATAATATTTCTTACTGGGCTAGTTGAGCTCACCCTTTCTTTCACTGTTCTCTTCAGGAAATGAGAATATAGCTGGGACGAGTCGGGAAACGGAGTAATGGTCCAGAGGATAGCATTAGTAGTCCTCACTATTCTGTGAAATAGTGTGATAATAATTGTAATGATGACTCCTTTTGAGTTTGTATAATCTCTAGTAGACAATATTTATATTCAAACTCAAAGTTTATGTTTTGTCGTATTGTACATGACAGTTGTATTAATAAGTTGTATTTGAATTCTGTACCATGTATCTGGCGACCCATGATGGGTGATGTATACCTAATTTTGGGGGCGTCACAGGAAGGGCCATGAGTGATGACCTGGGATAGGTTCAAGGAGTTGTTCTTCGAGACCTATTTTTCGGAGAGTTTGAAGAGTCAGCTAGAAGTACAGTTTCTAGAACTAAAACAAGGAACGATGGCGGTATCTGAATATGCCGCGAAGTTCAACGAATTGGCGAGGTTTGCGCCATATCAGGTCAGCACAGACGAGCGTAAGGCGAAGAGATTTGAATAGGGACTGAAGCCCTGGCTGTACAGTAGGGTTTCCCTATTCCACTTGAAGACATTTGCAGTGGTGATGGAGAAAGCAGTACTCGCGGAAGGTGGAGGCGAGGCAGTAACAAAGTTCAACCAGGAACAAAAGAAGAAGAGCAATGAGAATGAGACTAAGAATGGATGTGGTAGCAGTGGAAACAAAATAACAACAAGAACAACAGCAGCAGCTTGAAGAGGAAGTGGAATGGGAGCATGGGTGCTAGACACCAGCAGGGTAACCAGCAAAACAAAAAGTTTGAAGCATGTACGACATGAGGGAAATTCCATAAGGGTGCATGCTTGATAGGGAAGCGAATATGCTACAATTGTGGCCATAAGGGTCATATCGCCCCAAATTGCACTCAACCGAAGAAGAATGTATGCTTCACGTGCGGATCCAAGGATCACTTTGCTCGTGAATGCCATAAGAAGAGGGAAGTAATGACAACCAGAAGCAATGGAGGTAACAATAGAAGTACATGAGCCATTGCAGGACCTGCAACATCAAACAAACCCACAGCCAGAACCTTCAACATGACTGTGCAAGATGCTATGCAATCAAAAGATGTAGTGTCAGGTATTATCCCAATCAATGATATAAATGCTTATGTATTATTCGATTCGGGTGCAACTTGTTCATTTATATCTGATGAATTTATAAGAGGTTAGAATTGCCTAGAGAAGAACTAAATTTTCCTTTGAACATAGAAATTGCGAATAAGGAAGTAATCCCTGTTAGATTCGTATACAAGAACTGTAGGGTGAACATTAAGAAAAATATTTTGTTGGTAGATTTGATTCCGATTAGACTCGGGGAATTTGATGTAATTTTGGGGATGGATTGGCTGTTCAAATATGGAGCAGTAATCGATTGTCACAAGAAGTGTGTAAACCTTATGACTCTGTCAAAGGTTGTATTTTATGGTAGCAAGTCACCTAGACAAATGAAATGTCTGACGACTATGCAGGCCAAGAAATTGTTGACTCAAGGTTATGTGGGCTATTTAGCTTACATATTCGATACTCAGAAGAAGGGTGTGAAACTAGAAGAAATACCGGTAGTGAGAGAATTCGAAGACGTGTTTCCAGAAGATTGCTAGGACTTCCGCCTGACAGAGAAATTGAGTTCGTGATCGACTTAGATCTGGGAACAGCACCGATATCGAAGGCCCCGTACAGAATGGCTCCGGTAGAAATGAAGGAATTGATGGTACAGTTGCAAGAGTTACTGGACAAGAAATATATTCAACCAAGCGTATCACCGTGGGGAGCTACAGTTTTATTCGTTAAGAAGAAGGACGGATCAATACGTCTTTGCATTGATTATAGGGAGTTAAACAAGGTCACTATTAAGAATAGGTATCCGTTACCTAGAATAGATGACTTGTTTGATCAGCTGAATGGTGCTAAATATTTCTCGAAAATAGATTTGAGAAGTGGATATCACCAATTGAAGGTAAGAAAGGAGGATATACCTAGAACAGCTTTCAGAACTCGGTACGGACATTACGAGTTTCTGGTGATGTCTTTTGGTTTAACAAATGCCCCTGCCGCGTTCATGGATTTGATGAACAGGGTGTTTAAACCATTCTTAGACAAGTTTGTGGTGGTATTTATTGATGACATTTTGGTGTATTCCAAAACTCAAGAAGAACAAGTGGAACATTTACGTTTGACATCGGAAACACTAAGGAAGGAAAAGATGTACGTAAAATTCTCTAAGTGCGAATTTTGGCTCGATCGTGTACAATTTTTGGGTCACGTGATTGACAAAGATGGGATTTCAGTGGATCCATCAAAAGTGGAAGCTGTAATCAATTGGGAACAACCAAGAACACCGTCAGAAGTGAGGAGTTTCTTGGGACTGGCTGGTTATTATAGAAGATTTATTCAAAAAATTTCTAAGATAGCCACTCCGCTAACAAATTTGACAAGGAAAGCTGTAAAATTCATTTAGACAGAGAAATATAAAGAGAGTTTCCAAGATTTAAAGAAGAAGTTAAGTATGGCACCTGTGTTGACATTACCAGATAATACAAGAAATTTTGTGGTGTATAGTGATGCCTCACATAAAGGGTTGGGTTGTATTCTTATGCAGAACGACAAAGTTATTGTGTATGCATCAAGACAACTAAAGGATTATGAGAAAGGGCATCTGACTCATGATTTGGAATTGGCTGCAGTTGTATTTGCTTTGAAGATATGGAGACACTATCTTTATGGAGAGAAATGTGAGATCTACATAGACCACAAAATTCTGAAGTATATTTTCACTCAGAAGGATTTGAACATGCTTCAAAGAAGGTGGAAGGAACTGATAAAAGATTACGATTGTGAGATATTTTATCATCCGGGAAAAGTGAATGTGGTTGCAGACGCTTTAAGTAGGAAAGGTCGAGAGAAGCTGATGCTAATAACAACTCAGGAGGAGCTCATTTCAGCAATGACAAAACTGGAGTTGGAAATCAAATTTCCAAAAGAATATGACGAACAACTATTCCAAATAGAAGCTGGTCCAAATACAAGATGAAGAGTGTGGGAAAATCAAAGAGAATCTGGTTGAAGGCGGTGATGTAAAATACAAGGTCGATACCGAAGGATTACTACAGTTCGAGGGAAGAATTTGGGTTCCAGCAGTGCTAGAATTGAAAGAAGAAATTTTGACCGAATCTCATAGCTCAAAATATTCAATTCATCCAGGAAGCATGAAAATGTATCAAGATTTGTGCCGACATTTTTGGTGGCCAAACATGAAAAGGGATGTTGCTGAATGCGTAGCGAAATGCTTGACATGTTAGAGAGTAAAATTCGAACATCAAAGACCCATCGGATTAATCCAACCGTTGGAAATACCAGAATGGAAGTGGGAACACATCACGATGGATTTTGTGGTGGGTCTTCCAACTACTCAGAGAGGATGCGATGCGATTTGGGTGATAGTGGACAGACTAACGAAATCAGCACACTTTCTACCAATAAAGATTAGATTCAATCTTGATCAGTTGGCAAGATTGTACATTAAAGAGATCGTTTCGAGGCATGGAGTGCCAGTATCAATTGGGTCCGATAGAGATCCACGATTCACATCTGGAAGAGACTACAAGAATGCATGTGGACACAATTGCGAATGAGTATGGCTTATCATCCACAAACAGATGGCCAAAGCGAACGAACAATTCAGATATTGGAAGATATGCTGAGAGAATGTGTTATGGACTTTAAAGGAAGCTGGGAAGAACAATTACTGATGGTGGAATTTGCTTACAACAACAGTTATCACGCGAGCATCAGCATGCCACCTTACGAGGCATTGTACGGCAAAAAGTGCAGAACTCCACTGTGTTGGGATGAAGTCGGTAAACGCCAATTGTTAGGACCAGAACTGGTACAATAAACTTCTAACGTTGTTAAACTCATCAGGACAAGATTAGTAGCAGCCCAAGACAGACAGAAAAAGTATGCTGATCAACACAAATAAGATCGTGCATTCGACGTAGGAACTTTTGTATTCCTAAAAGTTTCTCCTTGGAAGGGGAAAATTCATTTCGGTAAAAAGGGAAAGCTAAGCCCGAGGTTTATTGGACCCTTTGAAATGCTGCGAAGAGTGGGAGAAGTGGCTTACGAGGTAGCTCTACCTCCAGAGTTGGAAAACATTCATAATGTTTTTCATTTTCGGTGTTACGACCATATAAACCCGACAACAAACATGTGATCGAGTATGAACCGTTGTAGATCAAGAAAGATTTGTCTTATGAAGAAGTTCCTATCCAGATAGTCGACAGGAATGAACAAGTGCTCAGGAATAAAGTGATACCTTCTATGAAGGTGATATGGAGGAACTACAACACTGAAGAAGCTACGTGGGAACTCGAAGAGAAAATGTTGAAAGAGTACCCTAAGTTATTTGTTTAATCTGTGTCTTCAATTCTGGGGACAGAATCTTTGTAAGTAGAGAAGAATGTAACGAATGATTTGTTTGAGTTGTGATTCTGAGGACAAAATCCTTGTAAGGAGGGAATGATGTAACATTCCGGAATTTTAAAGTGTAATATTAAATATTTATTGATTTATATAAATATTTAATGGATATGTTTATTATTGAATAAATAATTGTTCAATTTGAGTTGATGTGATTTAGTTAATTTTTTGTTGAATAAATAATTAAATATTAAATATTAAATATTTATTTGCAATATTAAATATTTATTGAATTATATGGCAATTTGAGTTGATGTGGTTTAGTTAATTATTTGTTGAATAAATAATTAAGGAGCTAAATAAATTAATTGTTATGAGATTATATACCAATGTAATTTAATAAGTAAGCTAGAGAGCTTATAGTGATTTAAATAAATTATAATATTTTAAATGAGAAATTATAATTTAAAATATTAGTTGGTTAAATAAAATTATAATTATAAAGAAATTATAGTTTTGTGATAATGATTTATGTATTAAAGTAATTTAATAGATTAATATTTGAATTGATTAAATTGATTATTTAATTAAATAGAAGTGTGACAAATAATCTTGCTATAAAGGAGTTATTAAAATAAATTAAGGGAGTTTAATTTAGTTTTGCCAAACATGTCTTATTGCATAATAAGTCTTTAATCTAATAGTGTTTTATCAAACAAGGTATAAGGATTAATCCATTTGTTTTAATTCAGTTTACCAAACAAGGTGTAAGGATGAAAGGGTTATTTTATTAGCTTAGCCAAACAAGCCTTATGGCTTTTGATTTTCAAACAAAATTTAACTGATATAATTATATCTATATTTATATTATATCATTAATAGATATTATTATCATATACGTTATATTTTTATTACGTAGTTAGAGTTAGGAAGAGAAGAGGGCTCAGTTGAAGAAAAAGAAGAAGAAGAAGAAGAAAAATATAGAGAGAAAAGTTGAGAGAAACTTAGAGAAAATTGAGAAAAGAATTGGGGAAAAGAAGATTGTAATCATAACCATTTTCTTCTAAACTCTAGAGTATCATATTCTTAATCAAAGATAGGATATTAATCCTTGTATTTTATTTTTAAAGTTTAGTTTTCTTCTCCAAAGAGTTTTCTGTAAATAATTATGGATGATGAATTCTTGTGTATATAGCTTTAGATGATGATTGTTGTGGTAAAACTGTTTTGTTGAGATTATGTATGATTATAATTAATTACTTTATGTATGTATGTAAATTGTGAAGAAATATATCACAGTGAGTTCATATGAAAATATATATATGAATATGGCTTATTTTAAAGTAGAAATTAAGGTTTTATTTGTTGTTAAATTGATAAATTGATTGTTAGAATTGACAGAGTATGTAAAATCATAATCATGATGTTTTGAATTTACTGTTTTGGTTGAAAAACAAAATCACAGTGTTGATTTTCATTGAAAGTATAAAAAATGGAGTTTTGCCAAGAACATTGAAATTGGGTGTTGTATATTTGATGTTTGTGTTATTTTATGAGTATAAACATGGTAGAAGTCTTCACAATATGTTTATATGAAGTCTATATGTAAATTACATGATAATCAGTCTATTAGATTCGAGCTTTTAGGCCAGTTTGGCTTTTTCTGGTACTGTTGCCGAAGCTGTCTGTCGAAACTGCAGTTTTGCGTCGCGGCGCTGTCCAGCAGTACGTTCGTGGAGCCGCAGCGCCATCACCACGCCGCAGCATGGCTTCGTAGTATAATCACCGCGCCGCAGCGCCATCACCACGCCGCAGCGCGACCCACAGTGTAAACTGCGGCGCCGCGGCGCGAGTTAGCAGAATGGTCTGACAGTGTACTTTTTGTACACAAAATTTTAAGAAAACATTTTTGTGATGATAGTAGGACTGTAAAATATAGATTTTAGTATTTCTAAATTATGAATAATTATATTATTAAGGATTAACTTGTGTTATAAGTTGATTATGTGATTAAATAATCAAACCTATGTGATGAATATATTAGTTATGTGATAATGACTAACTATGTCACGATGACATATGTATATAGGATATTGTTATTCAAATTGATTCGGTTTAGTCTACAAGCAAGGCAAGTTTTCTAACTCAAAACTTCATTGTGCGAGTTTAATTTCATTTGGTACATTATTGTTTTCAAATTCAATTATAATTATTGTAAGTTGCTACTTCTACACTTTTGTAGAGCTATATTTCCTATGATTGAGTAAGTCATTGTATCTATTTACTCATGACGATGCAAGTTTTCTAATCCTTTGTCTTATTGAGCTAATTATTTTTTTCAATTCGATTATCTTATAATGATGTAAGTGGTCTAAACTTTGGTTTGATGTTGAACAAGTTATTCTTGTATTTCAATTATTGATTAACATGCATAACTGAATTGTCATGCATGTTTAGTATTCAATCCTAATTAACCTTGGCTTAGTATTGTTCAAGCAAGGTATGATATATTTATTCAAATTGTATGCTATTAGATTATTCCTAATACATGACTTTAGTTACTATTATTGATTCAATCACTATTATTCTGTAGTATAGTGTTATTGGTTTTATTCAACTACTCCTTAGTTGATGTTCGTTAAATTCCAAATTTCCTTGAAAGCTTATCCAAACCAAACTTACTTTGGTGCGGACTTGTATTCTAAATACTGAGATGAACAACTCTTTTAATAGAGGTTTACGTTTAGCGTTGAAATGGTTATGCACAATACATTGTACGAAAGGGTTGATCCCCCTAAGTACGTGGAGTCCTTATAGTCTTATGACTGTTAAAGTTAAAGTTGAAAGATTACTTATAACTGTGGACATGATTCGTGGTCATTAGACCCTCAGTGAATGTTATAATTTTCAGAAAGTTAATAGAATATATTGTTCAGTTCTATTGAGCCTAGTATTGACAATTGATACAAAAGTTTAAAGATTTATTTATTGTTATTTCAAGTGGGCCTTGTTTGCTCACTCTTGCATATAAAATTTCTTACAGCTAAAGTTGAAACTGGTGACGTACCTAGCACCAGTAAAGGAAAAGGAAAGATGAACAAGTACTGAAGACTTGTAATAGATTTGATAGTATTATTATTAGACTTTGGTTTAAAGATTGTAATGGAGTTTATTTAATTTTCGCATTTGAATGATTGTTGTTAAAGGTTAGACAACCTGGGGAGATTTTTATTTGAGTTTAATCCTGTATGGACAGATTTTTATTATTCAATTTTATTATAATTGGGCAGTTATAAATGAATGTTTGATTAAATGAACACTAAATCCTGTGGAAATGAAGTACCAGGATTTGGGGGTGTCACATAAAATATTGATGATAAACTTTTAAATCATAGAAGATAGTAGATATCATGCTCTACTTGACTCTTCTAATGGATTGCTGTTTTCGCTGCAGTTGTATTCTAAAATTTCTTGTCTATTGTATTCTATCAGATTTTTCTCTATTGAGAACTAAGGATAATTTTTTTATATATTATATTAGTCATAATATTCTTAACTGGACTAGTTGAGCTCACCCTTTTCCTTTTGGTTCCATTGTTCTTCTCATGAGGCGAGAATATAGCTGAGACTAGTTGTGACGCCCCCAAAATAGGTATACATCACCCATCTTGGGTCGCCAGATACAAGGTACTGAATACAAATACAAATTAATTATACAACAATCGTACAAAATACGATAAAACATAGGCTGTGAGTTTTAATATAAACATTATCTTCTAGACAATATCCACACTCAGAATAAGTCCTCAATACATTTATTATCACACTATTTCACAGAATAGTGAGGACTACTAATGCACCATCTAGGACCATCACTCTGTTCCACGACTAGTCCCAGCTACATTCTCATTTCTTGAAGAGAACAGTGAAAGAAAGGGTGAGCTCAACTAGCTCAGTAAGAAATATTATGACTAAGATAATGCATAATAAATTATTGTTAGCCTTCAACTGTGACAACTCCAAAATAGGTCCATTCCATCCAACCAATTCTGAGTCACCCAATACATGGTACAGAAAATAACTACAACTTTATTACAACAATTGTCGTGCAAAATACAACAACACATATACTGTGAGTTTGGATACAAATATATATACCAACTGTGACTCTCATCCCAACCTTGGATAAAACGTCACAATGACACCTTACATAAATGTATAGTCAAAAACTGTTTTAGAAATTAGAATCTTTGTGAAGTGCTCAAGGAAACCTTAGTACATGGGAGGCCATACTTCTAGGTTATGATAGATATCATATGGCCACAGAATTATCCTTGGTTGACCCAATAGACCCCAAAGAAAAACGAGAAGATTACTATTATATTCTTCCCAATAGTGAGTCTTCTCTTGACTTATCATTATCTCCACGGTCTCAAATTGAGAATTATACTTCAAACAAACACCAAGATTATATAGGTAGTGCTCGTAAATATACTCAGCAAGTGGATGAGCACAACCCTGTCTTATGATGACACGAGGTTGTATGTCATTAGACATCTTGTATGATAGTGGAAAAACAACCTTTCAACGTTGGGTTCGCCTCTCCCTATATGATTCACCAAATATAACTACTAAAAGATGTATACGACACACTTGTATATACTGTTTAGGGAGAACTCCACAGCTAGAGACCACCGTTCTATTCCCTTGTTACCCCCGCTCGACCCAGCTACACTTTTATTATCTGAAAGGAATTGTGAAGCAAAAGGGTGAGCACAACTAGCTTAGTAAAGAATATCATGACTAAAGATAATTAAATTATCAATAGACTTCATCAATAACAAATCAGAGATTTAGAACATATGGTAGATGATAAAAATTTCAACCATAGTTGCAGCGAAACGAGCAATCCATTAGAAGAGTCAAATAGACAATACAGTCTATTATCTTCTCCATGTCAAAAGTCCACCAACAATGTTTTATCCGTGTAACATCAATCAACAGTTCCTTTCCACAATTATATGAATATCTCATAATCATAATTGTGATTCTAAATTCCTCTTCGTACCCAGGACGAATATAATTTTCATCACATGTCTTTACCTGAAACATCAAAGATCATGGTTATACCAAATCACAGTTCTTATTCATAATCATACTAATAAATTCATCTTTGCACTACGGGCCAAAGATATTCATCCACAGTTCATCTTCGCACCACTGGCCAAAGATATTCAACAACAGGTCATCTTTGCACTACGGGCCAAAGATATTCATTAATAGTTCATCTTTGCACTACTGGTCAAAGATATTCATCAACAATTCATCTTTGCACTATATTCCAAAGATATTCCTCAACAGTTCATATTTGCACTACAAGCCAAATATATTCATCAACAGTTCATATTTGCATTACAGGCCAAATATATTAATATCTCAAAGAAATATATAATCATTTCAGAATTTATATAAACAATAATTATAACCATGTTGATCAATTCACTTTTGCACTTAAGCTAAAGATATTCAATTATAAATTCAATGATTATGATCATACCAGTCACAATTCAACTTTTCACTACTGGCCAAAGAGAACTCTAGTCATGATCATACCAATAATCTACTCATCTTTACACTCCAGTGAAAGAGAATTTCAACATCAGAATTATAAAAATATTATATATGATAATAAAATCAATATAATCAATATATAGTTTTAATCTCCAGAGTAATATTCATAAATTAACTATAATTTAGTTAAAAAAAGGAACCAATTTTGTAGTGAATAGTACCCGTGAATATTAACTCGTGAATAGTAACTCGTGAATAGTAACTCATGAATAGTAACTCCGACACAAAAAGGTATAAATTCCATAATAAAATCTATACCAATATTTCGGTATAATGATATTGAAAGAATAACATTTCTTAAACTTATAAAAAATTTATTTTAATTGTTTATATTTTACTAAATAATGCATTTAATCATCATAAAATGTCAAACTTATAAGATTTTATCACCAATAACCAAAACCCTCATCAAAAATCTGCATATACCACATATATGATTCTCAAGCCATAAAATCATATTTTCTAATTTTCTTCCTTCACATAACATATTTAACTCATTTATTCATAACTAGTCTATTTTCATAAAAAATACCAAATCAATTCCAAAAATATTTCTTTTCTGGAATTTAGCATAGTATAGTCCCATATTGAACATATATTTTTCTTAGAATTTTTAAAATTCATTTACTATTTTTCATATGGCCAAAACCGCCGAATATTTAGACATTTATCATAAATTATATTTTTATCCAAAAAATTTGAAATTCACAGAGTACACTGATATTATATAGATGTACTCCCAATAAAAATTTCACCAATTTTGGAGTTAACCATAAGGAGTTATAAGCGGTTACTTTTAAAATAGTCTTTTCTCATAAAATTCATAACTCTTAATCTATACATCCAAAAATAACCATTTTTGGACACAATCAATAAAACTCATCAACATATCATTTCAAATATTTCCAAAATTTTTTGAAGGTCAGAAGAAGTACGAACTCAAAAATATAATAACCCTTAAAATCCCTTACCTCAAAAGAGCAGTACTTCTGACTGGAATATAAATGAAAAACCGAAGAAAACTTCTACTAAATAGCAACTCTCAAAGTATCTAAATACTCTCAAAAATAAGCTTGATAATATATAGAGAAAGAAAACTTGTTTCTGGTGTGATTTTCAATTCTAACTTAGCCCTCTATTTATAGAAAAATTTTAGCAGACTTGACCTGCAACCTGATGGCTTTATCTGCTACTATTCTCACCCACCACATTTGAAATAAAATTCAGCACATTTCTTCACCAATCACAAGTGGGACCCACTCAATTCTAGAATTTTCCACCAAAATGCTAAATTCGGATACTTCGACAATTTCTGAGCCTTTCACCTCTTAAAATTCATAACAAATCATACGTTCATTTTTAACGGTTCAAAATTTGTGGACATATACTTAACTTATATATGTATAAAATATCCAAAAATTACAACGATCCAACGATCAGATTAAAAATTATAACTCACGCAATATATCTAAAAAAATACTGGTTAAATTTTTAATACATTCATTCCGACAAAAATACTGATAAAATACCTCAACATTAATTCCTTCATTTATAACCACATAAATAAATCCATCATGTATATCCACATCAAATAAATATTTCCTTATCATATAAATCAATAATTAATTATTCACAAATAATATTACAGAATCACAATAATGACAATCATGCAGTTTCCAGGAAAGAGGGGGCTTTCCGATAAGGATTTCTCCTTACTGGCGCGCAATTAGGTGACCAAACCTCTCCTTGACAGAACTTTCTAGACATTGCCAATAATGTTATCTAATAATATTATTCGAATAATATGAATTATTGATCTGATAATTAGAAATACTGTACAGTGACAATTATTGAACAACAATAATATAAAATTTCAACGTAGCAATTATTGAATCAATAAAATAAAATATTAAACAGTTATTACTGTAACAATTATTGAGTAGTGACTTCTTACGTAAGAATCAATAATTCAAAAATACTGTGTAATACCGTGTGCTACTGTGTAACAACGCGTATTACTTTATTTTACTAACCGGGTATTCCAACAGTGTTAACGGTAACGATTACGCCGTTATTTATAAAAATTTAATTTTATCATTTTCTTCATCCGACAGTTATTCTGTTATGGGGCCCACAAATAGCTGCGCCGTCGTACGAATATTCCCCGACAGAAAGAATATTCCACAACCAAACGAATATTGCCCGACAACAATGAATATTTTATAACCACTTGTGTGTTTTGAAAAAAAATTCATATATCACCCTTAACTTTAACTTTTATCAATTTAACCATTTACTGAATAGTAATTATAAGAAAAATTGAATACTTTTAATTTATAATATTCGGGGTCTTACATCAACAGTGTTAAACTGATGCAATATAACAAACATCAAATTTAACTGCAGCGGAACAAATAATCTATTAGAAGGGTCAAGTAGAACATAATGTCTACTATCACATCTAGATTTAAAAGTCCATCGTTGATATTTTATTCCTGTAATACTCATCAACAGTTCTTTGTTATACTTAAGACAAATATAAATTTCATCACTTGTCTTCACATGAACCACCAAAGATGTTAGTTAAATTCACAATTCATATTTATAATAATTTGAATTAATAGTTCCTTCTTCCCACAAAGGCTTAATAGAACGTTTACTCAATATCCTTACCCCAAAGGCTGAAGATATTCAAATGTAATAACAATGATCATACCAATCAGTTGTTTATCTTTTCACTACGGGTAAAAAATATTCAACTATAAAACCAATGGTCATGATCATACCAATCAATTGCCTGTCAGTGCATTACAACCAAAGACATTCAACTGTTAACTAATGGTCATGATCCTGTCAATCACATCATTGAATTATCCATGCACTACGGCCAATGATATTCGTTAATATCACTAGTGGTCATGATCATGTCATACACTTGTCCATCTTTCCACTACGGGTCAAAGCTATCAAACAACAGATCATCTTTTCACTACAGGCCAAAGATATTCAACAACATATCATCTTTGCACTACAGGCCAAAGACATACTCGAAGAAGAGTATTCCGACCGGTAGGGCGAGGATATACTCAAAGAAACTTGTACTACGTTTAAAGCTTTCTTAAACTCTAAAGAAATACGCTCAAGTTTATAGAAGAAGAACTCTCTCTATAGTTTTTCTCTCTAAAGTTTCAGTGAATTCATAAGAAATAATGAAGGACTGAGCTTCTATTTATAGGAGAATGGACTGCATAGTAACTAATTCATGAACGGTCCAGATTGATTTACTTTTAATCGGACTGTCCATATTTAAAGCAAAATCTTTTAGATAAAATATAATATATTCTATTTATAATCTAATAAAACGAATAACTTTATAAAAGTATTCTGTTTTATATAAAAAGATTTTACTACGCAGGCACTATGCATAATAAAATATAATATATTCTATTTATAGAATAACTTTATAAAAGTATTCTATTTTATATAAAAAGATTTTACTATGTAAACATTATGCATAATAGGATATAATATATTCTATTTATAGAATAACTTTATAAAAGTATTCTGTTTTATATAAAAAGATTTTACTATTAAAACTTTAAACCAACGATCCATATTTATTTACTAATATAATTTCAACCAACGGTCTGAAAAATTAGCACATCTCCTCATGGAATAATATTGTACCCAAAAATGATTTAGACCGAAAAAAAATATATTTTTCGGGTGAATAGTACCCCATGAATAGTACTTCAGGAATAGTACCCTGTGAATAGTATCCCGACACAAAAAGTGTGCCAAATACCCGAGTGAACAATACTAGAGTGAATAGTCATCGGGTGAATAATAACCCGTGAATAGTAACCTGTGAATAGTACTCCGAAACGAAAAATATCCCAAATACCTGAGTGAATAATATTCGGGTGAATAGTAATTTAGGTGAATAGTAACCCGTGAATAGTAGCTCGTGAATAGTACTCCGACACAAAAAGTGTCCCAAATACTAAGTGAACAACACTAGAGTAAATAGTAACCGAGTATTTTATGACAACTTGTCTACTTTGAAAAATTTTCACATATCACCCTTAACTTTAAACTTTTATCAATTTAACTATTTACCAAAATAGAAAAATTGAATACTTTTATTTCATAAAATTCGGGGTCTCACAATCTCCTCTCCTTATGAAATTTCGCCCTCAAAATTTATGTACGTACCTGATATTTGAAGAGATGACAATACCTTGCTTTCTTTTCAGATTGTACCTTCTCGGTTATTTCCTCTCTATCATGATTTTCCATTTCTCATCTCCTGTATTTCAAATATATTTCTAGAATATAGTTTCAAAATAAGAGTTAATTTGTGATGCCCCCAAAATAGGTCCATTCCATCCAACCCATTCTGAGTCGCCAAATACATGGTACAGAAATAACTACAACTTTACTATTACAACATATAAACTATTGCCGTCTAGACTATATCCACATACAAATAAATTCCCATCATAATTATTGATACATTATTTTACAAAAATGGTGAGGACTACTAAACAACTCTCTCTAGAACCATCATTACATCCCCCGACTCGTACTCGCTACATTCTCGTCTCCTGAGAAGAAAAAATAGAACAACAAGAAAAAGGGTGAGCTCAACTAGCCCAGTAAAGAATATTATGACTAAGATAATGTACAACAAATTATCCTTAGTCTTCAACGGGGAAAAATCTGATAGAATACAATAGACAACAAGTTTTAGATCAACAACTGCAGCGGAAACAACAATTCATTAGAAGAGTTAAGTAGAGAATAAAATCTACTAACATCTATGAATTTAAAAGTCCATCATCAATATTTTATCCCTGTAACATCAATCAATATATATCTCAAATCAAATCAAATATTCATCTTTGCACTACAGGCCAAAGATATTCATCAGTTGGTCATGTTCATCTAAACACATGTTCATCTTTGCACTACGGGCCAAAGATATTCATCAATTGTTCATGTTCATCTCAACACCTGTACATCTTTGCACTACGAGCCAAAGATATTCATAATAAAATCAACCATCTTTGCACTACAGGCCAAAGATATTCAGTAACACCATCATTTAGGACTGAGGATGATGAAAAATATTTTAAAGGAAACGAATCCAGTGAAACAAAATAACAAGTATTAAGGATTCGTACTCTAAACAATCCGAGTTCAAAAATACTTCATAAATAATCATACTGAAGTAAAATTCAAGAATGATCAAAACATGGATACAATCAAAGCTAGTATCCAGAATAGATATTTTGGACAAAAAGAAGAAATTTCATTTTTTGGTGAATAGTGTCGTATTCGTGAATAGTGCCGTATACGTGAATAGTAACTCCGACACCAAAAGATAGAAATTTCACAAAAAAACATCATCACGCTTCGTGAATAGTACTCGTGAATAGTAACTCGTAAATAGTAACTCGTAAATAGTAACTCATGAATAGTAACTCGTGAATAGTAACCCTGACATAAAAAAGTTTCAGATTTGATAAAAATTTCCAACCAACATTTCAGCATAATGATATTGAAGAAATAATATCATTTGAGAAGAAAATAACATCCCTTACCTCGAAAGACAGTACTTCTAGTTGAAACACCGGATATAGGCTATGATTTGAACTTGCACCGTATAGCAATACTCAAAGTATACTCAAAATACTCACAAGAATACGCTCGATAATATAGAGAGAGAAAACTTCAGTTTCTGGTGTGAGTTTTAATTCTAACCTAAGCACCCTATTTATAGGAAATTGCTTAGAACACCAAAGCAGAAAATTTAATATAATATTAATATATATATATATATATATATATATATATATATATATATATAATCTTCTACGTACTCAATTCCTAGCATTTCCCACATGCTCCCTTCTAGAAAAAAATAAAAAAAAAACGTTTTTCTTTTATAAAATAATTTAAACTTTCAAAAATCAATTATTTTGGAACTCCGGAACTTCAATAATTCATAATAAATAGTCCTTTTGCCAGAAAATTGGAATCTCGCGAGTTTTTATAGGAAATTCCATTATCCACAACTTTGCAGAAGGAAGTTTTTCCAAATTCCAAACAGAAATTGACCGAAATTCACAAACAGACGATTTTACAGGCTATAATCAAATTTCAGTCAATAAATGGGGTCCACCAACATGAAAAATATGTTTTAAATATTTTTGGTAACAAAAATACTCCTCCTCCACATATACTCATATACCCCACATTCATCGTAAAATATCATCATTATTATATTATTAAAATATAATATATTTAAATGAATTATTTTATCAGAAAAAGATAAAATATTAATTTTCAACAATTGTCACATTAAAAATTTTCTCCATCTATATCCACATAAAATCAATATTTTCCTCATCATATGAATCAATAATTAATTATTCACAAATAATATTACAGAATCACAATATTGGCAACCAGGCCGTTCCCAGGAAAGAGGGGGCTTTTCAATAAAAATTTCTCCTTACTGGCGCGCAATTAGGTGACCAAACCTCTCCTTAGACAGAACTTTCTAGACATTGCCAATAATGTTATCTAATAATATTATTCAGATAATATGAATTATTGCTTCGATAATGAAAAATACTGTGTAGTGACAATTATTAAAACAACAGTAATATAAAATATCAATGCAGCAATTATTGAATCAATAACATAAAATGCTGAATAGTAATTACTGTAACAATTATTGAGTAGTGCCTTCTTACGTAAGAATCAATAATTGGTGCAATACCGTGTGCTACTGTGTAACAACGCGTATTACTGTGTTTTAACCACCGGGTATTCCAACAGTATTAACGGTAACAACTACGCCGTTTTTTATAAACAACTTATACTTATCGTTTTTTTCATCCAATCGCTTTCCGTTATGGGGCCCATAAAAGACTGCGTCGTCGTACGAATATTCCCCGACAGCAAGAATATTCCACGACCAAACGAATATTCCCCGACAACAATGAATATTTTATAACCACCTACTTATTTAAAATATTTGTGCATTTTACCCATAACTAACCACATTAATCAAATTCACCCTTACTATTTCAAAAAAAATAAATAAATAAAGGAGATTCCTTTTTATTTAAAAATTTTCGGGATCTTACATAATTTACATATCACATAATACTCATATATTTTGACCGACCAATTAAATAACAAATAAACTTAGGTAGGTCATACTAGCGAAGGAATTCTCCGTCTTTCCCCTCCTAGTTCTTATCTCACATCTCAGCCATGGATCTTATCCCTAAGCTTTGATACCAACTGTGACGCCCCCAAAACAGGTATACATCACCCATCTTGGGTCGCCAGATATAAGGTACTGAATAAAAATACAACTTAATTATACAACAGACATACAAAATACGACAAAACATAGGCTGTGAGTTTTAATACAGACATTGTCTTCTAGACAATATCCACACTCAGAATAAGTCCTCAATACATTTATTATCACACTATTTCACAGAATAGTGAGGACTACTAATGCACCATCTAGGACCATCACTTTGTTCCCCGACTAGTCCCAGCTACGTTCTCATTTCTTGAAGAGAACAGTGAAATAAAGGGTGAGCTCAACTAGCTCAGTAAGAAATATTATGACTAAGATAATGCAGAATAAATTATTGTTAGCCTTCAACAGTGTTAAACTGGTGCAATATAACAAACATCAAATTTAACTGCAGCGGAACAAATAATCCATTAGAAGAGTCAAGTAGAACATAATGTCTACTATCTCCTCTAGATTTAAAAGTCCATCGTTGATATTTTATTCATGTAATACTCATCAACAGTTCTTTGTTATACTTAAGACAAATAGAACTTTCATCACTTGTCTTCACCTGAACCACCAAAGATGTTAGTTAAATTCAAAATTCATATTTATAATAATGTGAATTAACAGCTCTTTCTTGCCACAAAGGCTTAATAGAACGTTTACTCAATATCTTTACCCCAAAGGCTGAAGATATTCAAATGTAATAACAATGATCATACCAATCAGTTGTATATCTTTGTACTGCGGGCCAAAAATATTCAACTATAAAACCAATGGTCATGATCATACCAATCAATTGCCTGTCAGTGCACTACAACCAAAGACATTCAACTGTTAACTAATGGTCATGATACTGTCAATCACATCATTGAATTATCCATGCACTACGAGCAAGGATATTCGTTAATATCACTAGTGGTCATGATCATGTCATACACCTGTCCATCTTTGCACTACGGGTCAAAGCTATCAAACAACAGATCATCTTTGCACTACAGGCCAAAGATATTCAACAACATATCATCTTTGCACTACAGGCCAAAGACATACAACTGTAAAACCAATAACCAACAGTATAATAAATAATGGAATAATAAAAGAATTTCACCATGTATGCAGTACTTCGCATAGACATGTTTTTCCAACATAATAATAAAGAATGGAATAATAAAAAGAATTTCACCATGTATGCAGTACTTCGCATAGACTGTTATTACAACATAATAATAAAGAATGGAATAATAGAAGAATTTCACCATTCGTGCGTAATCCGCAATGACAGGTTATTCCCAACAGAATAATAAATAATGGAACCAGGTCCGGCGTAAATGCACAGACAGGATATTTCGAAAAAATAATAAAGAATGGAATAACAACAGAAATCACCATACAGGCGATAGAACGCACAGACATGTTATTCCAACAGAATAATTAATGTAACCAGGTCAGGCGTAATACGCACCGACATGATATTCCGACAGAATAATAAAGATCGAAATATTAGAAGAATTTCACCATGTATGCGGTACTTCGCATAAACATGTTATTCCAACATAATAATAAAGAATGGAATAACAGAAGAATTTCACCAAGTATAGATTATCCCGCGTATACAGGTTATTCCAACAGAATAATAAAGAATGGAATAACAGAAGTTCTCTTCATGAATAAGAAAGAAAGAATACCCCTGACGAGTACAACAAATAATATCTCCTATCTTTGAAAGAAGAGTATTTTGACTGGTAGGGCGATGATATACTCGAAGAAACTTGTACTACGCTCAAAGCTTTCTTAAACTCTAAAGAAATACGCTCAAGATTATAAAAGAAGAACTCTCTCTATAGTTTTTCTCTCTAGAGTTTCAGTGAATTCGTAAGAAATAATGAAGGAATGAGCTTCTATTTATAGGAGAATGGACTGCATAGTAACTAATTCATGAACGGTCCAGATTGATTTACTTTTAATCGGACGGTCCATATTTAAAGCAAAATCTTTTAAATAAAATATAATATATTCTATTTATAATCTAATAAAACGAATAACTTTATAAAAGTATTCTATTTTATATAAAAAGATTTTACTATACAAAACACTATGCAGGCACTATGCAACACTATGCATAATAAAATATAATATATTCTATTTATAGAATAACTTTATAAAATTATTCTGTTTTATATAAAAAGATTTTACTATGTAAAACACTATACATAATAGAATATAATATATTCTATTTATAGAATAACTTTATAAAAGTGTTCTATTTTATATAAAAAGATTTTACTATTAAAACTTTAAACCAACGATCCATATTGATTTACTATTATAATTTCAACCAACGGTCTGAAAAATTAGCGCATCTCCTCATGGAATAATATTGTACCCAAAAATGATTTAGACCGAAAAGAAATATATTTTTCGGGTGAATAGTACCCCATGAATAGTACTTCGGGAATAGTACCCTGTGAATAGTATATCGACACAAAAAGTGTCCCAAATACCCGAGTGAACAATACTAGAGTGAATAGTAATCAGGTGAATAGTAACCCGTGAATAGTAACCCGTGAAAAGTACTCTGACACGAAAAATATCCCAAATACCTGAGTGAATAATATTCGGGTGAATAGTAATTTAGGTGAATAGTAATCCGTGAATAAAAACTCGTGAATAGTACTCTGACACAAAAAGTGCTACAAATACTCAAGTGAACAAAACTAGAGTAAATAGTTACCGGGTATTTTATGACAACTTGTCTACTTTGAAATTTTTTTACATATCACCCTTAACTTTAAACTTTTATCAATTTAAATATTTACAAAAATAGAAAAATTGAATACTTTTATTTCATAAAATTCGGGGTCTCACAATCTCCCCTCCTTATGAAATTTCGCCCTCAAAAATTATGTACGTACCTGATATTCGAAGAGATGAGAATACCTTACTTTCTTTTCAGATTGTACCTTCTCGGTTATTTCTTCTCTATCATAATTTTCCATTTCTCATCTCCTGTATTTAAAATATGATTCTAGAATATAGTTTCAAAATAAGAGTTAATTGACATACCACATAATACCCATATATTCTGACCGACCAATTAAATAACAAATAAACATAGGTAGGTCATACTAGTAAAGGAATTCCCCGTCTTTCCCCTCCTAGTTCTTATCTCACATCTCAGCCATGGATCATATCCCTAAACTTTGATACCAACTGTGACGCCCCCAAAACCGGTATACATCACACATCTTGGGTCGTCAGATACAAGGTACTGAATACAAATATAACTTAATTATACAACAGTCGTACAAAATATGACAAAACATAGGCTGCGAGTTTTAATACAAACATTGTCTTCTAGACAATATTCACACTCAGAATAAGTCCTCAATACATTTATTATCACTATTTCACAGAATAGTGAGGACTAGTAATGCACCATCTAGGACCATCACTCTATTCCCTGACTAGTCCCAGCTACGTTCTCATTTCTTGAAGAGAACAGTGAAAAAAGGGTGAGCTCAACTAGCCCAGTAAGAAATATTATGACTAAGATAATGCATAATAAATTATCGTTAGCCTTCAACAGTGTTAAACTGATACAATATAACAAACATCAAGTTTAACTGCAGCGGAACAAACAATCCATTAGAAGAGTCAAGTAGAACATAATGTCTACTATCTCCTCTAGATTTAAAAGTACATCGTTGATATTTTATTCATGTAATGCTCATCAACAATTCTTTCTTATATTCAAGACAAATAGAACTTTCATCACTTTTCTTCACCTGAACCACCAAAGATGTTAGTTAAATTCACAATTCATATTTATAATAATGTGAATTAACAGTTCCTTCTTACCACAAAGGCTTAATAGAACGTTTACTCAATATCCTTACCCCAAAGGCTGAAGATATTCAAATGTAATAACAATGATCATACCAATCAGTTGACTATCTTTGCACTACGGGCCAAAAATATTCAACTATAAAACCAATGGTCATGATCATACCAATCAATTGCCTGTCAGTGCACTACGGCCAAAGACATTCAACTGTTAACTAATGGTCATAATACTGTCAATCACATCATTGAATTATCCATGCACTACGGGCAAGGATATTCGTTAATATCACTAGTGGTCATGATCATGTCATACACCTGTCCATCTTTGCACTACGGGTCAAAGCTATCAAACAACAGATCATCTTTGCACTACAGGCCAAAAATATTCAACAACATATCATCTTTGCATTACAGGCCAAAGACATACAACTGTAAAACCAATAACCAATAGTATAATAAAGAAAGGAATAATAAAAGAATTTCACCATGTATGTAGTACTTCGCATAGACAGGTTATTCCAACATAATAATAAAGAATCGAATAATAAAAAGAATTTCACCATGTATGCAGTACTTCGCATAGACAGATTATTCCAACATAATAATAAAGAATGGAATAACAGAAGAATTTCACCATGCGTGCGTAATCCGCACAGATAGGTTATTCCCATCAGAATAATAAATAATGAAACCAGGTCCGGCGTAAACGCACAGACAGAATATTCCGACAGAATAATAAAGAATGGAATAACAACAGAAATCACCATACATGCGATAGACCGCACAGACAGGTTATTCCAATAGAATAATTAATGTAACCAGGTCAGGCGTAATACGCACCGACATGATATTCTGACAGAATAATAAAGAACGAAATATTAGAAGAATTTCACCAACTCGATTTCCTCTCTGGTTGTTGTTGAGGCTGATTTTGAAATCCGGATGTGTTTTGTTGTCTAGGTGCTTGGGATGCTACTTGAGTGTTACTCCATGAAAACCCCGGGTGATTTTTCCAACCTGGATTATATGCATTTTGAGTCGGATACGGTTGAGTTGAGCGATTATAGCTCCCTACAAACTGTGTTGATTCAGAATTTATGGCACACTGATTCGTAGCATGACTCCCAACACACAATTCATAGACCATCGCTACATGTTGTGTGGGTTGTGGACGCCATATTTCCATTTGCTTAGCCATTACGGCCACTTGTGCTGTTAATGCTGTCATCGCATCCACTTCATACTTTCCCGATGATGATTAGACCTAGTCATAGGCCACTGATAGTTGTTGGTGGTCATTGTCTCTAACAACTGATACGCCTCATCAAAACTCTTAGACATGATCGCTCCTCCTGCTGCTGCATCAATACTAGACCTCGTGGACGCGTGCAAACCATCACAAAATATCCCTAATTGCATCCACTGCGGAATTCCATGTTGAGGGCACTTACAGAGCATATCCTTGAACCTTTCTCACGCCTCATATAACGACTCTGAATCAAATTGTGCGAAAGTGTGAATATCGTTCCGTAGTTTTGCCGACTTCGCTGGTGGAAAGAACTTGGCTAAAATTATTTGAGCTAAGTCGTCCCAAGTGGTGATTGAGCCAGAAGGCAAAGAGTGTAACCAACTTCGCGCTTTATCTTTCAAAGTAAACGGGAACATCCTCAACCGTGTAGCATCTTCCGATACATTGTTAAATTTGAAGGTGTTGCAAACTTTCAAGAAACTCAAGATATGCTCATTAGGATCATCTATCGAATTACCCCCAAATTGACATGTATTCTGTAGCATCTGAATGGTTCCCGATTTTATCTCGAAACTATTCGCATTGATTGTCGGCCTCCTAATACTCGACTGTATATCCGTGACATTCGGTATGGCGTAATCCCTAAGTGATTTCTGTTTGTTCCCTGCCATGTTCACTGGTATTTCCTAGTCTGCCAGTTCTTCTTCCAAATGTATAACCTCACTATTCAACAGCAATTTCTGAAACTTCCTTTCGACATTGTCTGTATACGGAAAAAGTTCCTTTTTAGTTTCGATCTAGTGTGCATACACTCACAAGAATTCCTGCCAATTCCAGAAGAAAAAAAATAAGTAACGTTTAAATTAAAATCGAATTGATTATAACTAATATGAAATTAATATTAATAAAAATTCCCCGACAACAACGCCAAAAACTTGTTGGTTGATTTTGCAATCAAAGAATATGTGCAAGTATACACGGTCAACAAGTAATAAAGTGGTAAAATAGAGTGTCGATCCCACAGAGAATTCTTAATTAATAAATTCCAACTACTAGCACTATATCAACCCAATTTTATTTAAACAATGATAAATTATGATTTTCTGAAATATTGAAACTAATTAAACAATTAAAGATATTACTCTAAAATAGGAAATTAAATAAACTAAGATTTGAATGAATAATTTCTGATAAATAAGGATTAAGACTACAATATCCCCAATTATGAACTATAAATTAATTATCCAATTATCCCAATTATTATGTCTACCGAATTGTTAACAGGAATTCTCAAATATAAAAAGTCCTTTTCCAAGTAATCAACTGACTTCTATTTAATCCAGATTAATATTGCTATATTCCTATGCAAAACAAGTGAATTAAACTCTTTTAATTCCAATTCCTTACGTGTTACATGCGGTGAATAAATATTTTCATTCAATTCACAAACCTAATTATTCACTGTGCAAATAAATAAGTCACACGTTATCAAACCCAATTCTAACCCTAGAATTCCTCTTTCAATTCCTTCTAGAGTAAAACGATAATTATTGGCCAAATAATTAATCAATAGATGCAAGGCATGATAAACAATTCACTTCAACATAAATAATTAGAATAAATTGAATAACTAATTTATAGCCATAAAAGGTTCAATTGAAATCTTAATTAAAGAATTAGTTCATAACGGAAATAAAAACCAATAATTGTTTGCAAATCATCCATAAAGAATTACAAATTAAAAATAAAGAGAAGAAGAAACTCTTTTGCCAATCCTTAATCTTCAAAGAATCCTTTATGTAGCCTCCAATGAATGAATAATTGATGAATGATGAGATGCCTAATTTCAACACTTAATCTCTTTTTATAGCTTGCCACAATCCCAATCCAATTAGGCTTTAAACAACAACCAATTTCGTGAGCAACGAAAAAATCAACGCACGCGTCCCTAGTCAACGTCTGGCACGACCCAGCGCCCCAGCGCTGGGATTTGAACTGAGTTGAGTGCCCCAGCGCTGGAGGTTGAAAGAATTACCATAATTCCATTAAAAGCTTGACTTCCCAGAAATAACCCCTATAGCTCCCAAATCTGCAAAACGAAACATAAACATAGTAAAAGTGCTACTGAAAGAACTCGAGAATACACAAATTTAAGCTCAAGTATATCCGATTCATGGGTATATTACCCAATCATCAGTAACCCGTGAATAGTACTCTGACACGAAAAATACCCCAAATACCCGAGTGAATAATATTCGGGTGAATAGTAATTTAGGTGAATAGTAACCCGTGAATAGTAACTCATGAATAGTACTCTGACACAAAAAGTGTCCCAAATACTCAAGTGAACAACACTAGAGTAACCGGGTATTTTATGACAACTTGTCTACTTTAAAAAATTTTCACATATCACCCTTAACTTTAAACATTTATCAATTTAACTATTTACCAAAATAGAAAAATTGAATACTTTTATTTAATAAAATTTGGGGTCTCACACTAGTCGGGGTGTGGAGTGATGGTTCAAGATGGTTATTATAACAGTCCTCACTATTTTATAAAATAATGTATCAATTATTGTAATGAGGACTTCATTTGAGTTTGGATATTGTCTACAAAACAATATTTGTATTAAAACTCTTAGCTTATGTGTTGTCGTATTTTACACAACAATTGTATTAATTAAGTTTATATTTAGTTTCTGTACCATGTATTTGGCGATGATAAAATACAACAATCGAAATATATAAACATTTATTAAATCAACACCTTACGATAAATAATTTAAATTCTATTAAAAGTCAGGGTCAATACAAAAACATATTTACCTCAAATAACATATAAACCAACTAATAATTCATTATTCATTCAAGTTGTCTTTATTTATCACATTATATTCCAAAACTTATAAATGAATAACAAAGCTTAAGAAACCCATATATGACAATTTATTTTAAAAACGTCAGTCCACTGTTATGATATTATCACCATTTACCAAAACTTAACTATCAATTTAATTAATTTTAACAGAAACTAGACTTCAAATACTCCAATTTAGCATTAAAAATCACGCAAATCAGATTTAAAATCATTAAGTTATACATTTTTAAAATTTAAAGCTTGTTGCTAAAAATTATGCTTGAAAAATTCCAAACCAGCCACCTCACGAAATTCATAACAAATCATACGTTAATCTTTAACGGTCCAAAATTTGTTGACATATACTCAACTTATATATGTATAACATATCCAAATATTACAACGGTCCAACGGTCGGATTAAGAATTATAACTCACGCAATAGAACTTAAGAAAATTAATTTTTTGGACTAGGAGTCCTTCAGACTAGTTTCATTCAAACAGTCACCACAAACAAACCCCAAAGAATTTTTGATTAATTCTAGATTCTATGTTTAGCTTACTATTAGGGATTTCTTTTGATATATGGATCATCTCCTAACTCATTATACACAAGGAGTTATAGATTTTATAAGATCAAGTAGTTAAACTAATTTTTCTAAAAATTTCGATTTTCTCTCATTTGATTCATGTGTATGCAAGTTTAATCTATCACAAATAAACAAAAACATGATATTCATTCATAAACTTCATAAAATTTAATAACCATAATGAATAATCAAATGATTTAGCTTAGGATCGATTTACATTTCTAAAGTCTCTATTTCTTTTCATTTCTTCTTCTTCTTCTTCTCTTCCTTTTCTCTCTCTATTTTTCTTATTTCTACATGAGTGAAAATGGGTGGGAGTATGCTAATTGCTATCCCTTTCCTCCTCTCTCTTTTTTTCTTTTTCTTTTTCTTCATTTTCCTCCTCTTTTGTTTTATTGTCCCCCACCAACTCTCTCTCCCACCATTAATTCTTTTTTTTTCATAAACTTTCTCTCTCATCTCATATCAGATTTCAGCCGCCCACATGGACAGTTCTTCTAAAAAAAATTTATTTCCTTTCTTCTTTTATTAACTCACTTATTCAATTAACTTTCCGTTTGACCATTTATCAATTTAACATTTACAATTTTTAAAATAATAATTATAATTTAAATTAGACTTTTATTTCATAAAAGTTGGGTCAATTTAAGTTAACTTCTTTTAAAAGACCTATTATTTATAAGATTGACCTCTGAATTAGCATCACATATCTCACTTATATTAATTTATCTAACATGTAATCACATAATCAAACATTAGATAACACCTTAACACCATACGTATTCACAAGGCTAAACCTGGCACACATCGAGTCTCTTCAAGTGTTAAATATAGTATGCTAAATGGTTTCCCACAAACAATCAACAAACTAGTTTCTCGTCTCTTCTACACTATTTTTTTTCACAGAGAGTTAGATCGGTTGCTAGTTCATTTATACATATGCTCTTTAAAGGAATCGTTTAGCTTAGATACTATACATCAACCATTAAATAGTACGATTGTACCACTACTATATTATATACCTTATGATTTAACACTATCTTTCATTTTATAAGTTCTTCTTATAACTCGGTAAACTGTACGAATTCAGCAAATTGAATATATCAATTCTGCAAGCCGAATTCAAATTGTATTCCCTTCCTAACATATTAAATTTTAAATTCCTCATACAATTCAATATTATGGTCTATTGAATGTCTAACTCAATAATTTAACTCCTCTTTTAAACTCTCATTTAATATTATTAATTATTTAATAATATTATATTCATTTATAAGTATTATTAATCATTTAATAATGTCTTACTCACCACATAATATTATTAATCATGTAATAACATCTTACTCATCTCATAATATTATTAATCATTTACTAATATTTTAATCCTTAACTAATATTATTAATCATTTAATAACATTTTAAATTCTTAACTAATATTATTAATTATTTAATAATATTTTAATTTAACTTTAATCTAAATATTATTAATTATTTACTAATATATTTCTCTAATATTATTAATCATTTAATAATATTTTAATTATTTATTAAATCAATAAACAATTTATTTTAATTATTTACATTTTACTAATTAATTCCTTTAATCAGTTTAAAATTCCATACACATAATATAATGTACTATCATTAATCCTATAAGACATTTAATTGATCTTAGGTTAATGATTTTATTAATTAATAATATTTTTCTTAAGTGATAAACACTCATTAGATAATTAAACAATTTATTATACTTATTTAATTAATGAGTTATTTAAATTCTCTTCATTTATTAACTCTATCGTCATTTAATTACTATTTAGTATTAGTTAAATAATAATTAATTAATTATCTTTATTTATTATTTAATAATAAATAATAGATAATTACATCTACTTATTATTTAATGTTAATTAAATAATGAATAATTAAATTGTTAATATTATTTATCTTTACTTATTATTTAATATTAATGAAATAATTATTTATCTTTCAATAATAAATAATTAATTCACTTCATAAATCGTTAATTATTCTTTCTTATTAATTTAAGAATAATTAATTATTATTTGTTCTTATTTATTATTTATTTAATATTAATTAAATAATAAATAATTATTTTATTAATTTTATGTCAATGTAACTAACTAATTACATTATTATTACTTAATCTTACTTAAACATTCTTTAATTATTATTTAATATTAATTAAATAATAATTAATCAATGGTTTAACTCTATTTATTATTTAATCTTAATTAAATAACCAATAGTTAGTTTATTAACATGCACTAACTCTACTTAATTATCACTTAAATAATAATTAAATAGTTAATTATATTTAAATTATATGTAATTAGTTTAATAATCATTTGGTGGCATTAATAATTATTACTTAGTAAATTGTAAATGATTTAAATGAGTTTAAACCATCAATTACTTAATAATTACATAACTGTCCATAAAAATTCTGAATTAAATATTCTTATATTCTTCACAATTTTTTAAAAAAGGGCCTCAGACCCACCACCAGAACCGTCTGTAAAGTGGGTGAACCGGCCGCCAGAAGATTCCGCTGGTTCATCAGATTTGCTGAACCGGTCAAATTCTTTAAAATTTTCAACTTTTTAGCTTTTGTTTTCAGTTTTGGGGGCCTTCACTAATACCTTCATAAAACGAAATCTACAACTACGATTTAGGTTCATTCAATCTCGTTCGATTCGTATCTTTCCGTACTACATTTTTCATTTATCAAACTCCAGATTTGGATCTGTTTTGGTCAACAAAATTAGCCCGGAAGTGGCTCGTCAGCGACATGATTCAACCGTTGTAGTGTTTTTGTAATAAATCCATATTTTGCTCATTTTTCAACTTTTTTACATGATTCCAAAGATGTTTTACCCTTAACTCATAGATGTAGCATACCAAGAATTAAAATCATAAAAACCCTTTGTAGATTTCAAAATGACAAGCATATAGATCACCTTTTTTAAAACAAATTTTCCTGAAAAACTCCTTTTAACTTTCTTTTTCCAAAATTTCCAACATAAACTCATATGAATCATCAAGTTAAACACATTATATATAAAAGATCTAACCTTCTCATAAGGTTATAGTCATTTAAAACACAATACTCCAAGGATTGATCTAACATAAAACTTCATATAAAACTTCATATAGTAACACATGATCTTACTTTGTTTTGTGGGCTACCTTTCTAACTCTTCCAAGGTAGGAGATAAGTTTAGGGTGCATGAAATCTTGCTTCTCTTCTCTCTTCTGTATTCTCTCTTCTCTCCTCCTTGCCGTGACCCCCTTTGTAACACCCCCTTCCCGAAAAGGAAAGGGAGGTCACGTGCAAAACACAACAAATCTCAAAATAAATAAACAGAGCACTAACAACCTCAAAATATTAATAGTGGTGATCCATTAATAGCGTACTAAATACAATTCTCCAAATAGAGTCCAAATAATCAAAACTTAAAATTCAAAACAACCTAGATGGTCAAAGGCAACTCTCTCATCACACTAGCTAGCCCTGAATCACTCCTGCAACCTGCCGGAAGAAAAACACAGCATGAGCCAATTGCCCAGTACGGATATAAAGATACAAAAGATATACAACTAAAATACAAAATCAACTGAGACAAAATATTGCCTCTAACAAAAATAAAATCTCTGAAGATTTGAATAAAATATATTTGAACCAACAGAATTAATGAAACAGACAGAATATTGAAGAAATAACGAACTGAAGTAACTAATCCGATGAATTGAACTGAACAGAAGCCAACAACTAATACAATAAAATAATAGGCTGAAACAAATGGCTGGAGTTATTTTATATCGAATGAGCTCAGAAATACACATTGCCACACAGGCAAGTCAAAATAATGCCACACAGGCAAGTCAAATGATGCCACACAGGCAAGTCAAAACCATGCCACACAGGCAAATCATACATTGGACCGCGAATCCAAATGTATGCAAATCAGATAGGTGTGTTTGGCACAACATCACCAATCCGCAGAACAGAAAACTAGGGTTAACCAATACGCCTCCCACAACAAAACACCAAATGGCCCACTTACTCCGGAGCCCAAAACGGAGACGCCGTGGACTAATCACACCGCCACTAAGAGTGTCATGCCTCTCGTGCCAAGACGACATGCCTGTGGTACCCCCACAGGTGGTTATAGCTCAGGTATACCCTACGGTATGTTCTAATAAAAATACCATGTCACAACACATGCGACATAATACCAACAAAATGGTTCTATATGTACATGTTGAACCAAATCAAATTATGGTCATAAGGTCTCAAAAGAAGGTAACAACGTGTACCGCTCTACAATTATCAAAAATAAATATTAAACATGATATCCTAATTCAAAGAGTACAAATACGAGTCCAGTGTGTCAACTCCAAAATGAAACAAATATATGAATTTCACAAGAAACAATTATGTGAAATAATAACAGAATTTGAAACGAGGAACAAAACGAATAAATCAAATTTAACAAAAGTATCGCTGAAAAGTACGGAATCCGTACCTGAATATAATACTGAAATAATTTACCGAACTCAAATATTACACCGCTAGACCTCCTCAATCCGATCTATATAATTATAAAAAAAATAATACAAGATCATTAATTAAATTACCAAAATATAAATATTTTTATATTTTATGAATTTTAAAAAAAATCAATATTAGTACACGAATATTATTAAATATAAAACAATTATGTTTTAATATATATAATATTATCTCTTAATGTATTAATACTAAAATATTAAATAACACGATTACCTCCTAATTTGGTTGAGACCTCCTGATCAGTGTATGCAAGCCATTATTCAAGTCTTTTTAACATATACAACCTATTGACTATGACTATGCATATTATGATATATACATATATATGATGGATGCAAATTATATTATAATACTTAGTTTAGTCACTTGAGCATACACAAAAAGCATCAGGCATTCACCTTTCATAATTAAAATCTTGAATTCACGGCACTGCACCGTACATTTGCATACACACTGCTTGCGAACTCACTCATTAACAATTTAATTTCTCATCTAATATATAATTTATCACATATTCTTATACTATAGCAACACGCTAGATTAAACAAATGACGACACAATTAAATCTCTAAAACAGATTGTAATCACACACAAAAAAATAAATTATTTAATATAAAAAAAAATCCAATGAATACCTTTTTGAGATGCGATTATGATTAATATAGTCTCACAATCTCCTTTCCAAATTTTTCTTTTTATCCCACAACCTTTCTTCTTCCTCTTCCTTTTCTTTATTTACTGCAGTATCAATATTTAAGAAACCCTACTTACTATATTAAAGATACTCTTATTATAATTTGGTTTTCAACCCAACAATTTGAATTGGGCTCAAATAGTTTAACAAGCCCAAACTTAAATACTTAAAAATTAATTTGACCCAATTACTATAAATGCCCAAATTAATGTAACCGCATATTTATTATAGTCAACATAAATTAAATACTATTTTGACCAAAACTGCCAAACATAAGAAAAGTTCAATTTTACTAAGTTAATTATTCATCACTTATTAATACTTATTAGCCCAAATTAATTAAATAACAAGTTTGACTCATATAAAAGAAAATTCCAAACAATATGTTTTAAGAATATAAATTATTATTTAATTTTTCTAGGTATTACATTACCTTCCCCTTAAAAAGGATTCCGTCCCCGGAATCAAAAGAGTAACAAAGATTTACTTGACATTAAAGAGGTGAGGATAGTTTTGCCAAATAGTCTCTTACGCCTCCCAAAAAGTTTCGCGCTCCGGATAATTTTAGGAAAAAAATTAATATTTAATTACTAACAAAAAATTGGATTATTACATTTTTCACCCTCAAAAATAATTTCGTCCTCGAAATTCAAATAAGTTATATAAAGTTTTATTTTAGTGTTCATTTATATTACATAATTATTCATAAACTTTAATTAAGATGCAGCGCCGTCATTTGTAATGATCAAGCATGCTAAAGTCCATAGGTCCACACAATTATCCATGTACTCGTAAAAGATTTGTCAGCTACCGTGTCAAGCCTTGGTAAGGTTCTTCGCGTTAAATTACATGATCCACTGTTGGTGCTGGCCCCCCGTTAATATCTTTGAGCTTCATTCTTGTAAACGTACGTACTTTTTGGAACATAATTCAAAACCACAAAAAAATTTCTCTTCATCTAAATACGATTTGAATACCCAAAATATTTAAAATTATTTTTAATTCGTAAAACGTTTATATGACACACATGACAAAAATCTAACAAATTATTTTTATTTTATTTTACAAAAATTCATACAAAACTCTAAAGACATCAAATAAACAAAACAACTATGCAAACTACATTACCAACTCTCCCCAAGTCCTCAAGAGCTTCAAAATATCTCATCCTCAATTTGAACCATTCATCAAATAATATTACACCAAAGAATATACTACTACTATCTTTTTATCACCAACTCTCCTAAGTCCTTAAGAGTTTCAAAATATCAAAACCTAGAATCAAATTAGTTCTCAAATAATTTTACACCAAAAATATATTACTACAAAGATCTCTTCATCACCATGCCAAACTCCAAATCATAAATCCTACCATCTGAATAAGCAAACTATAGCTTTCAAAATCTCTTAAAGATTCATCACTTATTGTATATCTAATCATTCAATAAATCAATCATTCTCTTAATGAAAATCTTAACCCAACAAATTCCAAGATTTGTTCATACTATCACCCAAAATTTCATATAAGATAACTCCAATATTCTACTAGAAAATAATCGCAAAATTCCTGTACTCCAAAAGATCAATCTAATTACCTCGAATCTTTACACAACTCAAAATTACAAGGGATCCTCTGCACTTAATAGTTTTCACTTTATAATATTATCTCACCGATTCACATACCTCAAATTATTCACAACTTAACAAAAATCAGAATCTATCCCAAATAAAATCCTCAATTCCAAAATCACGATAATTTGTAATTACCTGAAATAACTCTAACAAATAATTCTCCAATATCAAAACTCACTGATACAAATGCTCATATCATAATCGTATAATCATTTCTTAACTGAACAAAATATGATATTATTCTCCTTAATGATCAAGTCACAATCCTTACCTAATATTATTGTACCAACGCATAACAATAATAATCTTAACAAATTATCTCGCCTTTCTCAAATCAACTACAATTTAAAGAGCTAAAAACACCTGGTCAAAATCAAGACTAACCAAACAGAGAACAAAATCAAATCAAACTCCTACGTCTACCCAGTGATTTACCCATAACTCACAGGTCAAACGTAAATAGGTTTTCTACAAGAAAGAACCTAAGCTCTGATACCATCTCTGTAACACCCCCTTCCCGAAAAGGAAAGGGAGGTCACGTGCAAAACACAACAAATCTCAAAATAAATAAACAGAGCACTAACAACCTCAAAATATTAATAGTGGTGATCCATTAATAGCGTACTAAATACAATTCTCCAAATAGAGTCCAAATAATCAAAACTTAAAATTCAAAACAACCTAGATGGTCAAAGGCAACTCTCTCATCACACTAGCTAGCCCTGAATCACTCCTGCAACCTGCCGGAAGAAAAACACAGTATGAGCCAATTGCCCAGTACGGATATAAAGATACAAAAGATATACAACTAAAATACAAAATCAACTGAGACAAAATATTGCCTCTAACAAAAATAAAATCTCTGAAGATTTGAATAAAATATATTTGAACCAACAGAATTAATGAAACAGACAGAATATTGAAGAAATAACGAACTGAAGTAACTAATCCGATGAATTGAACTGAACAGAAGCCAACAACTAATACAATAAAATAATAGGCTGAAACAAATGGCTGGAGTTATTTTATATCGAATGAGCTCAGAAATACACATTGCCACACAGGCAAGTCAAAATAATGCCACACAGGCAAGTCAAATGATGCCACACAGGAAAGTCAAAACTATGCCACACAGGCAAATCATACATTGGACCGCGAATCCAAATGTATGCAAATCGGATAGGTGTGTTTGGCACAACATCACCAATCCGCAGAACAGAAAACTAGGGTTAACCAATACGCCTCCCACAACAAAACACCAAATGGCCCACTTACTCCGGAGCCCAAAACGGAGACGCCGTGGACTAATCACACCGCCACGGAGAGTGTCATGCCTCTCGTGCCAAGACGACATGCCTGTGGTACCCCCACAGGTGGTTATAGCTCAGGTATACGCTACGGTATATTCTAATAAAAATGCCATGTCACAACACATGCGACATAATACCAACAAAATGGTTCTATATGTACATGTTGAACCAAATCAAATTATGGTCACAAGGTCTCAAAAGAAGGTAACAACGTGTACCGCTCTACAATTATCAAAAATAAATATTAAACATGATATCCTAATTCAAAGAGTACAAATACGAGTCCAGTGTGTCAACTCCAAAATGAAACAAATATATGAATTTCACAAGAAACAATTATGTGAAATAATAACAGAATTTGAAACGAGGAACAAAACGAATAAATCAAATTTAACAAAATTATCGCTGAAAAGTACGGAATCCGTACCTGAATATAATACTGAAATAATTTACCGAACTCAAATATTACACCGCTAGACCTCCTCAATCCGATCTATATAATTATAAAAAAAATAATACAAGATCATTAATTAAATTACCAAAATATAAATATTTTTATATTTTATGAATTTTAAAAAAAATCAATATTAGTACACGAATATTATTAAATATAAAAAAATTATGTTTTAATATATATAATATTATCTCTTAATGTATTAATACTAAAATATTAAATAACACGATTACCTCCTAATTTGGTTGAGACCTCCTGATCAGTGTATGCAAGCCATTATTCAAGTCTTTTTAACATATACAACCTATTGACTATGACTATGCATATTATGATATATACATATATATGATGGATGCAAATTATATTATAATACTTAGTTTAGTCACTTGAGCATACACAAAAAGCATCAGGCATTCACCTTTCATAATTAAAATCTTGAATTCACGGCACTGCACCGTACATTTGCATACACACTGCTTGCGAACTCACTCATTAACAATTTAATTTCTCATCTAATATATAATTTATCACATATTCTTATACTATAGCAACACGCTAGATTAAACAAATGACGACACAATTAAATCTCTAAAACAGATTGTAATCACACACAAAAAAATAAATTATTTAATATAAAAAAAAATCCAATGAATACCTTTTTGAGATGCGATTATGATTAATATAGTCTCACAATCTCCTTTCCAAATTTTTCTTTTTATCCCACAACCTTTCTTCTTCCTCTTCCTTTTCTTTATTTACTGCAGTATCAATATTTAAGAAACCCTACTTACTATATTAAAGATACTCTTATTATAATTTGGTTTTCAACCCAACAATTTGAATTGGGCTCAAATAGTTTAACAAGCCCAAACTTAAATACTTAAAAATTAATTTGACCCAATTACTATAAATGCCCAAATTAATGTAACCGCATATTTATTATAGTCAACATAAATTAAATACTATTTTGACCAAAACTGCCAAACATAAGAAAAGTTCAATTTTACTAAGTTAATTATTCATCACTTATTAATACTTATTAGCCCAAATTAATTAAATAACAAGTTTGACTCATATAAAAGAAAAGTCCAAACAATATGTTTTAAGAATATAAATTATTATTTAATTCTTCCGGATAATAATTAAATAGTTAATTATATTTAAATTATATGTAATTAGTTTAATAATCATTTGGTGGCATTAATAATTATTACTTAGTAAATTGTAAATGATATAAATGAGTTTAAACCATCAATTACTTAATAATTACATAACTGTCCATAAAAATTCTGAATTAAATATTCTTATATTCTTCACGATTTTAAAAAAAGGGCCTCAGACCCACCACCAGAACCGTCTGTAAAGTGGGTGAACCGGCCGCCAAAAGATTCCGCTGGTTCACCAGATTTGCTGAACCGGTCAAATTCTTTAAAATTTTCAACTTTTTAGCTTTTGTTTTCAGTTTTGGGGGCCTTCACTAAAACCTTCATAAAACGAAATCTACAACTACGATTTAGGTTCATTCAATTTCGTTCGATTCGTATCTTTCCGAACTACAATTTTCATTTATCAAACTCCAGATTTGGATCTGTTTTGGTCAACGAAATTAGCCCGGAAGTGGCTCGTCAGCGACATGATTCAACAGTTGTAGTGTTTTTGTAATAAATCCATATTTTGCTCATTTTTCAACATTTTTACATGATTCCAAAGATGTTTTACCCTTAACTCATAGATGTAGCATACCAAGAATTAAAATCATAAAAACCCTTTGTAGATTTCAAAATGACAAGCATATAGATCACCCTTTTTAAAACAAATTTTCCTGAAAAAACTCCTTTTAACTTTCTTTTTCCAAAATTTCCAACATAAACTCATATGAATCATCAAGTTAAACACATTATATATACAAGATCTAACCTTCTCATAAGGTTATAGTCATTTAAAATACAATACTCCAAGGATTGATCTAACATAAAACTTCATATAGTAACACGTGATCTTACTTTGTTTTGTGGGCTACCTTTCTAACTCTTCCAAGGTAGGAGATAAGTTTAGGGTGCATGAAATCTTGCTTCTCTTCTCTCTTCTGTCTTCTGTCTTCTCTCCTCCTTGCCGTGACCCCCTTGCTCTCTCTCACTCTCCTTCTCTTTTAACTTAGCAACTTGGAACTTGGAAGAGAAAATTATGAAATGAAAGTAAGAGAAGTGATATATGTTCTTTTTTTTATTATGTATATACATTATAAGTATACTTGCAATCATTTCTCTCTCTCTCTCTCATCATCACCAATACCACCCATGTTGCTTGGAATTTTAAACATAAGTGTTGGCTTGGTTCATGGCTTGACACCTAGAGCATTTGGTGACATTTAGTAAACTTACTTTCAAACAAAATAAAAATCAGCACTCCTTACCTTTTTGCCCTTTAATAGCCGGCCCTATGACCCTTTTTTTCTCCCATTTTAGATTTATTTTTCTTGCAAAATTATGCTTAAGCAAATTACCAAATTGCCCCTATTCAAGTAGGTTAAGATTGGGCCATTCTTTTAATTCTTTTGGGCTTCAAATTAATTTGTTTGGGCCATGTAATTAGCATAGTCCCATAATTTTAATTATACCTTACCCTATTCATTTAATTAGGGTTTCCATTACACACATTTGTAATTTAATTCTTTAGTCATGTACATTTAATTTCATAACCCAATTAGATTTGCTTTACTTATGTTATAAAATTAATTAATTGAGATGTATAAAATAAATCTCTTAGGGTTGGTATATATATTTTTTATACTATAACTCCTATATTATAACCCTTAGATTATTTAAGACACATTCCTAATATATATTAGGTTACATAACTTTATCATTAACTCTCTTTTTATACAAAATAAATGTATACACATTATATAATGTATATTTATTTAATCACGTACATAATCCACATAAGCCATAACATATTCCATTAGTTCATTAACTTAATTAGCCCTAATTGACTTAATAAGTTATTACCACTCATATAATCACTATATATAATTCATATCAATAATTAATCACTTAAAGATTATAAATCTTTATAATTTAATAATCAAGTTTAACATGCGAACTATGTTAATTTTTAACATAATTTATCTTACTATTTCTTAATCAAATTGATTAAGTATTAATCTTAGTTAACTTAAAATAATTAAATTAACTATCATGTTTAATTCACATATTCACTGATATTATTCAAGTACTTTCAAAAAAAAATCGTAAAATCTACGTATATAATTATATAAAATTATCGGTCCTTACATTATTAGTTGGTGTTAATGAATAGATAGTAGGGTAATTTACAATTTTTTAATGGGTGCGGCTAGCTAGCTTCCAATACGTTCAACCAACTGTCCCTAATGACCCTGCATGACAACACTTTCTAGATGGTGCTCTTCTATTCTGGTGGCTGAATTTTATTTTATTTTTGGCATTGGTTAAACATGTTTCTTACCTTTTAGATGATATCTTTCTCCAGGGCATTGTTTCATTCGTTAAACATGTTTCTACTAAATATTGCAAACTACATCAGAAGTATTGCTATGTGATTAGTTGACCACTTTCTAGATAGTTAAGCAGTGCAGTTTTGATTTATTTCTTTATTTCAATCCGAATTTGTAAATAATATTTCTAAAAAAAAGTGACTACTACATACATTGTTTTTTTTGCTATGGCATACGCCTAATATAGATAAACAAATGATTAGTTGCAAATGTATTCAAAATTCCCTTGGTCCACTCTGCTTTACAATATATATCTAATGAAGCAACTTAGTTTGAATGTTCAAAGTGATTGTTTTGAAGTTTCCTCGAGAGGCAGCTCCACCTAAAAAGTTCTTCCTGTTTTAATATAATACTCTAAAGTAGGCTAATCCATTCGAGTATAAAATGGCAATATCTTCAACAAAAATAAGTACACAGAATTTCTGAATCAATTGGTTTAACAAATAGTATAATGGAGTTCCAATATTCCCTCTTCTCTATCATCAGTACTTCCCTAGCCAGCATCCTCTTTTTCTTTTTGTTGATCAATAAGTTAATAAAAAGATCCTCACAAGCAGCTCATAAACTTCCTCCAGGGCCATGGAAGCTACCTCTGATCGGAAATTTGATGCAAGTGGCAGCTTCAAATCCGATACCGCATCGCGGTCTCCTTGAACTGTCAAGGAAACATGGACCTCTCATGCATCTACAACTTGGTAAAATTCCTGCTATTGTTGTCTCATCGCCTCGAGTCGCCAAAGAGGTACTAAAAACCCATGATCTTGCATGCGCGGACAGGCCCGATATGCTACTTGGCAAGATAATGTTGGCCAACAGTAGAGACATTGTTTTGGCTCCCTATGGTGATTACTGGAGGCAAATGCGTAAAATATCCACATCGGAACTCCTAAGTGCCAATAAAGTCCGGTCCTTTCGCAATGTTAGAGAGGAGGAGTCTTGGCAACTCATTGACTCCATCCGATCGTCGTTAGGATCACCTATCAATTATAGTACCAAGGTAACCGGAATGGCGAATGCCATAATTTGTAGGGCGACAATTGGAAAGAAATGCAAGTATCAAGATGAACTCATTGAGGTGGTTGAAGATATAGCCTATTGGGGTTCCGGATTTTTTATGGCTGATTTATTTCCTAAATTGAAATTTCTTGAATACATCACTGGGATGAGGCCTAAGTTGGAGGACATGAGGCGGAAGCTTGACCATATTTTTGGGCATATCATCAATGAGCATAGAGAAAAGTTGGCAACCAGAAAGGAACAAAATATACACGATGCAGATGAAGATCTAATTGACGTTCTTTTAAGAATCAACGAGAGTCAACGCCTTGAGTTTCCCATCACGTCCAACGACATCCAAGGCATCACTTTGGTAAGCATTCATTCGTTCATCAAATTATATTTCTATTGTTTCTAATATCGTAGAACTAGCTTGTGGTAAATCACGTAGAGAAGTTGGTGTTTTTCTTCACAATACAATAAATAACAGAAAATCTTTCACATGAAATTTGCCAGGATATGTTCACGGCCGGAACTGATAGTACTTCAGCTACACTTCAATGGATAATGTCGGAGTTGATGAGAAATCCTAGAGTGATGGAGAAGGCACAAGCGGAAGTGAGACAAGCCCTCAAGGGAAAGACGATAATATATGAAGCTGATATCCAAGGATTGGGTTACCTAAAGCTGGTGGTCAAAGAAACTCTACGCTTGCATGCACCCGTGCCCTTGTTAGTCCCTAGAGAATGCAGGAAGCAGTGTGAGATTGATGGATACACTATACCTGTAGGAACTAAAATCATTGTGAACGCCTGGGCAATTGCAAGGGATCCGGAACACTGGGTAGATGCTGATAGTTTCATACCCGAGAGATTCGAAAATGGCTCCATGGATTACATTGGAACTAACTTCGAGTATATCCCGTTTGGTGCGGGAAGGAGAGTATGTGCTGGCATCGCATTTGCTGCCGCAACTATTGAGCTTCCATTGGCTCAATTACTCTACTACTTCGACTGGAAACTCCCCAATGATATGAAGCCAGAAGATGTAGACATGGAAGAATCCAATGGTGCCACTGCTACAAGAAAAAATAACTTGATTTTGATTCCCACTTTACACTCTCCAAGCCTGGAGTTAAAGTGAACATTCAACATGCAAACATGATCGAATGCAAGAGAAAATTCCGCTTCATTTACTTAAAGCCCTGGTTAAGAATAACAGTATAAAGGATTAGCCTAGACATTGTTTTATCGATTTTCTTTTTTTTCTTTTGGATTTATTTGTATCAATTTATTATTATACCCTTGTTTCCCAATCAAATATTATATTTTTATTCGAAATTGTCTCCATGGTTTCCACTGCCTCTGACCGCTGACATTCGCCGCAGAGGTCTTATTAAAACAACCTCCCAAGTGCCTAAGCAAATAAAGATAACCAATGGACTCTTTTGACTCTTGGAAACTAAAAACTAGTATCACACATAATTAACTACAACAAAGTTTGGGTACTGTAAATTTCAAAATCAATGTCTTTATTGTTACTTTTTTGAATATAAAAAAATATTAGTCCTGTTAGTTGTCACGCTTTTTGTCTATTAAGTATTAATTTTGTCACCTATGAGGCATATTCTTGTAGTGGTACTTTCTCAAATAGGTCGTCCTATTGCATTTTTTAAAAAGAAACTTAATGATTCAACGCAAAAGTGATCCACTTATGAGCATGAGTTGTACGTAAAGAATAGTGAGGACTACTAATTCACAGAATAGTGATTCACAGAATAGTGATCCACTTATGAGCATGAGTTGCATTTATTTTCCTACTATTTCACAGAATAGTGAGGACTACTAATGCTATCCTCTGGACCATCACTCCGTTCCCCGATTCGTCCCAGCTATATTCTCATTTTCTGAAGAGAAAAGTGAAGAAAGAGTGAGCTCAACTAGCCCAGTAAGAAATATTATGACTAAGATAATGCAGAATAAATTATCATTAGTCTTCAACAATGTTAAACTGATAAAATATAATAGACATCAAGTTTAACTGCAGCGGAACAAGCAATCCATTAAAAGAGTCAAGTAGAAAATAAAATCTACTATCTTTTATGATTAAAAAGGTTTTTCATCACTGTTATCGCTGAGACTCAGCTTAATAAATATTTCACATCATCGAATCACCCCTGCACAACGGCCAAGGATATTCTTTAGTATCACGACCACAATTATCCATGCACTATGGGCCAAGAATATTTGTGTATTCATTAATGGTCATGATCATGCCAACAATTGTCCATCAATGCACTACGGGCCAATGAGGACTTTTACCACATCATTTGTAATATTACGGTCATGATTACACCGAATAATCCCTGGTTATAATCATACCAAGTCCATCTATGCACTACAGGCCACAGATTACTTTCAACATAATATAAACATGAAGATGATGATAATGATATAAGAATTCAATAAAACAAGTTCAAGAATTAATTTGTCCAAGAACTACTAATGTCCAAATTGTCAACATGATACTGCTTTGTAGAGTAAAATTCAAGAATGATCAGAAGAATATTTCCATGAAAAGATACTGGATGAAGCGCAAATATCAAAGATATTCTACTAATTTCATGGAGTATAAAAGTCAAAACTTTAACCAACTAAGTATAATAAAGAATGGAATAACAAAAGAAATCACCATGCATGCGGTACTTCGCATAGACAGGTTATTCCAAGGAGAGGTTTGGTCACCTAATTGCGCGCCAATAAGGAGAAATCCTTATCGGAAAGCCCCCTCTTTCCTGAGAACGACATGGTTGTTAAATATTGTAAGTTATAATATTAATGATGAATAAGTTGTGTTGATTAAAGATGAAATTGATTGTTCCATTGTATTGGAATTATTAGTGTTATTGGAAATTGACATTTATTTCGATGATAATTGATGTCTGGAGGTTGTATTGTTCACTCGGGTATTCGGAGCACTTTTTGCGTCGGAGTACTATTTATGAGTTACTATTTATGAGTTACTATTCATGAATTACTATTCACGGGGTACTATTGATTCACATTCTTATACTATTAGGGGTGGTGGTGCAAGATTGATAATACTTGAATGACTAAGTTAAAAATGGAGGTATAGATGGAGGTACTATACTGTAATTATTTTTATCACATGATTAGAACTATTGAGTCACATGATTTACTATTGATTCATATTATTTACTATTGGGGGAGGTGGTGCAAGTTTGATAATACTTGCAGGATTAAATTAAAAATGAAGAAAAAGAGGAAGGTATTATACTGTAATATTTCGAGCCCCAAAACGTACAATTATCGAAACTATATTTTCCTATAAATAGAAGCTCATTCTTCCTTCATTTCTCACCAATTCACAAAAGCTTTACAGCGATTATTATAGAGAGAAATTATAGAGAGAAAGAAGAAGAGAAGTCTGCTACCTCACTATTCCAGTATCAAGTTTTTCCAAGGTAGGGAGTATTATTTCTTTCTTATCCGTGAAGAGAACTTTTGTTATTCCATTCTTTATTATTCTATTGGAATAACCTGTAAACGCGGGCTACCCTATACTTGGTGAAATTCTTCTTTATTCCATTATTTATCATTCTGTTGGAACATCCTGTCTGTGCGTTCTACGCCGGACCTGGTTCCGTCTTTATTATTCTGTTGGAATATCCTATCTGTGCGTTTTACGCCGGACCTGATTCTGTCTTTATTATTCTATTGGAATAACATGTCTGTGCGTTTTACGCTGGACCTGATTCAGTTATTTATTATTCTGTTGGAATAACCTGCATATGCGGTCTATCGCATGCCTATTGATTTATTTTGTTATTCCATTCCTTATTATACTCAGTTGGTTAAAGTTTTGACTTCTATACTCCATGAAATTAGTGGAACATCCTTGATATTTGCGCTTCATCCAGTATCTTTTCATGGAAATATTCTTCTGAGCATTCTTAAATTTTACTCTACAAAGCAGTATCATGTTGACAATTTGGACGTTATTGGTTCCTGGATAAATTAATTCTTGAACTTATTTTATTGAATTCTTATATCATTGTCATCATCCTCATGTTTATATTTTGTTGAAAGTCATCTATGGCCTGTAGTGCATAGATGGACTTGGTATGATTATGACCAGGGATTATTCGGTGTAATCATGACCGTAATATTACAAATGATTTGGTAAAAATCCTCATTGGCCCGTAGTGCATTGATGGACATTTGTTGGCATGATCATGACCATTAATGAATACACAAATATTCTTGGCCCGTAGTGCATGGATAATTGTGGTCGTGATACTAAAGAATATCCTTGGCCGTAGTACAGGGGTGATTCGATGATGTGGATTATTTATTAAGTTGAGTCTCAGCGATAAAAGTGATGAAAAACCTTTTAAATCATAAAAGATAGTAGATTTTATTCTCTACTTGACTCTTTTAATGGATTGCTTATTCCGCTGCAGTTAAACTTGATGGTTGTTATATTATATCAGCTTAACACTGTTAAAGGCTAACGATAATATATTATGCATTATCTTAGTCATAATATTTCCTACTGAGCTAGTTGAGCTCACCGTTTTACTTTCATTGTTCTCTTCAGGAAATAAAAACGTAGCAGGGACTAGTCGGGGAACGGAGTGACGGACCAGATGATAACATTAGTAGTCCTCACTATTCAGTGAAATAGTAGGAAAATAAATGTAATAATATTGAATTTGAGTTTGTATAGTGTCTAGACGACAATATTTGTATTAAAACTCACAGCTTATGTTTTGTCGTACTTTGCACGACAATTGTATAATTAAGTTGTATTTATATTCTGTACCATGTATTTGGCGACTCAGAATAGGTGATATATACCTGTTTTGGGGGCGTTTCAAATACCGTCTCAATTCCGTCTCAAAATTGGCAAAAACTAATCTTCTTAACATTTTGAGCGTCATAATTTGAGACGGGCAACAGTCGTCACAAAATCTGTGTCAACTTTGGCACCAATATCACAATCTTTAAGACAGAAAGAAGCCTTCTCAATCTGTATTAATAACAAATTATAAATATTTTCATAATTTAATTTTGAAATCTAAAAATATATAAGTTAAAAATAATGATGATAATTACTAAAATATTATATATTGACAGTACTAGATAAGACAGAAAGAAAACTGTCTCAATTCCGTCTCAATATAATAACTAAAATATTATATATTGACAGAAAGAAGCCGTCTCAATTCCGTCTCAATCTGTATTAATAATAAATTATAAATATTTTCATAATTTAATTTTGAAATATAAAAATAAATAAGTTCAAAATAATAATGATAATTACTGAAATAATAATGTAAGTCTGAGCTTACAATATTCCTCTCAAGTTTTACACCCTAAAACTTGTGATTACTTAATAAATTGAGAGAGTACAAAATTACCTATAGAAAACCTAATTAACACTACCATCCAAACTACTCCAAACAATAAAGTTTTCAAGCTTTTAATTGAACGGAGATTGTGGTGGAGGTTCACAAGCAACAAATTAGGGTTAATTGCATATTACACCCCGAAGTATACACATTTTATCATTCGTACCCCCACTACAAGAGAAATGACTAATTCCGACGGAATTATTTTTCACAGAATTTATTCCCTTGGAATTAGTATATTTTCGACGGAATGTTTCATCGAACATAATTCTGTCGGAATTCGAATATTCTCGACATAATTTCGTCAGAATTACGCATAGTCCTTGGCGCGAAGTTTTCCCGTCAGCGTACATACTAAATTTGATGAAATAAATGTAAAGTTTGACAGAATAAGCAATCAAAAATAAATTAAAATCGACGGAATTCTATCGAAAATAAACCCTTTTTTTAATTGAATAGAATCCTTATTTTGTTCATTCATTCTTTCCTTCCTCTTTCCCCAGCATTTAGCAGCAGAGACAAATGTTCATTTCCTCTTCATCTCATTGTTCATTTAAGCCCTACAATCATTTAAGCCTTAATTATATCTTCTCATCTCCTTTGTTCATCTATTTTTAACCCTTAATTTAGCTTTAAACTCCCAATTTCTCTCAATAGATAAACCCTAAGATTTTCATACGGAGGCTACTTGGTGGTGCGCATCGGCGACTGTGATAGAGTCTTTAGCTACTGTATGCTTCTTGTGACGACCCAAGAATTCAGATAGCCTTGAAATTAGTTTTTTCGATGAGAATATTTAATAAATAAAATTTTATTGATATTATTATGTGTTATGTGATTTAGGTCGATTAATGACCTAGTTTATGTGTTATGTAATTATGTACGAGTGTTAGGAGTTTTTGGGAAAAAATAAGTTTTTCCGAGAAAAACACTAAAACACTTTTTCACGTTTATGTCATAGCTTTTATTTAAGGAAAGATGAAATCTCTAATAAAAAATTTCAGGAAAAAAAATTGTAAAAACACTATTCACGCTAAAAACGCAACTTTGTTTTTTTCGCTTTTTCTATTTTTCAATTTTTCGAAGGGCAACATAACGTTTATTTGAGGACGGGAGATGTAATGTCCAATAAAATTAACGGAAGAAATTTCACTATTTTCGCATGTTGAACGAGTTAGGAAAATCTAACTAGAAAGAAATCAGGTAACCGACTTAGTTTGGGAATTAAACCCTAAAACAATTGTATGAAATGGAAAAATGGTCTTTTTGCTAACTAAATGAATTATGAAAGTTAATTAGAAAAGAAACTAGAAAATAAAATAACTAATTAAATTTTGTTGGACTAATTAAATTTAGTTGAATTAACTAATCCTAGGTTTTTAAAGACTTAGTTAGGAAATGAAAGGGGTTTGGCTAGGTTAGTGTGACTTAAGTCTTGAAGACATGGCTTGAATACTTGAATCCAACTCTTGTAAGTTTGGAGCCAAAGGTTGGCTTGGACTTGGAGCCAAAGAATTAGGAGACCATGTGTCATTTGCTAGCAAATTAGCATGTGATTTAATGAGAAGCTAAATAGGATGAATGACAAGTGGAAGGGCATGTGTCATGTGTTTAAACACATGAGATAAAGAAAGCCAAAATGGAGATAGGAAGGAAGGAAATCCGAATATATCTAGAAAGGGGGAGTATTAGATAACTCATGGGCATTAGGTGGCACAAAGCATTGAATGTTAGTTTATCTTCTTAAGCCTCTTAACCAATAAATCCTAAGTGTCATCCTTTTAATCCTTTACCCCACATAATTTAGCTTAACCAAGAGGATGGTTAGGTTAGTTGGTGGGAGATGAGATGAGTTAATTCTCTCCACTTAGCGAATTCATTTCATTTTTAAGAGAGAAGAAAAAGAAAACAAGAGAAAAAAAAGAAGAGAGAGAGACTCTAGTATAGAAGAGAAGAAGAAGAAGAAGAAGAAGAAGAAGGAAAGAGTAATCTTGATTCAAGCTTTGATCATCTAGCAACAAGAACAAGAAGGAAGAACCCTAAGAAGGTAAACCTAAAATCCTAGTTTCATCATCTTTCTTTAAAGCTTTGTAAATTAGCTTTGATGGTGGTTGAAAGTGATATATATATATATATATATATATATATATATATATATGATTATGTTTGTAAACTACCCTATAGATGCATGAAAATTGGAACAAATAATGAAAAACACAAACCTATGTGTAAGGATGGAAAATGGACTAATAGTGGACTGTTAAGGGCTGATTTGGGGACATTTTGTTGTGATATCCCAAACCTAAAAATTAAGTTCTTTAATGATGGTTTGTGCTATTATGAGTTACGAAAATAACCCAATTGAAACGAAGAAAAAAGAAGCTTAAATGAATTTATAGTGAATGTTTTGGAAAAACATGTTTAAAATTGAATTCTAGTGGGTTGTTGCCTTTAGGAAATTTCGGGGCTAGTTATATTTCCTGAAACTTCTAGTTTTTTGGTGGTGTATAGTACACTAAATAAGGAATCCATAGCCTCCATAACGGATTCATTCTGAGTTTGGACGACCGAGTTATGACATTCCAAAGTAAACACATCAACACTGTCCAATCTAGAAAATCAGATTCAGACCTGCTATTTATATGAATTTTCTAGACTTACTTGTTCCGAATTTGAAAATGGTTAAAGCATAAGAGTTGTATCCCTGGAATTTAGCTTCCCGTGAACACAAGAATCGCTAAAAAATGTATTCAAACAAATTAGTTATGACTTTTCTAGTAGGAGAGGGTAAAGCTGGCCAGATTTCGTAATAATCTGACCTTGGTTGTAAGAAGTAAAAATATATTTTGATTGAAGGAGAACCTTGACCCAGGACCTAGATGAGAGCAATGTACACTGTATAAGCTTTAATTTAACGTAAGAATGACCAAAAATGGATAAGTAACGAAGAAAATACGATAAAAAGAAGAAAGCGTTCTTAGAAAACTTATGAATCAGAAAAACTATTTTCGGGAAAACGGAGACTAAAATTTGAACAAGCATAAATCCCACCCTATTTCGAATTTGTGAGTGTGGTCAACTTCCAAATTTAGATCTATGAATCCTCAAAAATCTCCAATTAGAAATTTCAGAATATCCCTTGTAGATTTTTGTGGGGATAGATTTTGCCAAAACAGTCTAGACCCAAAAATTTGGAAAACCATACTACCCAGTTTGTTCCGTGGGCTATTTGGTCCACTTAAGAAATGAAATAAATTCTGGCCTTTTGGAGAATGAAACTATATGGAATCATGTAATTCATGTCGAAAGATGAATAAATTTTGACATTGGACAAAGGCGTGATGGCCAAAATAAGAACTAGGGTTTTTCTAACGAAAATGGTTAAAACTTGAGTTCTATAACTCCGATGGCCACAAAATTCAAAGTAAAAGTTCAATTTGTTACGTATAAGATTGTGCCAAGATTTAAGAATTTTTGGAGATAAGTAAGATATAGATCTTTTTGCTAAGCTACGAACTAAAATGATTTAATTTTTTAAAAAATACTTAACAAAAAGGAAAAATTCCAGAAAAGTTATTTTTTTTGTATGGATTATATGCATATATACGTGGCCGAAAAGAAAAAAATAATAAAGTTGTCAAGGAGGTTTTTATGAAAAATATATGATTTAAGAAATTACAAAAAGTGAATTTTAGGGTTTCCGGGAAACGCATTTAGTAGTTTACCGGTAAAGACGTGATCAAATAGGACATGCAAGATAAAGTAAGGGAAGAATAGTCATTTATTCCATGAGATTATAAATAATGAAACTTAAGTTGGTATTCGAGGATGTAGTACAATGAACGGAAGATCGAAACGGGGTTATGAATAGTTATCGAAGATGACTATATGTTGTTTGATAACTGATAAGTTAATTCAGTAAATCATTATGAATGATGTAGGTTATCATTTGAAGGAAGAAATTATGGATGTGAATGATGTCTATGATGAACTAGGGACCGAGGCAAGTTTTTTAGAACTTGTGTTTATGTGTTATGTGCATATTTTATGTGATATGTGGAATTCATGTGAAATTGTTTTAATGTGCACTTCGTGCAACTACTTTTTAAATGTTGCTAATACTTAAATGATGGTTTAAGATGAAATTTTCTATGTGAACTTTATTAATTAATGTTATAGATCATATTTAAATGCAAAACATAGTATGAAACATGAATAGTTGTCAAGTATGAAAAACATGAAGCATGAAGAAATGCAAAGTATGAAGAGGATAAAGTATGCTTAAAATGTGAATTATGTTTTATGTGTTAACTATTAAACTTGATGGGCAATATAGTTGCTCACCCTTGATATATATAAATGTTTTTCAGCTAAGCCAGAGCGAATCCAAGGACTCGATAAAGTCAAAAGATGAAATATTAATGATTGAAGCACATGAGACCGTTGAGTCAGCTCAACCAAAAGGTAACGACCAACAACACGATAATAATCATACTGGTAGCAATGGCCATCGGAACAATGATAACCATTGTGGGGGAAATTATAATGCCAATAATTGTAAGCACTTTGGTGGTAATCATGGCCAAGATAATAGAAGTGGAAATTTCAAGAAAAGAAGGTCATTTAGCTTAATTTTATCGTATAGTGAAGTCAAGTCCAGCTGGGACGGTGGTACCAAAGGCGGATACGGACAAAAAAATGTCGGTGGTTTCAGGAAGAGCATTTTTCGTGACTTCTCAAAAAAAATATGAGTGACCCGAAAGAAGTTAGCACGGGTTAGTTAATTATAAATTCTTGCGAAGTCTATACCTTATTAGATATCGGTTCTACCCATTCTTTTATCTCTCTTGCTTGCGCTCAACATTTAAATTTGACTTCGGAGAAATTAGACTTTGACTTATTGGTTGAAACTTCGATAGCAGAAACCTTCTTTACCTCCACTATTTATAAATCTTGTTCAAATCAACACTTTCACGTTACCTGTCGATCGTATCTCTTTGAAAATACTTGCCTTTGATGTAATTTTTGGAAACGATTGGTTAACTACTCATCATGCTTTTCGTAAGATTGTTAGCTTTCATATTCCTAACCAAACTGTTATGTGAATTCTAGCAACCAAACCACTAAAGTCAATCATTGTCATATCAAGCCATAAGTAAAGAGCCCCGGTCCTTTCGTTGTTGACTTCCTTGTGTGGAATGCACCGAAGCCAGACTTCTGTAGGCGACGTCGTGAATGACGATGGCAAGTTGATAGGTATCAATGTGACGTACTATCCAAGTCTTGGATGAAGGTCACAGTTTTGAATGATATTTCTATTGTTAATAAATTTCCTGACGTATTCTTGAAGACTTCTTAGCCTACCTACCCTAGAGCGTGAAATCGAATTTTGTATTGACCCCAGTACTAAACCCATTTCTAAAACCCTTAAATATTTCTTCAACTAAAATGAACGTAACATGCGCCAAAGACGTTGGCTTAATCTGTTGAAGATTACGATCGTACCAAGCAATATCATCGTGGAAGTGCAAACGTGGTAGCTGACGTGTTGAGTAGAAAATTGTATGCGGTTACAAGTACGAATATACGAACCCACGTGAAGATAACAAATATATGAGTAGAAACTTTAATCGATAAAGTTAAAGTCGCAAAAGCTACACACCCGGAGCTGATTAATGTGACGAAAAAGGTTTAGGAGGGCGTTATTCTAGAAGCAAGAATAGACAAAGAGAGGAAATCTTAACCCTCAATTTAATTGGCCCATTTGAAATCCTCGATGAAGTAGGAACTGTAGCCTATAGACTCGTTTTACCGCCAAGTATGTTGCGTGTTCAGAACATTTTTCTTTTACGTATTGACATTACGTAAATATGTGGAAGACCCGAACCACATTAGTAAATTAGAATTAAACGATATAGCAGAAAATTTAACGTATGAGGAGATACGTGATAAAATCTTGGATAAGAATGATCGTACTCAACACTCAAAGGTTATACCTCAAGAATTAGAATCTGAAATGAAGTCAAGGGATCCTCACCTCTTCAGCATACCAGGTACGTACGTAAATTTCAAGGGCGAAATTTTATAAGGAGGGGAGATTGTGAGACCCCAAATTTTATGAATAAAGATTTAATTTTCTCAAAATATTTTTTTTGAATATTATGGTGTGGATTTGAGATAATGTTATAGATGTGGGTAGTATTTATAAATTTTGCAAAGTATGCAAGTTGTTGTATAATATTCGACTGGTTGGGAAATATTCTTTTTGTCGGAGAATATCCATACGAAGGTACAATCATTGGTGGACCCCACAACGGAATTATTGTCGGATAGAGAAAACGACAAAAATATTTAATTCAAATAACGGCGGAAGTTTTACCGTTAATAATGTTGAACTACTCGGTAGTAAAAGTACAGTAATACGTGTGGTTGCATAGTAGCACACAGTATTGATTATTGATGCTTATGTGACAAGTCACTCAGTTTTGTTTTATTGGAATTATTAATGTAATAAAACAGAATACTTTTATAAAGTTATTCTATAAATAGAATATATTATATTCTATTATGCATAGTGTTTACATAGTGTTTTGCATAGTAAAATCTTTTTATATAAAACAGAATACTTTTATAAAGTTATTCTATAAATAGAATATATTATATTTTATTATACATAGTGTTGCATAGTGTTTGCATAGTATTTTGCATAGTAAAATCTTTTTATATAAAATAAAATACTTTTATAAAGTTATTTGTTTTATTAGACAATAATTAGAATATATTATATTTTATTATGCATAGTATTTGCATAGTAAAATCTTTTATAAAGTTATTCATTTTATTAGATTATAAATAGAATAAATTATATTTTATTTAAAAGATTTTGCTTGAAATATGGACCGTCAAATTAAAGTAAATCAATCTGGATCGTTCATGAGTTAGTTACTATGCAGTCCATTTTTTTATAAATAGAAGCTCATTCCTTCATTATTTCTTACGAATTCACTGAAACTCTAGAGAGAGAAACTATAGAGAGAAAGAAGAAAAGTGTTCTGCTACTTCACTACTTATATATCCAATACTCTTCTTCTTAAGGTAGGGAGTATTATTTCTTTCTTATCCATGAAGAGAACTTCTGTTATTCCATTCTTTATTATTCTATTGGAATAACCTGTATACGCGGGCTACCCTATACTTGGTGAAATTCTTCTGTTATTCCATTCTTTATTATTCTGTTGGAATATCCTGTCTGTGCGTTTACGCCGGACCTGGTTCCATTATTTATCATTTTGTTGGAACATCCTGTCTGTGCGTTCTACGACGGACCTGGTTCCGTCTTTATTATTCTGTTGGAATATCTTGTCTATGCGTTTTACGCCGGACCAAATTCCGTCTTTGTTATTCTGTTGGGATATCCTGTATGTGCATTGTACCCCGGACCTGATTCCGTTATTTATTATTCTGTTGGAATAACCTATCTATGTGGTCTATCGCATGCCTAGTGATTTCTTTTGTTATTCCATTCCTTGTTATACTCAGTTGGTTAAAGTTTTGACTTCTATACTCTATGAAATTAGTGGAATATCCTTGATATTTGCACTTCATCCAGTATCTTTTCATTGAAATATTCTTCTGAGCATTCTTGAATTTTACTCCACAAAGCAGTATCATGTTGACAATTTGGACATTATCGATTCCTGGATAAAATAATTCTTGAACTTGTTTTATTGAATTCTTATATCATTGTCATCATCCTCACGTTTATATTTTGTTGAAAGTCATCTATGGCCTATAGTGCATAGATCCAGAGATTATTCGGTGTAATCATAACCGTAATGTTACAAATAATGTGGTAAAAGTTCTCATTGGCCCGTAGTGCATTGATGGACAGTTGTTGGCATGAACATGACCATTATTGAATACACAAATATTCTTGGCCCATGGTGTATGGATAATTGTGGTCGTGATACTAAAGAATATCCTTGGTCGTAGTGCAGGGGTGATTCGGTGATGTGGATTATTTATTAAGCTGAGTCTCAACGATAAAAGTGATGAAAAACCTTTTAAATCATAAAAGATAGTAGATTTTGTTCTCTAATTGACTCTTTTAATAGATTACTTGTTCCGCTGCAGTTAAACTTGATGGTTGTTATATTGTATCAGTTTAACACTATTGGAGGCTAACGATAATATATTCTGCATTATCTTAGTCATAATATTTCCTACTGGGCTAGTTGAGCTCACCTTTTTACTTTCATTATTCTCTTCAGGAAATGAGAACGTAGCAGGGACTAGTCGGGGAACGGAGTGACGAACCAGATGATAGCATTAGTAGTCCTCACTATTCAGTGAAATAGTGGGAAAATAAATGTAATAATATTGAATTTGAGTTTGTATATTGTCTAGACGACAATATTTGTATTAAAACTCATAGCTTATGTTTTGTCATACTTTGAATGATAGCTGTATAATTAAGTTGTATTTGTATTCTATACCATGTATTTGGCGACTCAAGATGGGTGATGTATACCTAATTTTGGGGGCGTCACAGTTGGTATTAAAGCTTAGGGATATGATCCTTGGCTAAGATGTGAGACTAGAACTAGGAGGGGAGAGATGGGGAAATCCTTCGCTAGTATTTGTTGATATTTAATTGGTTGGTCAGAGTATAGAGATAAAATGTGATATGTTAATTAACCCTTGTTTTGTGATAGTATTTAAAAATGGCATATAAAAATGCTGAGATAAGCAATGAAGCACATGAGACCTTTGAGTCAGCTCAACCAAAAGGTAACGGCCAACAACACGATAATAATCATATTGGTGGCAACGGCCATCGTAACAATTATAACCATCGTGGGGGAAATTATCATGCCAAGAATTGTAACCACTTCGGTGGTAATTATGGCCAAGATAATAGAAGTGGAAATTTCAAGAAGAGAAGGTCATTTAGCTCAATTTGTCGTATAGTGAAGTCAAGTCCAGCTGGGACGGTGGTACCAAAGGCGGATATGAACAAAACAATGTTTGTGGTTTCAGGAAGAGCGTTTTTCGTGACTTCTCAAAAAAAATGTGAGTGACCCGAACGAAGTTAGCACGAGTTAGTTAATTATAAATTCTTGTGAAGTCTATACCTTATTAGATACCGGTTCTACCCATTCTTTTATCTTTCTTGCTTGCGCTAACCGTTTAAATTTGACTTCGGAGAAATTAGACTTTGACTTATTGGTTGAAACTTCGATAGTAGAAACCTTCGTTACCTCCATTATTTATAAATCTTGTTCAAATCAACACTTTCACGTTACCTGTCGATCGTATCTCTTTGAAAATACTTGTCTTTGATGTAATTTTTGGAAACGGTTGGTTAACTACTCATCATGCTTTTCGTAAGGTTGTTAGCTTTCATATTCCTAACCAACCTATTATATGAATTCAAGCAACCAAATCACTAAAGTCAATCATTGTTATATCAAGCCATAAGTAAAGAGCCCTGTTCCTTTCGTTGTTGACTTCCTTATGTGGAATGCACCGAAGCCAAACTTCTGTAGGCGATGTCGTGAATGACGATGGCAAGTTGATAGATATCAATGTGACGTACTATCCAAGTCTTGGATGAGGGTCACAGTTTTGAATGATATTTCTATTGTTAAAAAAATTTCTGATGTATTCTTGAAGACTTCTTAGCCTACCCTAGAGCGCGAAATTGAATTTTGTATTGACCCCTGTACTAAACCCATTTCTAAAACCCTTAAATATTTCTTCAACTAAAATGAACGTAACATGCGCCAAAGACATTGGCTCGAGCTGTAGAAGATTACAATCGTACCATGCAATATCATCGTGGAAGTGCGAACGTGGTAGCTGACGCGTTGAGTAGAAGATTGTATGCGGTTACAAGTGCGAATATACGAACCCACGTGAAGATAACGAATATACGAATAGAATCTACTTTAATCGATAAAGTTAAAGTCGCTCAAGCTACACACCTAAAGCTGATGAATGTAAAGAAGAAGGTTCAAGAGGGGATTATTCTAGAAGCAAGAATCGACGAAGAGAGGAAATCTCAACCCTCGATTTAATTGGCCCATTTGAAATCCTCGATGAAGTAGGATCTGTGGCCTATAGACTCATTTTATCGCCAAGTATGTTGCGTGTTCAGAACATTTTTCTTTTACGTATTGATGTTACATAAATATGTGGAAGACCCGAACCATATTAGTAAATTAGAACTAAACGATATAGCAGAAGATTTAACGTATGAGGAGATACGTGTTAAAATCTTGGATAAGAAGGATCGTATTTAACACTCAAAGGTTATACCTCAAGAATTAGAATCTGAAATGAAGTCAAGGGATCCTCACCTCTTCGGCATACCAAGTACGTATGTAAATTTTGATGGCGAAATTTCATAAGGAGAGGAGATTGTGAGACCCCAGATTTTTTGAGTAAAGATTTAATTTTCTCAAAATATTTTTTTGAATATTATGGTGTGGATTTGAGATAATGTTATAGTTGTGGGTAGTATTTATAAATTTTGCAAAGTATGGAAGTTGTTGTATAATATTCGACTGGTCGAAAAATATTCTTTTTGTCGAAGAATATCCATACGACGGTACAATCATTGGCGGATCCCACAACGGAATTATTGTCGGATTGAGAAAACGACAAAAATATTTTATTAAAATAACGGCGGAAGTTTTACCGTTAATAATGTTGAATTACTTTGTAGTAAAAGTAAAGTAATATGTGTGGTTGCATAGTAGTACACAGTATTGATTATTGATGCTTATGTGATAAGTCACTCAGTTTTGTTTTATTGGTATTATTAATGTAATAAAACAGAATACTTTTATAAAGTTATTCTATAAATAGAATATATTATATTCTATTATGCATAGTGTTTGTATAGTATTTTGTATAGTAAAATCTTTTTATATAAAACATATTATTTTTATAAAGTTATTCTATAAATAGAATATATTATATTTTATTATGCATAGTGTTTGCATAGTATTTTATATAGTAAAATCTTTTTATATAAAATAAAATACTTTTATAAAGTTATTTGTTTTATTAGACAATAATTAGAATATATTATATTTTATTATGCATAGTATTTGTATAGTGTTTGCATAGTAATATCTTTTATAAAGTTATTCGTTTTATTATATTATAAATAGAATATATTATATTTTATTTAAAAGATTTTGCTTTAAATATGGACCGTCAAATTAAAGTAAATCAATCTGGATCGTTCATGAGTTAGTTATTATGCAGTCCATTTTTCTATAAATAGAAGCTCATTCCTTCATTATTTCTTACGAATTCACTGAAACTCTAGAAGGAGAAACTATAGAGAGAAAGAAAAAAAGTGTTCTGCTACTTCACTACTTATATATCCAGTACTTTTCTTCTTAAGGTAGGGAGTATTATTTCTTTTTTGTCCATGAAGAGAACTTCTGTTATTCCATTCTTTATTATTCTATTGGAATAACCTATATACGCGGGCTACCCTAATATTGGTGAAATTCTTCTATTATTCCATTCTTTATTATTCTATTGGAATATACTGTCTGTGCGTTTACGCCGGACCTGGTTCCATTATTTATCATTCTGTTGGAACATCCTTTCTGTGCGTTCTACACCGGACCTGGCTCCATCTTTATTATTCTGTTGGTGCGTTTTACGCCGGACCTAATTCTGTCTTTATTGTTCTGTTGGGATATCATGTATGTGTGTTGTACGCCGAACCTGATTTCGTTATTTATTATTCTATTGGAATAACCTACATGTGCGGTCCATCGCATGTCTGGTGATTTCTTTTGTTATTCCATTCCTTGTTATACTCAGTTGTTTAAAGTTTTAACTTCTATACTCCATGAAATTAGTGGATTATCTTTGATATTTGCGCTTCATCCAGTATCTTTTCATTGAAATATTCTTCTAAGCATTCTTGAATTTTACTCCACAAAACAGTATCATGTTGACAATTTGGACGTTATCGATTCCTGGATAAAATAATTCTTGAACTTGTTTTATTGAATTTTTATATCATTGTCATCATCCTCATGTTTATATTTTGTTGAAAGTCATCTGTGGCCTGTAGTACATAGATGAACTTGGTATGATTATGACCAGAGATTATTCGGTGTAATCATAACCGTAATGTTACAAATGATGTGGTAAAAGTCCTCATTGGTCCGTAGTGCATTGATGGACAGTTGTTGGCATGATCATGACCATTAATGAATACACAAATATTCTTGGCCTGTAGTGCATGGATAATTATGGTCGTGATACTAAAGAATATCCTTGGCCGTAGCGCAGGGGTGATTCGGTCGGACATTATTGAAGGCTAACAATAATATATTCTGCATTATCTTAGTCATAATATTTCCTACTGGGCTAGTTGAGCTCATCCTTTTACTTTCATTGTTCTCTTCAGGAAATGAAAACGTAGCAGGGACTAGTAGGGGAACGGAGTGACGGACCAGATGATAGCATTAGTAGTCATCACTATTCAGTGAAATAGTGGAAAAATAAATGTAATAATATTGAATTTGAGTTTGTATATTGGCTAGACGACAATATTTGTATTAAAACTCACAGCTTATGTTTTGTCGTACTTTGAACGACAACTGTATAATTAAGTTATATTTGTATTCTGTACCATGTATTTGGTTACTCAAGATGGGTGATGTATACCTAATTTTGGGGGCATCACATTTTTTCCTTTTCAAAACCATGTGCTGATTTTATTTCTTTTCTCTTGCAAACTCTTTTATATGTTTCCCATGTCATGGGCCCTCAACTAATAAAAGTTAGGAAGTTAGGAATTGAATTACCTGCAAAGTCATTGTGTGGCTCCAACCATTGAAATGAGAGTAGTTAGGCTTGAAAATTAGGCAGAGAAGTTAGGCGTGAAGAGAAAGAAAAGTTAGGCAAATCTGCTTAAATTTTCTCCTTCCGTTGCTATAAATAGGGGGTCACCCCTCCTTCCTAAAACACACCATTTCAAAATCAAAAATTCTTATTCTATAGTATTGTGATTATTTTCTTGAGTATAAGGATACTTTGAGAGTATTTTTTTTCTGCAAGATTTTCTCAGAATAATATCCGATATTCCAGTCAAATCCAGCTTCTACTAATGTAAAGGATATTATTTTATTTCAATACTCGTAAGAAATATTATTTTCTTTCTTACTCCATAGTATGGAAGGGATATTATTTCATTTCATATTACTAAATTTAAACTTACTATGGTAAGTATTGCTCCTATAATTCCTAAAATTAGTAGAATATCCTTGATATTTGCGTTTCATCCAGTATCTTTTCATAAAAATATTATTCTGAGCATTCTTAATAAGTTTTAACCTTTTCATGTCGGAGTACTATTCACGGGGTACTATTCCCGAAGTAATATTCACGGGGTACTATTCACTTGGGTACTATTCATGATAAAATTTGATTTTTTCGGTCCAAATCATTTTTGATACAATATTATTCTTGAATTTTACTCCACAAAGCAGTATCATGTTTACAATTTGGACATTATTGAATTCTGGATAAATTAAATTATAAATCTTTAGAATTTATCCTTTGCTTGCATTTAATTGAATTCTTATATCATTGTCATCATCCTCATATTTATATTATTATGAAAGTCATCTTTGGCCCGTAGTGTAAAGATGGACTGTTGATTGGTATGATTATGACCAGGGATCATTCGGTATAATCATGATCCGTAATATTACAAGTGATGTGGTAAAAGTCCTCATTGGCTCGTAGTGCATTGATGGACAGTTGTTGGCACGATCATGGCCATTGGTGATAATAATGAATATCCTTGGCCCGTAGTGCATGGAAAATTCAGTGATGTGGATTATTTGTTAAGTTGAGTCTCATCAATAAAATTGGTGATAAACTTTTAATTCATAGAAGATAGTAAATAATATGTTCTACTTGACTCTTCTAATGGATTGTTTGTCCCGATGCAGTTAAACTTATTGTCTATTATATTCTATCAGTTTAACACTGTTGAAGGCTAACGATAATTTATTCTGCATTATCTTAGTCATAATATTCTTTACTGGGCTAGTTGAGCTCACCCTTTTCTTTCATTGTTCTCTTCAGGAAATGAGAATATAGCTGGGACTAGTCTGGGAACAGAGTGACAGTCCAGATAGGTGGCTATAGTAGTCCTCACTATTATGTGAAATAGTGTGATAATAATTGTAATGATGACTTTATTTGAGTTTGTATACTCTTTGCGAGACATTATCCGTGTTGAAACTCTCATCTACGTTTTTTCATACTGTATCATCGAAGTTTGTATTTAAATTTTGTACCATGTATTTGGCGACTCAAGATGGGTGATATATACCTATTTTGGGGGCATCACAGTTGGTATCAAAGCTTAGAGATATTATCTCTGGCTGAGATGTGAGACTAGAACTAGGATGGGAGAGACGGGTAATTCATTCACTAGTATGACCTACCTAAGTTTATTTGTTATTTTATTTGGTCGGTCAGAATATAGGGATAATATGTGGCATGTGAGACCCCAAATTTTATGAATAAAGATTTAAATTTCTCGAAATATTTTTTAAATATTATGGTGTGGATTTGATATAATGTTATAGTTGTGGAAAATATTTATAAATTTTGCAAAGTATGTAAGTTGTTATAAAATATTCGTTTGGTCGGAAAATATTCTTTTTGTCGAGGAATATCCGTACGATGGCACAATAATTACCGGACCCCACAATGGAAGTATTGTCGTAGTTAAAAAAAGAATTATCTTTTTATAAAAATAACGGCGGAAGTTTTACTGTTAAAACTGTTGAACTACTCGGTAGTAAAAGTACAGTAATACACGTGGTTGCATAGTAGAACACGGTATTGGTTATTGAAGCTTACGTGATAAGTCACTCAGTTATACTCAATTATTTCTACAGTAATTGTTGCATCATATCTCTCATATTATTGATTCAATTATTGTCACAGTATCATCTGCATAATTATTATTATTATTAAATCAATAATTAAGACGACAAAGCTATTCATATTATTATTTGTTGTGAGACCCCAGATTTTATGAATAAATATTTAATTTTCTTAAAATAATTTTTTTAAATATTATGGTATGGATTTGATATAATGTTATAGTTGTGGGTTACATTTATAAATTTTGCAAAGTACGCAAGTTGTTATATAATATTCGATTGGTCGGGGAATATTCTTTTTGTCAGAGAATATTCGTATGATGGTACAATCATTGGTGGACCCCGCAACAGAATTATTGTCGGATTGAGAAAATAACAAAAATACTTTATGAAAATAATGACGGAAGTTTACCGTTAACTGTTGAAACACCCGTTGTTAAAAGTACAGTAATACGCGTGGTTGCATAGTAGCACACGATATTGATTATTGATGCTTACGTGAGAAGTCACTCAGTTATACTCAATTATTGCTACAGTAATTGCTGCATCATATTTTTCATATTATTGATTCAATTATTGTTATAGTATCATCTGCATAATATGATATATTATTATTTCAATGATTGAGACGAAAAAGTTATTCATATTATTATTTGTAATATTGATAATGTCTAGAAGTTCTGTCAAGGAGAGATTTGGTCACCTAATTGCGTGCCAATAAAGAGAAATCCTTATCGGAATACTCCCCCTCTTTCCTAGGAACGACCTGGTTGTTAAATATTGTGAGTTATAATATTAATGATGAATGTTATTAAAATTGAAGTTGTGTTCGGAGTTGAATTTGGAGACGCGGACGTGATATTTGAGTTCGGAACGATGAAATTATTAAAATTAGTCTATAAGCACAAAATTTTTCGGGATTCACTATTTGGTCAAAAAGTCAACAGTTGACTTTTTCGAGAAAAGTCAAACTTCGAAAATTCAAAATTTATATTGTTGATAAAAATAGTTTCATTATGTTGGAATTGTTTGTGTTAGTAAAAATCGACATCTATTCCGATGATAATTGATGTCTGGGGGTTATACTGATAAATCGGGTAATTTATCGGATAAATGAGAAATTAATTGTTACTAATTCACATGCTTATATAACTATTTGTTCACATGTGTGTACTATTGAATCACATTCTTGTACTATTAGGAGAATTGGTGCAAAATTGATAATACTTGCATGACTAAGTTAAAAATGGAGGTATAGATTGAGGTACTATACTGTAATTATTTTTATCACATGATTAGAACTATTGAGTCACATGATTTACTATTGATTCACATTATTTAATATTAGGGGAGTTAGCGCAAGTTTGATAATACTTGCAGGACTAAATTAAAAATGAAGAAAAAGAGGAATATATTATACTATAATATTTCGAGCCCCAGAACGTGTAATTATCGAAACTATATTTTCCTATAAATAGAAGCTCATTCTTCCTTCATTTCTCACCAATTCACAAAAGCTTTAGAGTAATTATTATAGAGAGAAAGAAGAAGAGAAGTCTGCTACCTCACTATTCTAGTATCCAGTTTTTTTTAGGTAGAGAATATTATTTGTTGTACTCATAAGGGGTATTCTTTCTTTCTTATTCATGAAAAGAATTTCTGTTATTCTATTCTTTATTATTCTATTGGAATAGCCAGTATACGCGGGATACCCTATACTTGGTGAAATTCTTCTATTATTTCATTCTTTATTATTCTGTCAGAACATCATGTCTGTGTGTTTACGCTGGACCTGGTTCCGTCTTTATTATTCTGTTGGAATATCCAGTCTATGCGTTTTATGCCGGACCTGATTCCGTCTTTATTATTTTGTTGGGATATTCTGTCTGTGCGTTGTACGCCGAACCTGATTCCATTATTTATTATTCTGTTGGAATAATATGTATGTGCGGTCTATCGCATGCCTGGTGATTTCTTTTGTTATTCCATTCCTTGTTATACTCAGTTGGTTAAAGTTTTGACTTCTATACTCCATGAAATTAGTGAAATATCCTTGATATTTGCGCTTCATCCAGTATCTTTTCATTGAAATATTCTTCTTAGCATTCTTGAATTTTACTCCACAAAGCAGTATCATGTTGACAATTTGGACGTTATCAATTCCTGGATAAAATAATTCTTGAACTTGTTTTATTGAATTCTTATATCATTGTCATCATCCTCATGTTTATATTTTGTTGAAAGTCATCTGTGGCCTATAGTGCATAGATCCAGAGATTATTCGGTGTAATCATAACCGTAATGTTACAAATGATGTGGTAAAAGTCCTCATTGGCCCGTAGTGCATTGATGGATAGTTGTTGGCATGAACATGACCATTATTGAATACACAAATATTCTTGGCCCGTAGTGCATGGATAATTGTGGTCGTGATACTAAAGAATATCATTGACCGTAGTGCAGGGGTGATTCGATGATTTGGATTATTTATTAAGTTGAGTCCCAGCGATAAAAGTGATGAAAAACCTTCTAAATCATAAAAGATAGTAGATTTTATTCTCTACTTGACTCTTTTAATGGATTGCTTGTTCCGCTGCAGTTAAACTTGATGGTTGTTATATTGTATCAGTTTAACACTGTTGAAGGCTAATGATAATATATTCTGCATTATCTTAGTCATAATATTTCCTACTGGGCTAGTTGAGCTCACTCTTTTACTTTTATTGTTCTCTTCAGGAAATGAGAACGTAGCAGGGACTAGTCGGGGAACGGAGTGACAGACCAGATGATAGCATTAGTAGTCCTCATTATTCAGTGAAATAGTGGAAAATAAATGTAATAATATTGAATTTGAGTTTGTATATTGTCTAGACGATAATATTTGTATTAAAACTCACCGCTTATGTTTTGTCGTACTTTACACGACAGTTGTATAATTAAGTTATATTTGTATTTCAGTACCATGTATTTGACGACTCATAATAGGTGATGTATACCTATTTTGGGGGCGTCATAGTTGGTATCAAAGCTTAGGGATATGATCCGTGGCTGAGATATGAGATAAGAACTAGAAGGGAGAGACGGGAAATTCCTTCGTTAGTATGACCTACCAAAGTTTATTTGGTATGTAATTGGTCGGTCAGAGTATAGGGATAATATGTGATATGTTAATTAACCCTTGTTTTGTGGCAGTGTTTGAAAATGACATCCGAGAATGTTGAGAATAGAAATGGAGCACACGAGACCGTTGAGTCTCCACAGATTAATAATCAGGACAATGTACAACAGGATGGCGATAATCCTCCTGTAAACAACAACACTGATCAATTGACGAACGATGGTACATTTAGGAGCTTTTTAGAATTCATGCAACACCAGACGAGAGAGACTTCTGTTCATAATGCAGGAGGAAACAATGGCAACCCACGGTTGGTCACCGCTAAGCAGTTCAAGGAGCTGGGACCACCGGAGTTTTTGGGAAAGCCAGAACCATTTAAGGCGGAGACGTGGTTAAAGCAGATCACCAAGATATTTGAGGTCTTGGGATGCTCCGAGGAGCAAAAGGTTTCCTTTGCCACCTTTATGTTGCGTGAAGAAGCAGATCATTGGTGGAAATCTGTAAAACGTACCCAGACTGACGCACTCAAGATGTCTTGGGAGAAGTTCCAAGAGCTGTTCAACGACAAGTACTTTCCCGAAAGTATTCGTCACATGAAGGAGGTGGAGTTTATCAAGCTGGAGAAAAATAATATGACCGTGTCGCAGTATGAGGCTAAATTTGCAGAGTTGTCCCGGTTTGCATCCCATTTGGTCGATAATGAGGAGCGAATGACGCGAATGTTTCTAAGAGGTTTGAAATCTGAGATACGTCAATATCTTATTTCTCACAAACATTGTTTATATTCAGATGTTGTGAATAGGGCTCAGTTATTGGAGCGCGATAATGAGTCAGTACATCTAAAAGGCAACGACCAACAACATGATAATAATCGCACCGGTGGCAACGGTCATCGGATCAATGATAACCATCGTGGGGGAAATTATCATGCCAAGAATGATAACCACTTCGGTGGTAATCATGGACAAACTAATAGAAGTGGAAATTTCAAGAAGAGAAGGTTCAATAATGATTGAAATACAGCAGCACCAGCACCCGTTTCAAATGAAGAAGAACGATGATCGGTCATATGTTTCAAATGCGGACAGGAGGGACACATCTGTCCAAACTGTACGCAGCAATCCAAAGCGTGTTTCAATTACGGAAGAGAAGGTCACCTAGCTCGATTTTGTCGAATGGTGAAGTCAAGTCCAGCTGGTATAGTGATGCCAAAGGATGTCCCAGACAAGCCAAAACTGGTAGTTTAAGATAGAGCATTTTTTTTCGTAACGAGGAACCTGAATAAAATTATCACGGGTAAGTTAATCATAAACTTTTGTGAAGTCTATACCGTGTTAGATACCGGTTCTACTCACTCTTTTATTTCACCTAGTTGTGTTCAATGTTTAAATTTAACTCCTGAGAAGTTAGGCTTTGATTTATCTGTTGAAACTCAGTTGGGAGAAACCTTCGTTACCTCTACTATTTATAAATCTTGTTTGATTCAAATCAACACTTTCACGTTACCTGTCGATCTTATCTCTTTGAAAATATTTGCATGGATGTGATTTTTGGAATCGATTGGTTAACTACTCATCATGCTTTTCGTAAGGTTGTTAGCTTTCATATTCCTAACTTTTTAAGTAACCATACCACTAAAGTCAATCACTGTCATATCAAGCCATAAGTAAAGAGCCCCGAACCTTTCGTTGTTGACATCCTTGTGTAGAATGCACCAAACCAGACTTTCTGTAGGTGATGTCGTGAATGACAATGGGAAGTTGATAGGTATCAATGTGACGTACTATCCAAGTCTTGGATGAGAGTCACAGTTTTGAATGACATTTCTATTGTTAATAGATTTCATGACGTATTCTTGAAGACTTCTTAGCCTACCCTAGAGCGTGAAATCGAATTTTGTATTGACCCCAGTACAAAACCCATTTCTAAAACCCTCAAATATTTCTTTACTTAAAATGAGCGTAACATGCGCCAAAGACGTTGGCTTGAGCTGTTGAAGATTACGATCGTACCATTCAATACCATCGTGGGAAAGAGAACGTGGTAGTTGACGCGTTGAGTAGAAGATCGTATGAGTTTACGAGTGTGACGTTGTTAACACAAAGACCCATTTTGTACGACTTACAAATGATGAAGATAGCGTTAAAGAATCTAGGAACCCATGTGAAGATAACGAATATATGATTAGAATTGACTTTAATCGATAAAGTTAAAGCCGCTCAAGCTACATACTCAGAGCTGATGAATGAAGAAGGTTCAAGAGGGCGTTATTCTAGAAGCAAGAATCGATGAAGAGAGGAAATCTCAACCCTCGATTTAATTGACCCATTTGAAATCCTCGATCGAGTAGAAACTGTGGCTTATAGACTCGCTTTATCGCCAAGTATGTCGCGTGTTCATAACGTTTTTTTTACGTATCGACGTTACGTAAATATGTGGACGACCCAAACCACATTATTAATTTAGAACCGGACGAGATAACGGTTGATTTAACGTTTGAGGAGATACGTGTTAAAATCTTGGATAAGAAGAATTGTATTCAACACTCAAAGGTTATACCTCAAGAGTTAGAATTTGAAATGAAGTCGAGATATCCTCACCTGTTCAGCATACCAAGTACTTACATAAATTTCGAAGGCGAAATTCCATAAGAAGGGGAGATTGTGAGACCCCAGATTTTATGAATAAATATTTAATTTTCTCAAAATAATTTTTTTAAATATTATGGTGTGCATTTGATATAATGTTATAGTTGTGGGCTGTATTTATAAATTTTGCAAAGTAAGCAAGTTGTTATATAATATTCGATTGGTCGGGGAATATTCTTTTTGTAGGGGAATATCCGTACGACGGTACAATTATTGGTGGACCCCGCAACGGAATTATTGTCGGATTGAGAAAACGACAAAAATACTTTATGAAAATAACGGCGGGAGTTTTACCGTTAACTATTGAAACACCCGGTGTTAAAAGTACTTTAATACGCGTGGTTGCATAGTAGCACACGGTATTGATTATTGATGCTTGCGTGAGAAGTCATTCAGTTATACTCAATTATTGCTACAATAATTGCTGCATCATATCTTTCATATTATTGATTCAATTATTGTTACAGTATCATCTGTATAATATGATATATTATTAAATCAATGATTGAGACAGCAAAGTTATTCATATTATTATTTGCAATATTGACAATGTCTAGAAGTTCTGTCAAGGAGAGGTTTGGTCACCTAATTGCGTGCCAATAAAGAGAAATCCTTATCGGAAAGCCCCCTCTTTCCTGGGAACGACCTGATTATTAAATATTGTGAGTTATAATATTAATGATGAATGTTATTAAAATTGAAGTTGTGTTCGGAGTTGAATTTGGAGACGCGGACGTGATATTTGAGTTCGGAACGATGAAATTATTAAAATTAGTCTATAAGCACAAAATTTTTCGGGATTCACTATTTGGTCAAAAAGTCAACAGTTGACTTTTTCGAGAAAAGTCAAACTTCGAAAATTCAAAATTTATATTGTTGATAAAAATAGTTTCATTATGTTGGAATTGTTTGTGTTAGTAAAAATCGACATCTATTCCGATGATAATTGATGTCTGGGGGTTATACTGATAAATCGGGTAATTTATCGGATAAATGAGAAATTAATTGTTACTAATTCACATACTTATATAACTATTTGTACACATGTGTGTACTATTGAATCACATTCTTGTACTATTAGGAGAATTGGTGCAAAATTGATAATACTTGCATGACTAAGTTAAAAATAGAGGTATAGATTGAGGTACTATACTGTAATTATTTTTATCACATGATTAGAACTATTGAGTCACATGATTTACTATTGATTCACATTATTTAATATTAGGGGAGTTAGCGCAAGTTTGATAATACTTGCAGGACTAAATTAAAAATGAAGAAAAAGAGGAATATATTATACTATAATATTTCGAGCCCCAAAACGTGTAATTATCGAAACTATATTTTCCTATAAATAGAAGCTCATTCTCCCTTCATTTCTCACCAATTCACAAGAGCTTTAGAGCAATTATTATAGAGAGAAATTATAGAGAGAAAGAAGAAGAGAAGTCTGCTACCTTACTATTCTAGTATCCAGGTTTTTTTAAGGTATGAAATATTATTTGTTGTACTCATAAGGGGTATTCTTTCTTTCTTATTCATGAAGAGAACTTCTGTTATTCCATTCTTTATTATTCTGTTGGAATAACCTGTATACGCGGGATACCCTATACTTGGTGAAATTCTTCTTTATTCCATTCTTTATTATTCTGTTGGAACATCTTGTCTGTGCGTTTATGCCGGACCTAATTTCGTCTTTATTATTCTTTTGGAATATTCTGTCTGTGCGTTTAACGTTGGACTTGATTCCGTCTTTATTATTCTGTTGGGATATCCTGTCTGTGCGTTGTACGCCGGACCTGATTCCGTTTTTTTATTATTCTGTTGGAATAACCTGCATGTGCGGTCTATCGCATGTCTGGTGATTTCTTTTGTTATTCCATTCCTTGTTATACGCATTTGGTTAAAGTTTTGACTTCTATACTCTGTGAAATTAGTGGAATATCCTTGATATTTACGCTTCATCCAGTATCTTTTCATTGAAATATACTTCTGAGCATTCTTGAATTTTACTCCACAAAGCAGTATCATGTTAATAATTTGGACGTTATCGATTCCTGGATAAAATAATTCTTGAACTTATTTTATTGAATTCTTATATCATTGTCATCATCCTCATGTTTATATTTTGTTGAAAGTCATCTGTGGCCTGTAGTGCATAGATGGACTTGGTATGATTATGACCAGAGATTATTCGGTGTAATCATAACCGTAATATTATAAATGATGTGGTAAAAGTCCTCATTGGCCCGTAGTGCATTGATGGACAGTTGTTGGCATGATCATGACCATTATTGAATACACAAATATTCTTGGCCCGTAGTGCATGGATAATTGTGGTCGTGATACTAAAGAATATCCTTGGCCGTAGTGCAGAGGTGATTCGATGATGTGGATTATTTATTCAGCTGAGTCCCATCGATAAAAGTGATGAAAAACCTTTTAAATCATAAAAGATAGTAGATTCTATTCTCTACTTGACTCGTTTAATGGATTTCTTGTTCCGCTGCAGTTAAACTTGATGGTTGTTATATTGTATCAGTTTAACACTGTTGAAGGCTAATGATAATATATTCTGCATTATCTTAGTCATAATATTTCCTACTGGGCTAGTTGAGCTCACTCTTTTACTTTTATTGTTCTCTTCAGGAAATGAGAACGTAGCAGGGACTAGTCGGGGAACGGAGTGACAGACCAGATGATAGCATTAGTAGTCCTCATTATTCAGTGAAATAGTGGAAAATAAATGTAATAATATTGAATTTGAGTTTGTATATTGTCTAGACGATAATATTTGTATTAAAACTCACCGCTTATGTTTTGTCGTACTTTACACGACAGTTGTATAATTAAGTTATATTTGTATTTCAGTACCATGTATTTGACGACTCATAATAGGTGATGTATACCTATTTTGGGGGCGTCACAGTTGGTATCAAAGCTTAGGGATATGATCCCTGGCTGAGATATGAGATAAGAACTAGGAGGGGAAAGACGGGGAATTCCTTCGCTAGTATGACCTACCTAAGTTTATTTGGTATTTAATTGGTCGGTCAGAGTATAGGGATAATATGTGATATGTTAATTAACCCTTGTTTTGTGGCAGTGTTTGAAAATGACATCCGAGAATGTTGAGAATAGAAATGGAGCACACGAGACCGTTGAGTCTCCACAGATTAATAATTAGGACAATGTACAACAGGATGGCGATAATCCTCCTGTAAACAACAACACTGATCAATTGACGAACGACGGTACGTTTAGGAGCTTTTTAGAATTCATGCAACACCAGACGAGAGAGACTCCTGTTCATAATGCGGGAGGAAACAATGGCAACCCACGGTTGGTCACCGCTAAGCAGTTCAAGGAGCTGCGACCACCGGAGTTTTTGGGAAAGCCAGAACCACTTAAGGCAGAGATGTGGTTAAAGAAGATCACCAAGATATTTGAGGTCTTGGGATGCTCCGAGGAGCAAAAGGTTTCATTTTCCACCTTTATGTTGCGTGAAGAAGCAGACCATTGGTGGGAATCTATAAAACGTACCCAGACTGACGCACTCAAGATGTCTTTGGAGAAGTTCCAAGAGCTGTTCACCGATAAGTACTTTCCCGAAAGTGACGATCATCGGAACAATGATAACCCTCGTGGGGGAAATTATCATGCCAAAAATGATAACCACTTCGGTGGTTATCATGGCCAAAATAATAGAAGTGAAAATTTCAAGAAGAGAAGGTTCAATAATGATGGAAAGACAGCAGCACTAGCACCCGTTTCAAATGAAGAAGAACGATGATCGGTCATATGTTTCAATGCGGACAGGAGGGACACATCCGTCCAAACTGTACGCAACAATCCAAAGCGTGTTTCAATTGCGAAAGAGAAGGTCACCTAGCTCGATTTTATCATTTAGTGAAGTCAAGTCCAGCTGGGATAGTGATGCCAAAGGATGTCCCAGACAAGCCAAAATTGGTAGTTTAAGAGAGAGCATTTTTTTCGTAACGTGGAACCTAAATAAAATTATCACGGGTAAGTTAATCATAAACTTTTGTGAAGTCTATACCGTGTTAGATACCGGTTCTACTCACTCTTTTATTTCATCTAGTTGTGTTCAATGTTTGAATTTAACTCCGGAGATGTTAGGCTTTGATTTATCTGTTGAAACTCAATTGGGAGAAACCTTCGTTACCTCTACTATTTATAAATCTTGTTTGATTCAAATCAACACTTTCACGTTACCTGTCGATCTTATCTCTTTGAAAATATTTGCATTTACGAGTTACTATTTACGAGTTACTATTCACGAGGAGTTACTATTCACGAGTTATTATTCATGGGGTACTATTGATTCACATTCTTATACTATTAGGGGTGGTGGTGCAAGATTGATAATACTTGAATGACTAAGTTAAAAATGGAGGTATAGATGGAGGTACTATACTGTAATTGTTTTTATCGCATGATTAGAACTATTGAGTCACATGATTTACTATTGATTCACATTATTTAGTATTAGGGGAGGTGGTGCAAGTTTGATAATACTTGCAGGACTAAATTAAAAATAAAGAAAAAGCGGAAGGTATTATACTGTAATATTTCGAGCCCCAAAACGTGCAATTATCGAAACTATATTTTCCTATAAATAGAAGCTCATTCTTCCTTCATTTCTCACCAATTCACAAAAGCTTTAGAGCGATTATTATAGAGAGAAATTATAGAGAGAAAGAAGAAGAGAAGTCTTCTACCTCACTATTCCAGTATCCAGTTTTTTTGAGGTAGGGAATATTATTTTTTGTACTCGTAGGGAGTATTATTTCTTTTGTATTCATGAAGAGAACTTCTGTTATTCCATTCTTTATTATTCTGTTAGAATAACTGTATAAGCGGGATACCCTATACTTGGTAACATTCTTCTATTATTCCGTCTTTATTATTCTGTTGGAATATCCTGTCTGTACGTTTTACGCCGGACCTGATTTCGTCTTTATTATTCTATTGGAATATCCTATCTGTGTGTTTTACGCCGGACCTGGTTCCGTCTTTATTATTATTCTGTTGGAATATCCTGTCTGTGTGTTTTACGCCGGACCTGATTCCGTCCTTATTAGTATTCTTTTGGAATAACCTTTCTATGCGAAGTACTGCATGCATGGTGATTTCTGTTGTTATTTCATTCTTTATTATTCTGTTGGAACATCCTTTCGGTGCGAATTTCGCCTGACCTGGTTCCGTTATTTAGTATTCTGTTGGAATAAACTGTCTATGTGAAGTACCGCATACATGGTGATTTCTTTTGTTATTCCATTCTTTATTATACTCAGTTGGTTAAATTTTTGACTTCTATAATCCTTGAAATTAGTGGAATATCCTTGATATTTGCGCTTCATCCAGTATCTTTTCATGAAAATATTCTTCTGAGCATTCTTGAATTTTACTCCACAAAGAAATATCATGTTGACAATTTGGACGTTATTGGTTCCTGGACAAATTAATTTTTGAACTTGTTTTATTGAATTCTTATATCATTGTTATCATCCTCATGTTTATATTTTGTTGAAAGTCATCTGTGGCCTGTAGTGCATAGATGGACTTGGTATGATTATGACCAGGGATTATTCGGTGTAATCATGACCGTAATGTTACAAATGATGTGGTAAAAGTCCTCATTGGCCCGTAGTGCATTGATGGACAGTTGTTGGCATGATCATGACCATTAATGAATACACGAATGTCCTTGGCCCGTAGTGCATGGATAATTTGTGGTCGTGATACTAAAGAATATCCTTGGCCGTAGTGCATGGGTGATTCAATTATGTGGATTATTTATTAAGCTGAGTCCCAGCGATAAAAGTGATAAAAAAACCTTTTAAATCATAGAAGATAGTAGATTTTATTCTCTACTTGACACTTCTAATGGATTGCTTATTTCGCTGCAGTTTTTAATCTAAAACTTGTTGTCTATTATATTCTATCAGTTGTTATACTATTGAAGGCTATTGATAATTTATTCTGCATTATCTTATTCATAATATTTCTTACTGGGCTAGTTGAGCTCACCCTTTTCTTTCACTGTTCTCTTAAGGAAATAAGAACGTAGTTGGGACTAGTCGGGGAACAGAGTGATGGTCCTAGATGTTTTCATTAGTAGTCCTCATTATTCTGTGAAATAGTGTGATACTAATTGTAATGAGGACTCCTTTTGAGTTTGTATACTCTCTAGTAGACAATATTTGTATTCAAACTCACAGTTTTTGTTTTGTCGTATTATACACGAAAGTTGTATTATTAAGTTGTATTTGAATTATGTACCATGTATTTGGCGACTCAAGATGGGTGGTGTATACCGATTTTGGGGGCGCCACATGGCATGTTAATTAACCCTTGTTTTGTGGCAGTGTTTGAAAATGACATCCGAGAATGTTGAGAATAACAATAGAGCACAGGAGACCGTTGATTCACCACAGATCAATAGCCAGGATAATTTTCATCAAGAAGGCAATAATCCTCATGAAAACCACAACACTGACCAAACAATGAACGATGGGATGTTTAGAGGCTTTATACAATTCATGCAACATCAGGCGAGAGCGACTCCTGTTCAAAATATAGGTGGAAATACTAGAAACTCTCAGATGGTCACCGCTAAACAGTTCAAGGAACTGGGACCACCGGAGTTTTTGGGAGAGCCAAAACCACTTAAGGCGGAGGCATGGATATAGTAGATCACCAAGATATTTGATGTCTTGGGATGCTCTGAGGAACAAAAGGTTCCCTTTACCGCTTTCATGTTGTGAGGAGAGACAGATTACTGGTGGGAATCTGTAAAGCGCACTCAACATGCCGCACTGAAGATGTCTTGGGAAAAGTTTCAAGAACTATTCAACGACAAGTACTTTCCCAAAAGTATTCGTCACATGAAAGAAGTGGAGTTCATCAAGCTAGAACAAAATAATATGGCCGTGTCACAGTACGAAGCTAAGTTTGCCGAGTTGTCCCAGTTTGCGTCCCACTTGGTTGATAATGAGGAGAGAATGACGCGGATGTTTCTAAGAGGTTTGAAACCTGAGATACGTCAATACCTAATTTCTCACAAACTGTGTTTATGTTCAGATGTTGTAAATAGGGCTCAGTTATTGGAGCGCGATAATGAGTTAACCCAACAAAGAGAGAGCAGTCGGCAAATCGATAATACCAGTGGTAGCAGTTATCGAAGAGGTGACAACAAACGAGGAGGGAATCAACATGCCAAAAATGGTAACCACTTCGGTGGTAATCATGGCTAAGATAATAGAAGTGGAAATTTTAAGAAGAGGAAATTCAATAATGATGGAAAGACGTCAGTATCAGCACCTGTTGTTAAGGAAGGAGAACGACCGCCGGTCGTATGTTACAAATGCGGAGGGGAGGGACACATCAGTCCAAACTGTACGCAGTAACCCAAAACATGTTACAATTGGGGAAGATAAGGTCACCTAGCCCGATTTTATCGTGCACCAAAGTCAAGTCCAGCTGAGATGAAGGCATCAAAGACCGTCCCAAATAAGACAAAACCGGTAGTTCAAGGGAGAGCGTTTGTCATAACCTCCCAAAAAGGGAGGAATCCGAACGAGGTGATCACGGGTAAGCTAATCATAAACTCTAGCGAAGTCTATACCTTATTTGATATAGGTTCTACCCATTCTTTTATTTCTCCTACTTGCGCTCAACATTTAAATTTAACTCCGAAGAAATTAGACTTTGATTTATTTGTTGAAACTCCGTTAGGAGAAACCTTCATTGCATCCACTGTTTATTAGTCTTGTTTGATTCAAATTGGTAACCACGCGTTACCTGTCGATCTTATCTCTTTGAAAATACTTGCATTTGATGTGATTTTAGGGATTGATTAGTTAACTATTCATCATGAAAAAATTGATTATTTTCGTAAGGTTGTTAGCTTTCATATTTCTAACCAACCTATTATTAGAATTCAAGCAACCAAACCATTAAAGTCAATCACTTTCATATCAATCCATAAATCTATTCGTTTATTAAAAAAAATATGTCAAGCTTTCTTAGCCCATGTCACGGATTTAAACAAAAATACGTCAGATTTGAATGATATTTCTATTGTTAATAAATTTCCTGACGTATTCCCTAAAGAACTTCCTGGCCTACCCCCAGAACGTGAAATTAAATTTTGTGTCGACCTTGAATCCGGTACAAAACCCATTTCCAAAGCCCCGTATCGAATGGTTCCTATTGAGCTTCAGGAGTTAAATACCCAACTACAATAATTGTTAGACATCGGTTTCATTCGTCCTAGTACGTCTATTTGGGGTGCTCCTATTCTATTCGTGAAGAAGAAAGATGGAAGTATGCAACTTTGTATTGATTATCGGGAGTTAAATCATGTCACAATCAAAAATAGGTACCCAACCGTTACCTCGTATTAATAATCTGTTTGACCAGTTGCAAGGCGCCAAATTCTTTTCATAGATCGATCTTAGTTCCAGATATCATCAATTAAAGGTTAAAACTGATGACATTCCAAAGACTACTTTCAGAACTCGATACGGGCATTACGAATTCCTAGTCATGTCTTTGGATTGACTAATGCTCCTGCTGCCTTCATGGATATGATGAACCGAGTATTCAAAGAATATTTAGATCACTTTGTGGTCGTCTTTATTGATGACATCCTCATTTACTCCAAAAGCCGTGAAGATCATGAGCAACACTTGAGGCTGATACTCCAAAAGCTTCGTGAAAATAAGTTATATGTCAAATTGAAGAAATGCGAGTTTTGGCTTGAGGAAGTAGCATTCCTTGGGCACGTTGTAAAACCCCAACTTTTTGAATAAAGATGAATTTTCTATAAATATTATTTTTGAATATTATGGAGTGAAATTGATATAATGTTATAGTTGTGGGTAATATTTATAAATTTTGCAAAGTACGCAAATTGTTATATAATTTCGATTGGTCGGGGAATATTCGTTTTAACAGGGAATATTCGTACAACGGCACAATCATTAGTGGACTCCACAACAGAACTATTGTCAGATTGAGAAAACGACAAAAATACTTTATGAAAATAACGGCGGAAGTTTTACCGTTAACTATTGAAACACCCGGTGTTAAAATTACAGTAATACGCGTGGTTGCATAGTAGCACACTATTTATTATTGATGCTTGCGTGATAAGTCACTCAGTTTTGTTGGTATTATTAATGTAATAATACAGAAAATATTTTTATATAAAACAGAATACTTTTAAAAAGTTATTCTATAAATAGAATATATTCTATTCTATTATGCATAGTGTTTTGCATAGTAAAATCTTTTTATATAAAACAGAATACTTTTATAAAGTTATCTTTTTTATTAGATAATAATTAGAATATATTATATTTTATTATGCATAGTGTTTGTATAGTGCCTGCATAGTGTTTGCATAGTAAAATCTTTTATAAAGTTATTCGTTTTATTAGATTATAAATAGAATATATTTTATTTAAAACATTTTGCTTTAAATATGGACCGTCAGATTAAAGTAAATAAATCTGGACCGTTCATGAGTTAGTTACTATACAGTCCATTTTTCTATAAATAGAAGCTCATTCCTTCATTATTTTCTTACGAATTCACTGAAACTCTAGAGAGATAAACTATAGAGAGAAAGAAGAAAGTATTCTGCTACTTCACTACTTATATATCCAGTACTCTTCTTCTTAAGGTAGAGAATATTATTTGTTATACTCGTAGGGAGTATTATTTCTTTTGTATTCATGAAGAGAACTTCTGTTATTCCATTCTTTGTTATTCTGTTGGAATAACCTGTATACGTGGGCTACCCTATACTTGGTGACATTCTTCTATTATTCCATCTTTATTATTCTATTGGAATATCCTGTCTGTGCGTTTTACGTCGGACCTGCTTCCGTTTTTATTATTATTCTGTTGGAATATCCTGTCTGTACGTTTTACGCCGGACCTGATTCCGTCCTTATTAGTATTCTGTTGGAATAACCTGTCTATCCGAAGTACCGCATGCATGGTGATTTATGTTGTTATTCAATTCTTTATTATTCAGTTGGAACATCCTGTCGGTGCGAATTTCGCCTGACCTGGTTCTGTTATTTAGTATTCTGTTGGAATAACCTGTCTATGCGAAGTACCGCATGCATGATGATTTCTTTTGTTATTCCATTCTTTATTATACTCAGTTGGTTAAAGTTTTGACTTCTATACTCCATAAAATTAGTGGAATATCCTTTATAATTATGCTTCATCCAGTATCTTTTCATGAAAATATTCTTCTGAGCATTCTTGAATTTTACTCAACAAAGTAGTATCATGTTGACAATTTGGACGTTATTAGTTCTTGGACAAATTAATTCTTGAACTTGTTTTATTGAATTCTTATATCATTGTCATCATCCTTATATTTATATTTTTTGAAAGTCATCTGTGGCCTGTAGTGCATAGATGGACTTAGTATGATTATGACCAGGGATTATTCGGTGTAATCATGACCGTAATATTACAAATGATGTGGTAAAAGTCCTTATTGGCCCGTAGTGCATTAATGGACAGTTGTTGGCATGATCATGACCATTAATGAATACACAAATATTCTTGGCCCGTAGTGTATGGATAATTGTGGTCGTGATACTAAAGAATATCCTTGGCCGTAGTGCAGGGGTGATTCGATGATGTGGATTATTTATTAAGTTGAGTCACAGCGATAAAAGTGATGAAAAACCTTTTAAATCTTAAAAGATAGTAGATTTTATTCTCTACTTGACTCTTCTAATGGATTGCTTGTTCCGCTGCAGTTAAACTTGATGTTTGTTATATTGTATCAGTTTAACACTGTTTAAGGCTAATTATAATTTATTATGTATAATCTTAGTCATAATATTTCTTAATGGGCTAGTTGAGCTCACCCTTTTTTTCACTGTTCTCTTCAGGAAATGAGAATATAGCTGGAACGAGTCGGGGAACGGAGTGACGGTCCTAGATGGTGCATTAGTAGTCCTCACTATTCTGTGAAATAGTATGATAATAATTGTAATGAGGACTCCTTTTGAGTTTGTATACTCCCTAGTAGATAATATTTGTATTCAAACTCACAGTTTATGTTTTGTCGTATTGTACACGACAGTTGTATTATTAAGTTGTATTTGAATTCTGTACCATGTATCTGGCGACTCAAGATGGGTGATGTATAGCTAAATTTGGGGGCGTCACACACGTGATATCAAATCATGGAATATATGTTTACCCGACAAAGATTGAAGCAATTTAAAGCTGGGAGCAACCTAAGTTAGTGACCGAAGTACGCAACTTTCTCGGCTTAGCTGGTTATTATCGGAGATTCGTAGAAGGGTTTTCTCGAATCACTACACCATTAACTCAGATGCCTCAGAAAGATACAAAATTTGGTTGGAGCAGGGAATATGAGAAGAGTTTTCAAGAATAAAAGAGGAGACTCATTTCAACACATGTTCTAACAATATCATCTGGTTCAGAGGGATTTGTTGTGACGCCCCCAAAATCAGTAAACATCACCCATCTTGAGTCGCCAGATACATGGTACATAATTCAAATACAACTTAATAATACAACTGTCTAGTACAATACGACAAAACATAAACTGTGAGTTTGAATACAAATATTGTCTACTAGAGAGTATACAAACTCAAAAGGTGTCCTCATTACAATTATTATCACACTATTTCACAGAATAGTGAGGACTACTAATGCAAACATCTAGGACCATCACTCTGTTCCCCGACTAGTCCCAGCTACGTTCTCATTTCTTGAAGAGAACAGTAAAAGAAAAGGGTGAGCTCAACTAGCCCAGTAAAAAATATTATTATGACTAAGATAATGCAGAATAAATTATCAATAGACTTCAACAATATAATAACTGATAGAATATAATAGACAACAAGTTTTAGATCAAAAACTGCAGCGGAATAAGTAATCAATTAGAAGAGTCAAGTAGGGAATAAAATCTACTATCTTCTATGATTTAAAAGGTTTTTCATCACTTTTATCGCTGGGACTCAGCTTAATAAATAATCCGCATCATCGAATCACCCCTGCACTACGGCCATGGATATTCTTTAGTATCACGACCACAAATTATCCATGCACTACGGGCCAAGGACATTCGTGTATTCATTAATGGTCATGATCATGCCAACAACTGTCCATCAATGCACTACGGGCCAATGAGGACTTTTACCACATCATTTGTAACATTACGGTCATGATTACACCGAATAATCCCTTGTCACAATCATACCAAGTCCATCTATGCACTACAGGCCACAGATGACTTTCAACAAAATATAAACATGAGGATGATGAAAATGATATAAGAATTCAATAAAACAAGTTCAAGAATTAATTTGTACAGGAACCAATAATGTCCAAATTGTCAACATGATATTTCTTTGTGGAGTAAAATTCAAGAATGCTCAGAAGAATATTTCCATGAAAAGATACTGGATGAAGCGCAAATATCAAGGATATTTCACTAATTTCATGGATTATAGAAGTCAAAACTTTAACCAACTGAGTATAATAATGAATGGAATAACAAAAGAAATCATCATGCATGCGATAGACCGCACAGGAAGGTTATTTCAACAGAATAATAAATAACGGAATCAGGTCCAGCTTAAAACGCACAGACAGGATATTTCAACAGAATAATAAAGGCGGAATCAGGTCCGGCGTAAAACGCACAGACAGGATATTCCAACAGAATAATAAAGACGGAATCAGGTCCGGCGTAGAACGCACAGACAGAATATTCTAACAGAATAATAAAGACGGAACCAGGTTGGGCGTAGAACGCACAGACATGATATTCCAACAGAATAATAAAGATGGAACCAGGTCTGGCGTAGAACGCACAGACAGGATATTCCAATAGAATAATAAAGACAAAACCAGGTCCGGCGTAGAACGCACAAACATGATATTCCAACAGAATAATAAAGAATGGAATAAATGAAGAATTTCACCAAGTATGCGGTACTTCGCATAGACAGGTTATTCCAACATAATAACAAAGAATGGAATAACAGAAGTTCTCTTCATGAAGACGAAAGAAAGAAATAATACTCCCTACCTTAGAAGAAACTGAATATAGAAGTGGTGAAGTAGCAGAATACTTTCTTCTTTCTCTCTATAATTTCTCTCTATAATAATTGCTCTATAGCTTTAGTGAATTGGTGAGAAATGAAGGAAGAATGAATTTCTATTTATAGGAAAATATAGTTTTGATAATTGCCGTTTTGGGGTTCGAAAAATTACAGTACAATACCTCCAACTTTTCTTTCATTTTTAATTTAGTCCTGCAAGTATTATCAATCTTGCACCAACTCCCCTAATAGTAAATCATGTGAATCAATAGTATAATCATGTGAATAAATAGTATAATCATGTGAATAAATAGTATAATCATGTGAAAAAATTAATTACATTATAGTACCTTCAACTATACCTCCATTTTTAACTTAGTTATGCAGGTATTATCAATCTTGCACCACCACCCCTAATAGTATAAGAATGTGAATCAATAGTACCCCGTGAATAGCAACTCGTGAATAATAACTCGTGAAGAGTACTCTAACATGAAAAGTGCTCTGAATACCCGAGTGAACAATATAACCTCCAGACATCAATTATCATCGAAATAAATGTCAATTTCCACTAACACTAATAATCCCAATACAATGGAACAATCAATTTCATCTTTAATCAACACAACTTATTCATCATTAATATTATAACTCACAATATTTAACAACCAGGTCGTTTCCAGGAAAGAGAGGGCTTTCCGATAAGGATTTCTCCTTATTGACGCGCAATTAGGTGACCAAACCTCTCATTGACAGAACTTCTAGACATTGTCAATATTGCAAATAATAATATGAATAACTTTTTCGTCTCAATTATTGATTTAATAATAATAAATATTATGCAGATGATACTATGATAATAATTGAATCAATAATATGAGAGATATGATTCAGCAATTACTGTAGCAATAATTGAGTGTAACTGAGTGACTTCTCACGTAAGCATCAATAATCAATACTGTGTGCTACTATACAACCACGTGTATTACTGTACTTTTAACACCGGGTGTTTCAACAGTTAACGGTAAAACTTCCGCTGTTATTTTCATAAAGTATTTTTTATCATTTTCTCAATCAGACAATAATTCCGTTGTGGGACCCACCAATGATTGTACCTTCGCACGGATATTCCCCGAAAAAAAGAATATTCCCCGACCAATCAAATATTATATAACAACTTACGTACTTTGTAAAATTTATAAATATTACCCACAACTATAACATTATATCAAATCCACACCATAATATTTAAAAAAATTATTTCGAGAAAAGTAAATCTTTATTCATAAAATCTGGGGTCTCATATTTGTCATCTATAGTGATGCTCCAGGCAAAGATTTAGGATGTGTTTTTATGTGACATGGGAAATTCAAAGCATATGCCTAACGACAACTCAAAGAATATGAGAGGAATTATCCTACTCATGATCTAGAGTTGGCAGCTGTCGTTTTCGCACTTAAAATCTGGAGGCATTACCTGTATGGGGAGAAGGTGGAGATCTTTACGGATCATAAAAGTCTCAAATATTTCTTCACTCAAAAGGAACTTAACATGCGGCAACCACGTTGGCTTGAACTTTTGAAAGATTATGATCATACTATTCAATACCATCTTGGTAAAGAAAACGTGGTAGCTGACGCATTGAGTAGAAGATCATATGCGGGTACAAGTGCGATATTGTCAACACAAAGGCCCATTTTGTATGACTTGCAAATGATGGATATTGTGATAAAGACTCCAGGGACCCATGTGATGATGGCAAATATACGAGTAGAACCGACTTTAATTGATAAAGTTAAAGCCGCTCAAGCTACAGACCTGGAGCTGATGCGTATGAAGAAGAAAGTGCAAGAAGGTTTTATTGTGACGCCCCCAAAATAGGTATACATCACCCATTCTGAGTCGCCAAATACATGGTACATAAACAAATACAACTTCAGTAATACAATTGTCATGCAAAATACGACAACACATATACTATGACTTTGAATATAACTATTGTCTAATAGAGAATATACAAACTCAAAAGGAGTCCTCATTACAATTATTGATACATTATTTTACAAAATAGTGAGGACTACTAATACAACTATCCTGACCTATCACTCCATATCCCGGCTAGTTCCTGTTATGTTATCACCTCCTGAGAAGAAAAATGGAACAAAAAGGAAAAGGGTGAGCTCAACTAACCCAGTAAAGAATATTATGACTAATATAATATACAACAATTTATTATTAGTCTTCAACAGGAGAAAATCTGAGAAAATATAATAGATAACAAGTTTTAGATCAACAACTGCAGCGGAAACATCAATTCATTAGAAGAGTCAAGTAGAGAAAGAATTCCACTATTTTCTAAGATTTAAAAGTGCATCATCAATATTTTATCCCTGTAAAATCAATCAATATACATCTTGAATCAAATATTCATCTTTGCACTACAGGCCAAAGATATTCATTTATATCACCAGTTGGTAATGTTCATCTCAACACTTGTTCATCTTTGCACTATGGGCCAAAGATATTCATTAGGTAATCATTCATCTTTGTAATACAGGCCAAATATATCCAGTAATATCATCATTTAGGACTGAGGATGATGAAAAATATTTTAAAGGAACTAATCCAGTGAAACAAAATAACAAATATTAGATATTCGTATTACAGTTTATCCAAGATCAATAATACTCCATAATAACCAATTTTAAAGCAAAATTCAAGAATAAAGATCAAAACATGGATACAATCAAAGATAGTAACCATAATAGACATCTTGGACAAAAAGAAGAAAATTTCATTTTTCGGTGAATAGTGTCATATTCGTGAATAATGCCGTATACGTGAATAGTGTCGTATACGTGAATAGTAACTCTGACACAAAAAGTTCCAAATCTGATAAAAATTTCAGACCAATATTTTGGCATAATGATATCGAAAGAAATAATATCATTTACGAATAAAATAACATCCCTTACCTCAAAATAACAGTACTTCTGATCGGAATATCGGTATAAGGCTGAAGAAAACTTGCACTGATAAATAGAAACTCACAAAGTATCTAAATACTCACAAAATACAGTCGATAATATAGAGAGAAAAAACTTGTTCCTGGTGTGATTTTCAATTCTAATTTAGCCCTCTAATTTTAGGAAAATGTTAGCATGCCGAAACAGACTTGACCTGCTACCTGATGGCTTTATCTGCTATTATTGCCACCCACCACTTTTGAAATAAAATTCAGCACATTTCTTCACCAACCACAAGTGGGGCCCACTCAATTCTAGAATTTTTTACCAAAATCATTTATAAACCTAATTTCCGAATAAGTCACCTCTTAAAATTCATAACAAATTATACGTTCATTTTTTAATGGTTCAAAATTTGTGGACATATACTCAACTTATATATGTATAACATATCCAAAAATCACAACGATCCAACGGTCAGATTAAAAATTATAACTCATGCAATATATCTCAAGAATAGTGATTTAATTTTTAATACCTCCATTCTGACAAAAATACCTTAACATTAATTCCTTCAATTATATCCAAATAAAATAAATATATTCATCAATTATATCCACATAAAATAATTATTTCCTTATCATATAAATTAATAATTAATTATTTACAAATAATATTACAGAATCATAATTATGACAATCAGGCCGTTCCCAGGAAAGAGGGGGCTTTTCGATAAGGATTTCTCCTTACTGGCGCGCAATTAGGTGACCAAACATCTCCTTGACAGAACTTTCTAGACATTGCCAATAATGTTATCTCATAATATTATTCAAATAATATGAATTATTAATCTGATAATGGGAAATACTGTGCAGTGACAATTATTGAAACAACAATAATATAAAATATCAACGCAGCAATTATTGAACAAATAAAATAAAATATTGAACAGTAATTACTATAACAATTATTGAGTATTGCCTTCTTACGTAAGAATCAATAATTCAAAAATACTGTGCAAAACTGTGTGCTACTGTGCAACCACGCGTATTACTGTATTTTAACCACCGGGTATTTCAACAGTGCTAACAATAACAACTACACCGTTATTTGTAAAAACTCAAATTTGTCATTTTCTTCATCCGACCGTTATCCGTTATGGGGCCCACAAATGGCTGCGCCGTCATACGAATATTCCCCGACAGAAAGAATATTCCACGACCAAACGAATATTCCCCGACAACAATGAATATTTTATAACCACTTGCTTATTTTGCAAAATTTGCACATTTAACCCATAACCAAAGCATTATATCAAATTAAAACTTTATTATTCATAATAATAATTAGAGGAAATTCGATTTTATTTATAATAAGTTGGGGTCTTACAGTTATCCCGGAAGCAAGGTTCGATGAAGAAGGAATACTTTGAGTCAACTCCAGACTTTGTGTTCCTAACAATTCTAACTTGAAGTATAAAATCATGATGGAAGCGCACAACACACCGTTTGCAATCCATCCTGGGAGTACCAAAATGTATCATGATCTTCGACATACATTTTGGTGGAGCAATATGAAGAGAGAGATCGCGGAGTTTATCTCAAGGTGTCTAACTTTTCAACTAGTCAAGGCGGAGCATTAAGTGCCAAAAGGTCTATTGCAACCACTTGAAATTCCAGAATGGAAGTGGGAGCACATTACCATTGATTTCGTTACCGGTCTTTCCAAGGTTTCTCAAGGTATAGATGCAATTTGGGTCATTGTTGATAGATTGACCAAGTCTGCTCATTTCTTACCTATACGAGAAACTTATACACTTGAACGTCTTGCTCGTATGTACATAAATGAAATTATAAGACTGTAGGATATGCCAGTATCCATAGTTTCTGATCAAAACCCAAGATTCACTTCACGGTTTTGGGTTAGTTTGCAGAAATCTATGGGCACGGATTTGTGATTCAGTTCGGCATGTCATCCTCAGACGGACGGGCAGTCGGAGAGGACTATTCAAACTTTGGAGGATCTATTAAGACTCTGTGTCCTTGACTTCAAAGGAAGTTGGGACAATTTTTTGCCATTTGTGGAATTCTCCTACAACAACAATTATCAAACAAGTATCGGCATGGCTCCATTTGAGGTGTTGTATGGAAGAAAGTGTCATTCTCCAATATGCTGTGATGAGGTGGGTGAAGCAACGTTGTTGGGGCCGAAATTGGTACATATGACTACAAAGAAGATTCAAATGATCAGGCAACGTATAAAAAACTCACAAGATCGATAAAAAAGTTATGTTGATCTTCATCAAAAAGACGTGGAATTCAATGTTAGAGAACATGTGTTGTTACGTGTTGCTCCAAAGAAGGGAGTTACGAGATTTGGAAAGAGAGTAAAGCTCAATCCTCGATTCATTGGTCCATTTGAAATCCTTGACCGAGTAGGAACTGTGGCCTATAGACTCGCTTTACTGCCAAGTATGTCTCGTGTTCATAACATTTTTCACATATCCATGTTGGGTAAATATGTGGAAGACCCAAACCACATTATTGAGATAGAACCAGACGAGATAGCGGAAGATTTAACTTATGAAGAGGTACATGTTCAAATCTTGGATAAGAAGGAACATATTCTACGCTCCAAGGTTATACCTCAAGTCAAAGTTTTGTAGAGAAACCACGATGTTGAGGAAATGACCTGGGAGTTAGAATCTGAAATGAAATCAAGGTATCCTCACCTCTTCGACATACCAGGAACATACACCAATTTTGAGGACAAAATTTCATAAGAAGAGGAGGTTGTAAGACCCCAACTTTTATGAATAAAGGTTAATTTTTCTCTAATATTATTTTTTATTATGGTGTGAATTTGATATAATGTTATAGTTATGGGTAATATTTATAAATTTTGAAAAGTAAGCAAGTTGTCATAAAATATTCGATTGGTCGGGGAATATTCATTTTATCGGGGAATATTCGTACTACGGCACAATCATTGGTGAACCCCACAACAGAATTATTATCGGAGTTAGAAAACGACAGAAATATCTTTTTATAAAAATAACGGCAAAAGTTTTACCGTTAGCTGTTGAATTACCCATTGATAAAAGTACAGTAATACGCGTAGTTGCATAGTAGCACACGGTATTGTACAGTATCTTTGATTATTGATTTTTACGTAAGAAAGCACTACTCAATAATTGTTACAGTAATTACTGTTCAATATTTTATTTTATTGATTCAATAATTGATGCGTTAATATTTTATATTATTATTGTTTCAATAATTATCAATGCACAGTATTTCCCATTATCAGATTAATAATTAATATTATTTGAATAATATTATTAGATAGCATTATTGGCAATGTCTAAGGAAGTTCTGTCTAGCAAAGGGGTTTGGTCACCTAATTGCGCGCCAATAAGGAGAAATCCTTATAGGAAATCCACCTTTTTCCTGGGAACGACCTGGTTGTCGTTATAAGACCCCAACTTATTATAAATAAAATCAAATTTCCTCTAATTATTATTGTGAATAATAAGGTGTTAAATTGATATAATATTTTGGTTATGGGTGAAATGTGCAAATTTTACAAAATAAGCAAGTGGTTATAAAATAATCATTGTTGTCGGGGAATATTCGTTTGGTCGTGGAATATTCTTGTTGTCGGGGAATATTCGTACAACGGCGTAGTCGTTTGTGGGCCCTATAACAAAATAACTGTCGGACGAAAAAAACGACAAGTTTGAGTTTTTATAAATAATGGCATAGTTATTACCGTTAACACTGTTGGAATACCTGGTGGTTAAAATACAATAATACGCGTGGTTGCACAGTAGCACACGGTATCACACAGTATTGTTGAATTATTGATTCTTACGTAAGAAGGCACTACTCAATAATTGTTACAGTAATTACTGTTCAATATTTTATTTTTATTGATTCAATAATTGATGCGTTGATATTTTATATTATTGTTGTTTCAATAATTATAACTGCACAGTATTTCCCATTATCAGATCAATAATTCATATTATTTGAATAATATTATTAGATAGCATTATTGACAATGTCTAGAAAGTTCTGTCAAGGAGAGGTTTGGTAACCTGATTGCGCGCCAGTAAGGAGAAATTCTTATTGGAAAGCCCTTTTTTTCCTAGGAACGGCCTGGTTGTCATAATTGTGATTCTGTAATATTATTTGTGAATAATTAATTATTAATTTATATGATAAGGAAATATTCATTTTATGTGGATATAAATAATGGATATATTTATTTTTATGTGGATAAAAATGAAGGAATTAATGCTGATGTGTTTTATCAGTATTGTCGGTGTAGAGGTATTAAAAATTATCTGTTTGTGGATTTCGGATATTTTATATTTGGAATTTGGAAAAACTCAAAGCTACAAAGTTGTAGAGAATTCAATTTCAGGCCGAATGGACATAATATTCGTATTTTTCTGATAAACGGACTATTTTCTATGAATTATTGAAGTTTTGGAAAATAAAATAATTTTTATTAAATTATGGGGGGGACCCACTTTGGTTTGAAACATGTGGGCTGCTGGAATTATTTTCAAAAATGGGATGCTAGTCTTGGTCTTTAGGCATGCGTAGATATTGGTTTAGAAATAATATTATTTTATTATTTTAGTCTCCTATGGCGTTCTAACATTTTTCTATAAATAGACGCTTAGGTTAGAATTGAAAATCACACCAGAAACAAGATTTCTTTCTCTCTAGATTCTCGAGCGTATTTTTGTGAGTATTTTGATACTTTGAGAGTTGTTGTTCGGTACAAGTTTCCTTCGCCTTTTTATCCGATATTCCGATCAGAAGTACCGTTATTTTGAGGTAAGGGATGTTATTTTCTTCATAAATGATATTATTTCTTTCGATATCATTATGCCAAAATATTGATTTGAACTTTTTATCAAATTTGGAATTTTTTGTGTTGGGATTACTATTCACGTATACGGTACTATTCACGTATACGGCACTATTCACGAATACGGCACTATTCACCGAAAAATGAAATTTTCTTCTTTTTGTCCAAGACGTCTATTATGGTTACTATCTTTGATTGTATCCATGTTTTGATCTTTATTTTTGAATTCTATTACAAAATTGGTTATTATGGGGTATTATTGATCTTGGATAAACTGTTATAAGAATCCCTACTATTTGTTCTTCTGTCTCACTGGATTCGTTTTCTTTAAAATATTATTCATCATCCTCAGTCCTAAATGATGATATTACTGAATATCTTTGGCCTGTAGTGCAAAGATGAATGATTAACTAATGAATATCTTTGGCCCGTAGTGCAAAGATGAACAGCTGTTGAGATGAACATGACCAACTGGTGATATGAATGAATATCTTTGGCATGTAGTGCAAGGATGAATATTTGATTAAAGATGTATATTGATTGTTGTTACAGGGATAAAATATTGATGATGGACTTTTAAATCTTAGAAGATAGTAGAACTCATTCTCTACTTGACTTTTCTAATGGATTGTTGTTTCCACTGTAGTTGTTGATCTAAAATTTGTTATCTATAATATTTTATCAGATTTTTCCCTGTTGAAGAATAATGATAATTTTTTGTATATTATCTTAGTTATAATATTCTTTACTGGGCTAGTTGAGCTCACCCTTTTCTTTTTTGTTCCATTTTTCTTCTCAGGAGGTGAGAACATAACAGGATCTAGTCGGGGTATGGAGTGATGGTTCTAGAAAGATGTTTTAGCAGTCTTCACTATTTCTGTAAAATAGTGTTTGAATAATTGTAATGAGAACTTATTTGAGTGTGGATATTGTCTAGAAGACAATATTTGTATTTAAACTCACAGTATGTGTTGTTGTATTTTGCACGACAATTGTATTATTGAAGTTGTAGTTTGCTTTCTGTACCATGTATTTGGCGGCTTAGAATGGGTGTTGTATACCTATTTTGGGGGCGTCACAGTCATAATTGTGATTCTGTAATATTATTTGTGAATAATTAATTATTAATTTATATGATAAAGAAATATTTATTTTGTGTGGATATAAATGAAGGAATTTAACATGAAATAATTGTTGAAAGTTTGGCATATTTTCTGTGGAATTACAATTATTTCTCCGATAAAATATTCATTCAAATATATTATTATAATATATTATAATTGTTTAAATAATAATATTATTATAATATATATATATATATATATATATATATATAAGCATTTGAATATGTTAAGGAGGTGAGAAGCTTGGCTTTGATTTCCTTTGTTGCATTTCTTCCTTTTCAAAACCACGTGTTGATTTTATTTCTTTTCTCCTGCAAACTCTTTTATATGTTTCCTATGTCATGGGCCCTCAACTAATAAAAGTTAGGAAGTTAGGAATTGAATTGCCTGCAAAGTTATAGTGTGGCTCCAACCATTGAAATGAGAGGAGTTAGGCTTGAAAATTAGGTAGAGAAGTTAGGCGTGAAGAGAAAGAAAAGTTAGGCAAATCTGCTTAATTTTTCTCCTTCCGTTGCTATAAATAGGGGGTAACCCCTCCTTCCTAAAAAACACCATTTCAAAATCAGAAATTCTTATGCTATAGTATTGTGAGTATTTTCTTGAGTATAAGGATATTTTGAGAGTTGTTTTTTTTCTGCAAGATTTTCTCAGAATAATATCTGATATTCTAGTCAAATCTAGTTTCTACTAAGGTAAATGATATTATTTTATTTCAATATTCGTAAGAAATATTATTTTCTTTCATACTTCATAGTATGGAAGGAATATTATTTCATTTCATATTCCTAAATTTAAACTTACTATGGTAAGTATTGCTTCTATAATTCCTGAAATTAGTAGAATATCATTGATATTTGCGTTTCATCCAGTATCTTTTCATAAAAATATTATTCTGAGCATTCGTGATAAGTTTTAACGTTTTTATGCCGGAGTACTATTCACGAGGTACTATTCCTGAAGTACTATTCACTCGGGTACTATTCATCCGGGGTACTATTCATGATAAAAATTGATTTCGTTTCAGTCCAAATCATTTTTGATACAATATTATTCTTGAATTTTACTCCACAAAGCAGTATCATGTTGACAATTTTGACATTATTGAATTCTGGTTAAATTAAATTATAAATCTTTAGAATTTATCCTTTGTTTGCATTTAATTGAATTCTTATATCATTGTCATTATCCTCATGTTTATATTGTTATGAAAGTCATCTTTGGCTCGTAGTGCATAGATGGACTGTTGATTGGTATAATTATGACCAGGGATCATTCAGTATAATCATGACCCGTAATGTTACAAATGATGTGGTAAAAGTCCGCATTGGCCTGTAGTTCATTGATGGACAGTTGTTGGCACGATCATAGCCATTTGTGATAATAATGAATATCCTTGGCCCGTAGTGCATGGATAATTCAGTGATGTGGATTATTTGTTAAGTTGAGTCTCAGCGATAAAATTTGTGATAAACTTTTAAATCATAGAAGATAGTAGATAACATCCTCTACTTTACTCTTCTAATGGATTGTTTATTTCGCTGCAGTTAAACTTGTTGTTTGTTATATTGTATCAGTTTAACACTGTTGAAGGCTAACGATAATTTATTCTGCATTATCTTATTCATAATATTCTTTACTGGGTTAGTTGAACTCACCCTTTGCTTTCATTATTCTCTTCAGGAAATAAGAATATAGTTGAAACTAGTCGGGGAACGGAGTGATGGTCCAGATAGGTGGCTATAGTAGTCCTCACTATTATGTGAAATAGTGTGATAATAATTGTAATAAGGACTTTATTTGAGTTTGTATACTCTCTGCGAGACATTATCCATGTTAAAATTCTCAGCTACGTTTTTTCGTACTGTATCAAAGAAGTTTGTATTTAAATTCTGTATCATGTATTTGGTGACTCAAGATGGGTGATTTATACCTATTTTGGGGGCGTCACATTACGTGCTACTTGATTGATAAAGTTCAATAGTATTGAAGGAGATTGATTGGTTTATTTAAATATATGCTCTTGAACCATGTTTAGGTTCTAGGAGATGTACACGGTAGTAGTTTACGATGTGTAACACATGTTGAGTTATAAAGTTGTACTATGTGATGCATAGAGGAATTCGAATCGAGATGTAAACATTTATACAATAATTCAATTAGAATGAATCATAACATAATTTGATTCAAGGATATGTAATTGATTTAAATTAAGAAATCAATAAAAGATTTTTTTTTTCAAAAGAGACTGAAAAAGTTTAAATTATTTCGCATATTTTTATAACATCGAATATGATGTAAGACGGGAATGGTAAATGACCAAGATTTGAAACTTATAAAAGTGTGGGGTCATTATACAGATCCTGAAAATGAAAAGAATTTATATTCAAAATTATAATAAACAAAGTTATATTCATTAAATAGTTTGACGATAGTAGTATCGTGGCGGACCAGATTCGAGGTTCGAAAGGACCCGAATTTGGAGACGTCATAGGTTGGTATCCGAGCTGTAGGTTATAAACTTTAGGTAAGAGTACCTTAGGCTATAACTTGAGAGAGAGAAAGATTAAAATATATATAAGCGAAGATTCAAAGAAGAATCTTGAAGTATCTAGAGAATGAGAATTCAGGAGTTTCTTAACTCCGGTAATAAAAATGTTAAGATGATGTCTATAAGATGAAGATGATAAAGATAATAAGAATGAACTCGAATGGAGTCTAGTTGATAATGGGAAAGAACCCTAAGGTAAACCGATGATCACGACGTGATCGAATTGAGCTATGAATTGATAAATATCTGTAAAGACTTGATGGTTATAACTTGATGATTTAAGAGAAGGTGCTATGAAATGGTGCGAGATGAACTCATGAGGAGTTGTAAATGATGAGATACAAAAGATTCGTATCGAGCAAAGAGCAAGTAGGATAGAGTTAAGTGAGATTTCAATTGAGGACTCATGTGAGGGTTGAGTTGTACAAACCTTTGTATGTGCGAAGGCTTTGTGCTCACGCTCGGTTCCTCACAGTGATAATCATTGGAATGTTGATGTCGCACTATCGATATGCTTATGGTGAGAAGGTGATTCTTTTCTCATATCATATTTGATAGATAGAGACTATTAAGATTAAGTTAGAGAATATTAAGATTAGGCGTGAGTTCTTAAAACTCATGCTTATGGTATGTTTGTGACTCATAGTCGTATGTATGTTTTTGAGTCCCTAAGCGTATGGACAGTCCCTAATTGGTTCTTGGACTACGTATTGCTAGGACAAGCTCCTAAACTCATATTACTATGGTAAGTTCCTGAACTTCCAAGGTGTGGTAAGTTCGATGAACTATATTAGGGATAGATATGTTATATATTATGAATTAAGAAATTTTGGTATAGTGATCATTTATGGTGTTAAAGATTTATAGAATGGAGCAATGGAGTAAAGATTGAAGTTGATGGAGAAACATGGATTTTCTAAATCTTCTAGCACTGCTAGATTTTCAAAATTTATTGACTTCGTGCTGATGTTTGTACTTCTGTTTTCTTGAAAAACATTGGATCATGTGATTGAACCAATGATGTTTAAAAACAATACCGTTATTCATATGTCTATGCTAATTGTTTCGGCTAAGACAAAAATAATTTAAAATTTTTCAAAATGTATTTCTTACTATGTGCATCATTTGATATAGTGTAGAAATGGTAAACGATGGATTCATCAATGCAATCGAACCTAGTGTTGGTTGTGATCGAAAGATCGTCAGCCCACTATAATATGATGTAATATGACAAAGTCATAACATGAAGGAATCCTCAACGTACTACTAATCTGGTACGACATCATGACGTCATAAAAGAATTTTTGGTTTTCTATTAAATTATGAAGAAGGTCAATTAAGTTGGCTAAATTATTTCGATTAATGTCCGAAAAAGTCTAAGCTATTTGATTCGGCTAGACGGCTGTTGAAAAATATTTATGGAATTCAAGCATTCTTGAGTATTTATGCAAAACCAGATTGCTCTGATGCGGATTCAGATGTTGAAAAGCTGAGGTGAACAACCCTATAAGGGGACATGTTTTCAGAGATAATAGTTCCGAACGTAACACATATACTCGTTACAACACACTACGTTGTGGCCCAATGTAGTGGTATAATAGGTCGACCACTTAGTGTACGCATAGAGGGTGTTTTCAGTCTTTGTGATTGATAAACACTCTGGTTTGCAGTATGAAGGATTGTGTTGAAGCATTTATAAACCTAGAAAAGAGTTCACGGTCTTGTGACTCCTCAGCATAATTTGGAATCTGAGTTATTCATACTTCTTCCCGATTATTGAAAAATCGTGGAAAATTCTTATTCTTCTGAAGGATGAAAGTAGTGAGTAGAAGGTTTCTTAGAAAAGAGAATGTGGTAGAATGCAAGTGAGCAAGTTATAATAAAACTTTCGAAAAGATAATGGATAAAATTATTCAAAAGAATATGTAATATTCAGAATAGCACCAAGTAGAGAAGGTCTCGGTAATTCCGAGGACGAAATCCTTATAAGGGGAGAGGATATAAGAATCCGAATTTTTAGAAAATATTAAAATAAGAATTTAGTAAATAAAATTCCTAAGGCGTGAGAAGAATTGAAACTTATAAAATTTTGGGGTCATTATACAGATCCTAGAACTGAAAAGAATTTATATTCTTAATTATAATAAGCAAAGTTATATTCATTAAGTTATGAATAAAAAATATAAATAGTTTGACAATAGTAGTATTGTGGCGGACCAGATCCGAGGTTCGAAGGGTCTCGAATTTGGGGGCGTCACATCTATTACCTAAATTTAGTTCTTGCCCTAGAGATTAAACCAAAGGGAAGAAGAAGGAACCAAAGGTTTGAGAGGATTTGGTAGAATAGTTCTCTTGTCATTATTGAAGCCACTCCCCATTTCATCATTTTGAATGTATTGATCATTTGCAAGGAGGGAATAGGCTAAGTTTAGGTCAATGGCCTATACACGTGAAGAAAGAAAAGACGTGTCTATGAATATAGGATAATACTCAACATTTGCAAAATGGGGACAAACATACTTAGGTATATTTCCTTTTGGGTTCACAAGTTTACTTTGATGACTTAATGTTATTACTTAGGTTTAGTTATTGACGAATATACACATAATCATATAATCCATGTACATTGGGTTAGTCCAAATAATATTTGAATTGGGCTAAAATATAAATTAGTAGAATATTAACAACCCATCATTTCTCATAAACTTATCATCCCAATTACAAATAAACATTTAATAGCAAATATTTATTTGCTTAATTATATCTTCTCCCATATATTTAAAATACACATTTAATCTATTTACCATGAATCATTATATCATACAAGGCTCTTTTATTCAAGTTTAGTATAATTACACAAATTAAGATTATTATTATATAGTCTCATGGAATAATATTCACATTATAATATTATTCTTAACATCCCATTTTATAATTTATCCGTGAAGCAACTTTATGAATTAATTACATGCTTATACCACACATATAGCAATTAGTAAGATAACACCAATTAATCCTTTTCAGTAAATCATTTCTTCATTAATTTAAATTAATGAGTTACTAGATATATCCCACATGGTTACACTTAACAATTAATCATAAAGATAATATTATTAATAATAAAATGATTATTAATTCACCATATTATTTAATCATTTCTTTATTAATGAATTTTTCATTCCATCACTTTGCCACACTGGGCATATCCATAAGCTTAAATTAAGCTCATTTTTATTTATACCATAATTCTCAAACACTTAATTCAATTTTACTGAATTATCACATTTTATGCCACAACAATATATATTTATTCGAAATAATATTCAAATATTTATTATTCTCAATATTATTATAATTAATGAAATTCACGGGTATTACAGTTACGACTTTGTATCGACTACATATAATTGAATAAGGTTACCATAAAAAAATTATTCGTTACGAAGAATTGACGACCATTTTGATCAGTTGAAAGGGGATAAGTGTTTTTTTAAGATAGATCTGTGAAGCGAAAATCATCAGCTAAAGGTTAGAAATGAGGATGTACCGAAGACAACATTTTGAACCTATTATGGTCATTATGAATTTCTGGTGATGTTATTCGGGTTAGCGAAAGCACCAACAACGTTTATTATGGATATGATGAACAAGGTATTTAAGCCATATCTGGATAAGTTTGTGGTGGTGTTTATCGATGATATCTTGGATTATTCAAAAATATAAGAAGAACATGCAGGACATCTGTAAGTGGTGTTGGAAATGTTGAGAAAAGAAAAATTATATGCTAAATTTAAAAAATATGAATTTTGGATGGAGCGTGTTCGATTTTTGGGTCATGTAATTGACAAAGATGGAATTTTGGTAAATCTAAAAAAAGTTGAAGCCGTAATAAATTGGAGCATCCGAAGACACCGACGGGAGTAAGGAGTTTCTTAGGGTTAGCCGTATATTATTGATGATTTATCCAGGATTTTTCTAAGATGGCAAATCCGTTAACAAATCTGACAAGGAAGAAAGTAAAGTTTGTATGGACGGACAAGTGTGAAGAAAGTTTTCATGAATTAAAAAAAAAGATTGGGTGAAGCACTTGTGTTGTCTCTTCCAGACGATACGGGAAAATTTGTAGTGTACAGTGACGTATCACATAAAGGACTAGGTTGTGTACTCATGCAAAACGACAAAGTCATTATGTATGTATCTAGACAACTGAAGGATTACGAAAAAGGGTATCCAACCCATGATTTTAAATTGGTAGCAGTAATGTTTGCTCTAAAGATATGGAGACCTTAACTTTACAGAGAAAAATGTGAGATATACAGAGATCACAAGAGTCTGAAGTATATCTTCACACAAAAAGATTTGAATATGCGACAAAGGAGATGGTTGGAGTTGATTAAAGATTATGACTGTGAAATTTTGCGTCACCCTGGGAAAGCTAATATAGTAGCAGATGCATTGAGTAGGAAAGGTAGAGAAAAACTGTTCATGTTAACTTCTCATGAAGAGTTAGTTAAAGAAATGACCAGGATGGAAATAGAAATTAAGTATCTGAAGGAATCAGGCGAAAAACTATTTGAACTAGAGATTCAACCGACCCTATTAGTTAAAGTAAAGGAAACTCAAGAAAAAGATGAGGAGTGTGATCGAATAAAACTTCGAATAGCAGAAAAGGAGGAAATAAAATTCAAACTGGGCAAGGATGAAATCTTGAGATATGAAAATCGAGTTTGGGTGCCTTCCATACCTGCATTGAAAGAAGAAATATTACAGGAGGCTCATTGTGCAAGATATTTGATTCACCCTGGAAACACCAAAATGTATCAAAATCTTTGACAATATTTTTGGTGGCCAAATATAATGCGAGAGATCACGGAATGTGTTACAAGATGCTTAACTTGTCAGACGATCAAAGCAGAACATCAAAGACCCAATGGTCTGTTACAACCATTGGAGATACCAGAGTGTAAATGAGAGCATATTACGATGGACTTCGTGGTAGGTCTTCCGACTACCCATGAAGGTTACGATGCAATATGGGTTATAGTGGATCGATTGACGAAGTTAGCGCATTTTCAACTAATCAAAGTTAGATTCAATCTTGATCAATTGGTGAAGATATATATAAAGGAAATTGTTTCAAGCCATGGAGTACCGATGTCAATCATATCGGATTGAGATCCTCTTTTCACATCAAATTTTTGGAAGAGTCTTCAAGAAAGAATGAGGACACAGTTGAGACTAAGCACATCTTATCATCCTCGGACAGACGGACAGAGTGAGCGTACGATTCAAACATTAGAAGACATATTACGAGCCTGCGTGATGGATTTCAAAGCAAATTGGGAAGATCATTTGTTATTGGTAGAATTTGCATACAACAATAATTATCATGCGAGTATTGACATGCCACCGTATGAAGCGTTATACGAATGAAAATGCATAACACCATTATGCTGGGAAGAAGTGGGCGAACACAAACTTTTGGGGTTGTAGATAGTTCAACAAACGACAGAAATTGTCAAAACCATAAAAGCTCGATTGATTGTGGCTCATGATCGACACAAGAAATACGTTGATCTGTATAGAAATCATAAAGACGTTGAAGTAAGTACTTATGTATTTTTTAAAGTTTCTCCGTGGAAAGGCAAAATCAGGTTTAGGAAGAAAGGAAAATTGAGCCCTAGATTCATCAGACCGTTTGAAGTTTTGAGGAAAGTCGGAGAAGTAGCTTACGAGGTAGTTTTACCTCCGGAGATGGAGCACATTCACAATGTTTTTCACGTATCAGTATTGCGACCATACAAACCTGATTACAAGCATGTGATCGCATATGAACCCATACATATAAAGAAGGACTTAGCATAGGAAGAATTTCATGTCCAGATAGTCGATAGGAAAGAGCAAATTTTACGAAACAAAATCATTCCATTAGTGAAATTGATATGGAGAAATCAAGAAATTGAAGATGCTACTTGGGAATTTGAAGAGAAGATAATGTATAATTATCCTCACATTTTCCAATAAGTTGTATTGTATGATTCCGAGGACGGAATCTCTTTAAGGAGGGAAGAATGTGAGATATGAAAATATTGTATAGTACGTATTGTGAATAAAATAATATTTTATTTCAAATATATGTTTTAGGATTAAATTATAGTTAAATATCTATAATTGTAATATGTGGCAATCTTGATGCTATAAATTATTTGAGATATAAAAATAGAAATAAATGAAAAACAGAAAATTTATAAGAAAGAGACTAACTTATATTAGTTAATCATTTTATTAAGGAAAATATTAAGTTTATTAAATAACTTCATAGTTAATAGTTAAGGGTGTAAACGAGTCGAACCGGAGTGAACAGAGAGCTACTCGAATTCGACTCGAAATGATAAATTCGTACTCGAATTCGGTTCGAATTAGAATTATATTTAAAAAATCATACTCAGATTCGACTCGACTCGAATATTTATTACTCGAATTCGATCCGACTCGACTCGAATATTTATTCAAACTACTCGTGAGCTTCAAATTCAAGCTCGAATTCGAGTCTCCACATAATAACTAGTTTTATAATAAATATAATTATAAATTGAATTTGTTATTTTACTTAGAAATGAGAAAATATATTTATTATTACACTTTACAAATATAAAAGCACAATTAAAATTAAAAACAAAACAAAATAATAATTAATTATCCTAATTTGATTTAAATTTATATATATTATAAGAGAATGTATCAAACATTTAATCGAATATGTATCGAATTAATTCTAGTAGTTTGAATCTTAAACGAGTCGAGTATAATTTTACTCAGATTCTATTCATATTTTTATTCGAACTATTTTTAATGCTCAAATTTAAATCATATTATTAATAAATTTGAGTCTAGTTCGTATTTTTTCGAGTCGAGGGAATAGTGCTCGACTATTTGGGATGTTTACAACCTTATTAACCGTAGTAAGAACTTGCCATTGTTCAATTATTAAACATCGCGCCTCTCACGCAGAACATTTGAAAATTCAAATCACCCAATTTTTTGAATTCAGACAGCACCAAAAGTCCCTCCCCCTCTCTTACATAGATAGAGATTGTTCGTACAAAATCCAACCAAACCCTAGAAAAATGCTACTTTTCCCCTAAAAATTCAAGCTTCAATCTCTCAACAGGCTTCAATCACTCCAAAAATGTCTTCTCGATACAACTCCTTTATCGACTCTAGATCTTCCGCACAATCAGATCCCTCTTCATCCACTGAGCTCAAACCCAAAAACCACTCATCCTCCTCATTCAAGCGCCTCATCGGCGGTTCAAAATCCCACCAGAAACCTCCAGACGCCGCCGCACTTCCTCAATCATCGTCTCGCGCCCTGGCGAAAACGAAGAATGAGCAGAGCTTAAGTACCATGGTGAAGAAATTCATGGAGAAGAAACCGAAGGGGGCCAATCGTGGCGGTTTGATTGTGGCGGCGGAATTTTTGGCGGAGGATTTGAAGAAGAATGGGAAGAAAGGGTCGAATTTTGGTGGGTTGCATAAGAAATTGTTTAATTCCGGAAAGGGGGAGAGATCGAGTGAGGGGAAGGCTTTGACGGAAGTGAAGTCGAATACGAGGACTTTAGCGATGGTGCTGAGGGGTGAAAGAGAGCTTTTGAGCCAGAATAAGGATTTGGAAATGGAGATTACCGACCTCAAGTTGACGATTGAGGAGAGAAACAGAGAGGTGACATTTGTGTACACATACATATTTTTGTTAAATTGTTGATGGGATTTTTTGGTTTTTATGATTTATAAAAAATTTAACAATGCATGGTAGATCAGATTTATGGACTCTGGTTTTCTCAACAATTCTGAAAGTTAGGTACCAGTTTGGAGTTAGTGTGTTATTTCATACTGGTATGAAATTAGAAAAATGAACTCAATTGTACCAACTATTTGGGGGTTTAAGTAAATGGGTTTTTGCAACTTCTTAAAATGTTTAACAAATACTTTGAATGCTACTGAAAATAGTCTAGTGATACTTGTTTGTGCTAATAGTGTGATATCGTGATATGAGAGTAAAGACCGACTTTTATTATTTTTTATTTGCTTTAGGTTAAACATGAAATCAATTCTCAAATTCCCAAATGTGACAGCAATGCTGAATTAATAGCAATGACTTATCTTTATATGGATGATTTTATTTTACATTGTTGAGTTGAAGAGCAAACCCCCCCTACTCAAATTCCCAAATGTGATGCAACGCTGAATTAATATCAATGATAATAGTGCCTTAATATCTGTATTGCAGGTTGAGAAACTGAAGGATTTGTGTTTGAAGCAAAGGGAAGAGATAAAAGCGTTGAAGAGTGCCATACTCTTCCCAGACGTTATGAATTCACAACTTCAGGAGCTTTTGGAGAAGCAGGGGTCTGAACTGAAACAGGCAAAGCAACTCATCCCGAGTCTGCAGAAACAAGTCACCTCTCTTACGGGCCAACTTCAGTTTCTCGCAGAGGATCTCAAAGAGGTAGTTCTTGTAGTTATGTCCTTTTAGGCCTGCAACAATTTATAATATTGGTGTTTAACTTTTTATGGCAGAGATATTTTACCTACCAATTCCATTAGATGTTACCCTAAAGAAAGTAATTAATGTCCTAGCTGGTAGATGTTTATTACATGTGAACCTAACTTAGGAACTTGTAGAATGACCATTCTTGCCAACAAAAATTGAAGGACTGGTTAGATGAATCATAGAAACATTTGCTCTAAAGCTGATATTTCGTCTTGCCTGAACGCCCTTAAACTGAATAGAACTGCATTTGGATAGTGAAAATCTTGCTTCAATTTACTTTAATTTAAGAATCCAAAACTTGTCCATAATTTGATCTCCTAAAGTTTTGACTGGAACAAAAATGAATTTCATTGTTAAACTGAGTCTTTTGGGTCACTTTTTTTGGTGAAAATGTTAATGTGTGGTTGAGCTTGTTTGTTCGAAAATTGAAGTCTACTAAAACATCTCAAAACAGAAATAATTAAATTCAAAGTGCAGATTTCTTTTGTGTAGACAAACTATGCTCACCGAGGATTGATTCACGTTTCCTTCTACTAGTCAAGACCATGCACACCTACAGCTATAAACTAAGTTTTAGATATGTTCGGTGTATTGGGAAAACCTTTACTCTTAAAGAAATAGTTCTTATGTGCTTTCAGCACTCGTATTTTGACAGAAACATTCCTTTATCTAAGTTGCTTGAAGGAACATGACATTTTTTTCTATCTTTTTTTGAGCAAATGTTGCGTTTTTCATCAGTGGACATAGGAGAGGGGTACTACTGTTTATATAGACATTTCAGAGCATCTCTTGGATTTGAAACAAAGCTAATGCAGTTCTTAAGTAATACTCCCTCCGTCCCCAAAAAGATGATTAAAAGTACAAATACTTTTGTCCCCAAAAGGATGAGATGGAGTACAAAAAGTGAAGGGTAACTTGGTCATTTAGAGGGGTTCATTAGTATGAATAAATAAAAGTACAAATCACTTTATATAATCTTGTGGGGCTATTAAGAATAAATTTATGTGTGCAAATTGTACTTTGCTCATCTTTTTGGGGACGGAGGAAGTATATATGAAGAGAAAATGCATTTGTTTATGGAAAAATATATTTTGTGAACAGGTGAAGGCAGATAAATATTCTGTCAGGGGGTGCTATGATGGTCATATCAGTTCTCCAAGAACACCAACTCATGATCAAGAAGAAGCAACTAATTCTCTGGTAAACTAAATGTTAAAATAAAATTGCTACTGCTTATAACATTTTAGAGTCTTCTTTTATTTAACAAATCAGTATGTGGGTTATATACTTGTTGTCTTGTAACGATATATCTGCTCATTTCTTGAACCATCAACATGAATGAGCATGCAGAACACTTCAATGCATGCTATTTACTTGGCAAAATAAAAGGAAATAAGAAAATAATCACATTTCAATGTTTTGCTTGTTAGGAATTCACAAGTGAGTTGGAGTCCCACATCAAATAAAAAATAAAATGGTGAAGCACTAATATGCATGAATGGACCCAAGGCCTAATGGTTTAAGTTTTTGGGTCAAGTTGGGTTTCAAATAAGTGATTTGTTTATGCACATGTGACGTCCAGGCTCCTCGGCCATGAAATGATGTTGTCAATGCATATTTAGGAAGCATGGACACTTATCGGAGGGCCACAAATTTGTGTCGGACAAGAATTTGCTCCGACACGCCCCCGACACGTGTCCAAGAGCTTCCTTTTATTTTATTATTTTTTTAAAAGTTTGGACACGACTCGAACACGTTGGGACTTGCCTTAAACACGTCAGGACAGGCTAAAGGACACGTCTAGGGTCAATGTTTTCAAAAGAAAATTGCAGTACTTAAATTGCAATATAAAAGTTATCGATTATTTTATGTCTTTTAAGTTTGGACATAATGTAAATTTAAGATATTTAGTATGCAATATGTGTGTTTCTTATTATTTTATTCAATTTTTTATCGTGCTCTATTAATATTAAATTTATTTATTATAAAAAATACATTTAATTATTGAATATATATATATAAAAAAGTGAACGTGACCCTGACGTATCGTATCCTTTTTTTCCCCCCTTTTTTTTTTTTTGAAAATGCCGTATACAGGGTTGCGTCTCATGTAGTGTCCCGTGTCAGAGTTGTTGCTTTGTAGATGCATATATTTATAATTGTCTGGTTACATAATATTGTTTATTTTATTCTTTCCTCTCGTAATAACTTCTATAAACTGTAGTGTAGTGAGAAATAATACACACTTGTTCAAATCTTTTCACTCTCATTATCCTCCATCTTCTTGTCATATTATATCCAGAACCTAAATTCTTATCTTAGTGACGTAGATTGATTTGTTTTGGACAAAACCCACATCTAACAGTACCACACTAAAAGCTAAACTATAGTGTAGTGAGAAATAACACACACTTGTCCAAATCTTTCCACTCTCATTATCCTCCATCTTCTTCTCATATTATATCCGTAACTTAAATTCTTAACTTAGTGATGTAGATTGATTTGTTTAGGACAAACACCACATCTAACAATCACACTAAAAGCTAAACTATAGTGTAGTGAGAAATAACACACACTTGTCCAAATCTTTCCACTCTCATTATCATCCATCTTCTTCTCATATTATATCCAGAACCTAAATTCTTAACATTTTTTAGGACAAATCCACACATATAACAATCACACTAAAAGATTCCTCGTGCTGGTGTGAGAATGTCAAACGTCAATTAAAACCAAATAGAAGCTCGACCACCTGATTATGAAACTAATCAAGGAATTGTAAATGGATTTAAGGTCTAAGCATGGCACATGGATGTGCTTGGAATGGCAAGAAAATCTTGATGGATAGATCGTTGTTGCAAATTGAGCAGTCACACTTTACTTGGAAACATGTGTCATTGTTTTAGGTCCCACACATTGGCACAGGATTGCATTCCATTCCTGATGTCATCCCTTGTTTCTGCTCTAACTTGGGTTCCTCGTTCCAAACCATGTTGATAGGTCTAGTGTCTTTGAGGGTTCATATCAATGTTTTTGCGCTGTTTGGTTGTTTCTTTGTAGCTTTTGTTAATCTGTTCTTTATCGGTAATATTTGACATTTCTAACCTTTGGGCATAATGTTTGTCTATGAATCATAGTTGTCAAGGTGCTAAGGCGAGGTGAGGTGGTGGCTAGGAGCTTAGGTGATAAGGCACCTGCCTAATTGTTTGTTAGGCTATAAGTCGATAACAATGTATAATTTATATATTGTAATTATATATATGTACTAAAAAATATATTAAATAGAGAAGAAAATACACTTAAATTACTTAATACAAAAATATGTGTATATTAATAGTACATGAAATTAGTATATTTTAATTATGGAAAAACACAAGTATAACAAAAGAAGAAATAGATATCACTAACTATATATATTAGTACTTTTTTTAAGGTTCTAAAACCTATTGACAAACATTCAAATAGGCCTTAAGGTGATAAGTGACAGCTAGCTGTCCTCTCCATTTGAGGTCATTAGCTAACGTGACCAAGCACAATTAATAGTCAAGCATCACAATCCACAAACTTCCTCACCCACATGTGATATTAGTGACTTTCAAATCAGTCGCCACCATGGAAAGTTAAAAATAAAATATTAACTCAACTTAACTCTATATCATACACACCAACTCAGAAATAGGAACCCAACAATTGAGATTAACATATTAGATGGGTCACCTTCATCGGAAGAGCATGGTAGTTTGTTTGTTGACATGCTAAAGACTCCCACGTGCTACTGCAGAACATCAAGAAATTCGCAGCTGATGACAAGCGCCTCCCCACTCCGGCGTGTGAGATCTCAGAGGATTTCTTCACCGATTTGTTCATTTTTATGTTCCGTGATGTTGTTTGACTCTATTTGTGATGTTTTTGGACAACTTACACGTGTTGAGCTTAGGGGCTGTTTGTTTAGAACTTAATGGGTCTGAATGGCTGAATCGGTAAGTGGCTGAATCATTAAGTGCGTTTGTTTTGAAAAAAAATCGTCTGAATGGCTGAATCGGTCAGATGCGTTGGCTGAATGGTTAAGTCTGAATTTTTGGTCTGAATGGCTGAATGAAGTAATAAAAATTAAAAAAAATAATAAAAATAATAAAAAAATATTAACTATTATATTATGTAATATTAAATAAATTTACAACAATTTTGAATTTTTTCAGAGGGGTAAAATATTAAAAATATGTCATTCAGATCTTTAAGATATGTCAGTTATCAAATAGTTTTTTTCATTCAGATTCAGCTCATTCAGATTCAGATTCATTCAATTTTTATCAAACACCCCTTTAGTGTCATTAAGGTGTGATGTCGCCTTGCACTCTTTCCATCACCTTGGTGCCTAGTCAACAACCAGGTGACACCTTGATAACCATGCTATGAATGTTGTGTTTATTGTTTATTCTCCTTTCATAATTTATTATTTATGTTTATTCTCCTTTCATAGTTTATTATATATGTTTCAGACCTTGAAATTATGTTTGTTATTTGTTCATTATTTGGTTTAAGATTCAACTTAGCGTTAAACCCCAAGTCAATTGGTTAGTTAAGGTTGAAAAATTTATGTAGTTGGAAAATTTTCAAACCCGGATTGATCATCAACCGAAAAATTTATCGGGTGGATAGACTATTGATTCAACCAGTAGTGGTTGAACCGTTATTGAATCGGTGATGTCATATATATATATATATATAAATATATATTATTAGTAATTAATAAAATTTTAAAAAATCTCATTTTTTATGAACTAAAACATAATAAAGTTGAGTTACAATATTACTAGAAGTGGTTAATTTTAATATTAAAAAATTTTTGGTACAATAAATATTAAAAAATAATAAAAAATTAGTTCACCAGGTCAACTTAGCCGGTTTTACCCGTTGAACTATCGGTTCGACCGGCGGTCAACTGGTTCAATCCGAGGTTTGACCAAATTGGCTCAATCGGGCTAAACTGGATTAGACATAGAATTGGTCCTGGTTGAACTGGCCGGTCGGGGTCGATTCAAAACAGTGGTTGCGAGTATCATAGGTAGAGTGAGCCATCATGGTCTTAATTCCTCTTTGTAACTCATGCCCTCTAATAAGGTGAACGAAATAAATTAGTTGGCTTGGTCTCAAGTTAGCATTGTATCAACTAACACTAACAAGATGTAAGAGTTTATTAATTGGAAAACAAAAAGAGTTTACCAGCGTAAGCTCTTAGAACATAAACTGGAATCCACCAGAGAAACAAACGATATCAATCGTAAAAGATAATCAAAAAGAATTAATTGTATCTCCCTTAAACCCACAAGCCGGTTTATATAGCTAACAAAACTTTCTGCCCAAGTCATTCTAGAATCTTCCTAAAGATACGAAAAGAAATCCTAACAAACTTCTTAAAATTATGGAAATAAAATACTAATAGGTAACAACTTAATTATAAAAGATTTACTACCTAATAAAATATTATTACCATAAAAGAACTAAATAATGATAATAATAATAATAACTAATCGGGAAAAAGCATTTTACCCCACTATTGTTGTAGTGTTTTAAGCAATTAACCACTGTGCTTTTAAAATATTCAATTAGCCCATTGTACTTTTTAAAAATGTTCAATCAAGCAATTTCGTCCAATTTTTTGGACGGACGTTAAAAAATTGGGCCAATTTTCTCTCGTGGCTTTTGAAAATAATAATAATAAAACAAGTTATTTTCTACGTGGCAAGCCAGTCAGCCAAATTCCTAATACTATTGAGCCATTGCACTTTAGAAAAAATGCAATTGGGCCACTGTAATTTTAAAAATATTTTTATGTTTTATTTTCTTTATTTTTCTTTACCTAAATATTTATAATATGTATAATATTAATAAATTTTAATATAATATTATTCATAATATGTATGTTTTATTTGCTTTCTTTTTCTTTATTTTTATTCTTTTCCTTTATTTGTATTACATGGCAAAAAATAATTAAAATAAATAATAAAATTTGTTTATTGTTTTTATGTTTAGTTATTAAAAAGTTTTTGGAAATAATATTAAAACTTTTCAATATTAAAACTCTACTATCATAAACCTTGATTTGGCAAAAAATAATTAAAATAATAATAAAATTAAAATAAATATTTTAATTCATTTTCTTTATTTGTTTTCTTTTCCTTTCTTTTAATAATTATTTTTATTTTAAAAATTAATACTAATAAATATTTTAATGATATAAAAAAGGTAAGTACATGATTAACATAAAATAAAAATTTTGATACAATTAGTTAAACAAATGACATAAATGCTACAAATGACATTAGTTAAACAAATGACATAAATGTCCATTCTTTTATCTTCCTTGTTCCAGCTCCTCCTTCATCAATGCTACAGAAGCAACAACCATCATCTTGATCTTGCAGGAGGTGAACATGACTACTTCAACCTAGAGGCGAAGCTCCCACTGGCCATAACCTTTTCTTCCTCCAAGAAATTTGAGGGATCTTCAGACCTCGTCAACCTCCGCTACCACATGGGGCCCGTCCTCTCCTCCCCAATCAACATCTACCTCATCTGGTACGGCAAGTGGTCCCCTCACCACAAGCTCCTCATCAAGGACTTCCTCCTCTCCATCTCCACCTCCAACCACCGCGCCACCCCCTTCCCCTTCGTCTTCGACTGGTGGCGCACCGTCTCCCTCTACACCGACAAGATCGGTGCCAACATCTCCAAGTCCGTCCCCATCGCCGACGAGTACACCGACCACTTCTACACGTAACATTTTGGTGTTGCTTAGTAAGAGTGGGAATATAGAGGAGTTGTTGAGGCTCGTGCCGTGCGCTAAGGCGAAAGGGGTGTATTTGATCTCGGTGACTTTGATTGAGGGAAATGCGTTGATGGGTTTGTGTGATTTGAATGTATTTTTGCCTCTGTAGAGAAAATTATTCCCGTTTGATTTGGCGCCAGTGGCATTGACTGCGATTCAGATGGTTTTTGGGGATACGGTGGCTATTGCTCGCAAACGCCACCACCGCTGATCTATTCACCTCCTTTATTGAACACATAATTGCCGAAAGTATAATGATATAAGTTAATATATATATATATATATATATATATATATATATATATATATATATATATACAGAGAGAGAGTAAAGTTCAGATAACCACCTGGGGTTTGGGCGTTTTCCCACTTAACTACCTGTAGTCAGTAAAGCTACATTTAAACTCCCGACTTTTTGAGTTGAAGTGAAAACGTCACTTTTTCTATCCAACTTAACTGTGCGTGTATGTCAGACACCAAAAAACGCGTGAGAAGAGGCTGTAACAGTAAAAAAGGACTGATAAATGTCTGAAATACCCCTTCTTCTTCCTCTTTAACATTCTTCTCCTCTCCGATAAAACTTCAGTCTCCTCTCCGATGTTGCTAGGGAGTATGATGGTCTGCTTGCAGCTTCTGCTCATCATCCCCAGTCCCAATTTCTAGGGTTCTTCCCCAATTTCAAATCCACGGGTAGAAAAATTGGGAGAACCAATTCGTGATATACGGAGGCCATACACTTGGGTCTCCCAATTTCTCTTCTTCATCATTCATGAAACCCAAATTGTTTCATCCTATCATCATCCCTTCTTTTTCTTTTCAATCTATCCCCAAATCGTAGTAGGATTCCCAATTTTCTAGGGTTCTTCCCCAATTTCAAATCCACCTAAAGAAGCTGTGCACGAAAATCAGGGGATAAACGAGAAAATATCACGGATAAGAAGCTTGTGTAGCATTCTTGAATCAGTAAGACGGGAATTGTTATAGTTACAGACATTGTTACTGCGTATTATTATTACTAAAGGAGAAAGTAAGGTTTAGGGGATGAACTTGGCTTCTATATCTTTTAGTTGATTCCTGCTCACTGCCTTTTGTTTATTTTTATTGATATTTGAATTTATTAAAATTTTTGATCGCATTCTGGATTTTTTATATATGTACAATGATATTGTCTCTCTCCTTGAACATGCTTGTCATACAAAAGCAGAGTATGAGGAATATGGGGCAAGTATATGCCGATCTAATCCTTTTTTAAGGGAATATGGGGCAATCCTGTTGAGAGAAATAGGGCATATGATAATTATAAGAAGGTTTTTTTTCTTGATTATGGTGTAGTTTAATCCTCTATATCAAGAAGCCCCAATAGTTTGACTAGTGAGATGAGTTCACGTAATGGTCAGCAACATATTTTGATCATTTTATAAACTATTTGGCACACTTATTATTCTCATGACTCCCTCCACATAGTTATAGTTTTTAGCTAATTTCAATTTGTTTCAAATCTTAATTTATCTTGCCGAATCTTGTTTGGTAAATTAAGTGGTTGAACACTTGCCTTTTTTGTGATGAATTCTTGTTGCAATTGCTTTCCAAGTTTCCCCCAATTCAATTGTTAACTCTATTTTTCTTATGGTATGCTTGAATTGAATTTGGAATGGAGGAGATGAGAGAGCCTATTTTTCTTTCTTTTTTTTTCTTTGGGTCGAATGAAAGGAAGCACCGGAGCAAGGGGCTGATTCTTTTTTCTTTCTCTCTTTGGAACGAAATGGAAGCTGGCAAGGAATATAAAGGAGCAGGACTGTTTCCTTCCACTCTTTTTTCTTTTATGTTTGGAACGGATGAGCATGGAATGGAGCATATAGTGAGAGTGTTGATTATGCAAGTCTCATTTGATTTAAACGAGGAAGAGAAAGAGCAAGCAATGGCTTGGCATAGTGAGAAGCTAGCAGCTCTGTTTGTGAAATCTTTCATTCCAGTTAAACCATAAAAAAAAAGAAATTGGAGGGTAATTAAGTCTTTAGCCAACTCAAGTAACGGAGTTAAGACGGAAAGTATTTATTCACTTCAACTCAAAAAGTCGGGAGTTTAAATGTAGCTTTACTGACTACAAGTGGTTAAGTGGTAAAGCGCCCAAAAACTTTACTCATATATATATATATACAGGGCCCGGTTCCTATCCGAACTCTCACATTTTCTTAAAATGTGGACTTTTTTTTGGTTGCTTTTTTTTTAAAACTAAAAAAAAAGTTTAATAATTTATGGAATTGAAATTTTTTCATAATACAGTGTTGGGTATGATTTGGATACATATAAGAAAACAGGTCTGTACAGTCTGTACATATTGTACATACATATTTTGTTTTTTGTATCTAAATCACGTCCAAAACACTGTATTATGGAAAAATTTCAGTTCCATAAAATATTAAACTTTTTTTTAATTGTTTTTTTTAAAAAAAAGCAAACAAAAAAAACAAAAAATTTGGTCCGCATTTTAAGCCAGCCCGGACTCTCGGACTGGATCCATTTCTTATATATATATATATATATATATATATATATATATATAAAGAGGGAAAATAAACAGTATGGTTTCAATTTTGGTGAGGAAGAAGATGAACAATAGGGTTTGAGTTTTATTTTAGGCTTATTTATTTATTTTGAATGAGAAAGAAAATAGGAAATGAAAAAATTATTAAAAAATATATTAAAATATTAATTTTAATTATTTTTTGCCACATAATCAATGATTTTATTTTATTATTTTTTGTGTTGCCACGTCAGAAAATAATGATTTTTTGTTTTTTTTTTCAATTCCACGTGTGTAATTATTTGACGTCCGTCTGAGAAATTGGACGAAATTGCTTGATTGAACATTTTTAAAAAGTACAGTGGGCTAATTGAATATTTAAAAAGCACAGTGGCCAATTGCTTAAAACATTACAACCACAGTGGGGTAAAAGTGTTTTTTCCCATAACTAATCCAATCTTCCCGAAGTAATGACGCCAATTCTGAAGTAGTTCTGATCTCCCGAAGCCATGCCGCCATTTCCGAACTTGAAGACATCTCTCGAAGCCAATTGAACCCAGCTCTTCGGGACCAGCACCAGTCAGGAATTATGATAGTTTCCTCGGACCAGTTCTCCTTTCTCGTTTTCTATCTAACTCCTCCTCAAAGTTCAAAGTTAACTGTTCTACATCAATTGGTGTCAGATTGCCTTGAATTAATAGCACATGTGAGTATGACAATTACACTTTCAACACATTTTGGCTTCTTGCTACATGTGAGGCTCTCACTTTTCCAATGTCATTGACTATGAAACAAAAGCCACATAGATAACTAAGTGATTCAACGTATGGTTGGTTGCAAGTTCTTGTGTTAATTATGTCCTTCAATCAAAAGACCAATATCTGTGCCCTCCCACCACCTCTAGCACTAGCCCCACCAATACCCCATGCTTCCACCATCTCGTACCCATATGCCGCCGCCACTATTCCCACCATTTGTTGCAACCGTCACTCCCAGCATCCACTGCCTGTAACCACCACCTACACCCCATACGCACCCCGCCTCACCACACATTTTATTTATTCAAAGTATTTGGGTTATTTATTTATTCCTCGTTTCATTTTTGAATCTAATCAAACATGCACTTGGAAATGCAAAAAATTATTCCATTGTTGTATCATTTCGTTCCTTCAATCCGAATGGAGCATAAGAATTGTTGCAAGTATGGTGTTCCATCTCATTTTATGCAACTTGGGCGTGAGAAACGTCTTGGCTCCAACATAAACGGTGTAATAATATTGTGTCCACTGAAGCGGGACACGGAATAGGCACATAAAGTTGCCAAAAGGACCTTTCTACTCATTTGCACACATGCTGATGTGTAATTTGAAGGGTCGAAGGGTCCTTTCAGCACCTTTTGGTGCCTATCCGGTAATTCCACTTCGGTGGATAAAGCACTACTCTAAAAAGGGTCTATTAGGTTTACATAATTAATTGTCCTTTTACGTCTTCTCTTTTATAGTTTCCCTTTTAAGCTTGTGTATTTATAGATTAATGTAGTGGTTTGTTAGATATAGCGCGCATTTTAAAATTTCTATTATTTTCCGTCATGTTCTCTTATTATACCAAAGCCTGAATTGTTAACTATAATGTTTTAAGTATATCTTTGCATACTTAAACTTTCTGTAATGTTCTAAAAGGCGGGAGGCGGGCGACTATGGGGGGCCTAGCGCAGCGCCTTGAGGGGTTTAAGCGAGATTTTTTATTTTAAGACAATTTTAATATTTTATCTTATATTATTCTAACAAAACAATAATATAAAACAAAATAATCTATAATAAAGATAATAATTAAATTATAGAATTAGTAGTAATTGTACTTAAGTAGTAAGATATATATCCATTATTTGAAATAATTTAATTATAGAATTAGTGTTACTAGTAAGTAGTAACTAGTAAGTAGTATCTTGATATCTTTATATATATAATTATATACATACTTCTTCTTTCTCAAAAATTTAAATAAATGTTATTTTTAAAAATTAGTGTGAAGTTTATTGAATGAGACATTTGATATTAGGGATAATGTTCAAAAATGCCCCTGGCTTTTACCCCGATATCTACCGAGCACCCTATACTTTTTTTTGTCCAAAAGTACACTTAACGTTACAATTTTTGGGTTGTCCGTGCCCCTGCCGTTAATAGATCTGTCAACTAGACTAACAGGGTTACAATCTTGATGACGTGGCTGCCACATGGAACATTTGCTGAAATTAATGATTGTCAAAACATACAAAAATACTAATTACATATTTACATCAAATACTAAAAATACTAATTAAAAAAAAACTAAAATAATAATTTAAAAAAAATACTAAAATACTAATTTTTATTAGTAAAATATAATACTAAATATATTTGTATTTTAGAAAAAAAATTAGTAAAAATTTAACATTAAATTTTAGTACATTCGTATTTTAGTAAAATATAATACTAAATATATTCGTATTTTACTAATTTTTTTTACTAAATACCGTATTTTACAAATATAGTAAAATTTTCACTAAAATACAAATATAGTAATTAATTTATTTTTTTAGTAATTGAAAAAAATTTAACTTTAAATTTAGTTCATTTGTATTTTAGTTGTGGCAGTATAAAACACAATGTTTGTACTTAACCACTCTCACACAGATCAGACTGTCTCATTCTATTTTTTCCTTCTCTTTTCTACAATCTTTAAAAGAACATTTTGTTGTAAGATTATCTTCTCGACAGTTATTCTTTTAGTTCTCAAATATCTGCCTGGAAATTTATTCAGGAGTTCAGCTCCCCAGGCCACACAACTCCTGGCAGTCCAGATGATATGTTCCTCAAGGATTTGAATCCCTGTTTAACACCTTATTACGCCACAAAGTCCAAGGTAGTATACATTTTACCTTTGAATAATTTGAACTCAGATGCTCCTTTTAGCCTGGGCAAAATATATATGAATCAGATCTAATTAATTTATAATGCAGGAATTTGAGGCAATGGGCTATGATTCGCCGCATGATGATAGATTGTCTGAAATTAGCATGCAAACCTGTAATGACCTTGACTTTGACACTCATGGTAAGAAGCTATCCAAAAGTTCAGATTATTGCCAATGTTCAGACTCTAGGAACAAATCATCCCGAGGAACTCGCAGATCAGATGAAAGCAAATTCTCATATGGAAAGCAGATGCAGCATAAACTTTTCTGAATTTTATGTCAGCCTGAAATTCCCATTTTCTTTAGCATTTCAGTTTCATATCCTTGGCTCCATCCCTCATATTTTTGAATGTGGAACTTTATTAGGGCCAGTATTCGTTTTGTTGAATATGATAAAAATCATATACTGGCCAATGTTTTCATTCTTCTGTTGTAATAGAGTTTAATCTTGCTGTGTAAGGGTTAAGATCAGTAGTTGATGCATGGTGGTGGTACATGGTCCATTCTAAGCACATAAAATAATTATTACTGAATATGCCATGAGAAGTCCTGAGGATATATTTGGCACTAAATTTTTTCAATGGATATGTGGATTGCCTGTGGTAAAAAAGTACTCTATTTGACATTTGAGTCATTTGGGGAAGCTTTGGAATCATCCCTCTTTTTTTTTCCTGTCAGTTTCTTGAATATTTACTTATTGCTATTTATTTTAATATAGTGGTAGAAAATATTGGAATATTTGTTCATCCAAGAGCCAAGACTGTCTATTTATGTTTATTATAAAAAACCAAATTTGAAATTGGCAAATATAATATTTAGTTTTATCCTTTTAATTAGTAACTGCACTGTTTTAATTTTTATGTGTGTCCTTTATTATATCTTTTGTACTTAATATATATGATAAAACTTTCATTTTATTTTATTGACCTACTTAACAAAATGATATGCTCCTTTAATTTTCCTTTTTGAGGGAGTATATTTTTGTGGTATGTGTTGAACTTTAAAAATGCAGAGGAAAATAAAATAAAAAACCTAGAATTAATAGAAAAAATAATATATCCAATGAAGATAAATATTATTATATGTACTTAAAAAAATATAATATTAAGAAAAATGTTAAAATATGATGTATTAAATGATTAAAAAGCTTACATCTTGTGTTCACACAAGAAACAAGTGCTAGCCAAAACACAAAACACCAAAATTATAGCCCTATATATATATATAATGCTACTTTCCAAGGCAGAAACTTCATATCCAGCCCATACATCTTCCTCACTCTATTCTGCCATTATTGCTAGCTTGATTATCTGAAACACAACTACCAAATAAAAAAAAATAGAGTGAAATTCTTGCAATTATTTTCTTAAATAAATTACAAATTCAATAAAAGTTACAACAACCTAATCATCTATGGGCTTGAAATACAAGATTAACATTGAGGTCAAAATATTCAATTCAGAGTCGATATGAATATATTTAATTTTAGAAAAATAAATTTTAAAATTTCGTAAAATAAATTTTATTTGAATTTTAAAATTTCAAATAAAATTATAAGTACCCTATTTTTTATTTTCAAAGCTTAAACGAGTTCATATTTTATTTGAATTTTAAAATTTCGCAAATTGAATTTTTTTTTTTTAAAAAAAGGAGAGTCAAAATGTAACGACCGGATTATATAATGCTAATATAATGAAAGATGTAAATAAATAATGTAAAAACCTACATGATCCGACGATGAGCAAGGCGAAGAACACAAGAAGAATGTTCTCGACAGTGAGTTTTTTCCTCAGTGAGTTCTCAGCACCCGATCCTCTCCTGCTTATGTTCTTCTCAAACTTGGCATTCTTCCTCTCGGCAAGGCGCTTCGACCTGGTCTGTGAAAAACAAAACAAAACAAAATTCATACACCATGAAAGGAAAGAAAATTCATACTCCATCTTAATTAATCCATCCATTCTTACTATATACAAAACAAAATAAAATTCATACTCCATTTTCATTTTCATTTTCATTTTCACTTTCATTATTATTATTATTATTATCCTTTTTGGCTCAACACAAGATTTAAAATAATTTAGACTATCAAAACTTGGTTTTTATTTTAAAGAATGTGCACTTTATTAAAAAAATACTTCCAAAGGAAAGATTGCATATGATATAAATCCTTTACTTATGTTTATAACATTTCATATATGATTTTTGAGAATCCTCATTCCAAGAAATCTAATATGCAAATCTCACAATAATTATTCACGTGAGAGGAGTTTTGTAAAAATATCAATTTTAATTCTTTTTTTTTATTGGACTTGACAAAAACTCTAACTGAACATGAAAATTGGACACGAGTGTATTTGAATTTTACTTATTTGTACTACTTAAACCCCAATCATGTATTTGAATTTCACTTATTTGTATACATACAAATAAGTGAAATTTAAATACATTCATGTCTAATTTTCATATCCGCCTAGTCTAGGAAAGCTCTGGGCTTAAATAGCATTTTGCTTAAATGTAGTACAACAAATTGCCATCTTAGGTTTTTTCTTTCTTCTTCTTCTTCTTCATTTTCCTTTACTTTCCCTATACCATCATCCGATCCGAAATTATGCCAAAAAAACACAATCGAAACAGACAATCCGAAAAGATGAACAGATCAAAACTTCCAATAAATCACTAAAACTGATTTTAAGAACATAAATTAGCCATGAATACTAGTGGTTTTAAACAAATCGAATCGAATCGAATCGAATCAAATTCTACATAAATAATAGAATTGTAAAATGAAATAAAATTAAGACAAAAAAATGAGTAGAGAAAAGACAGGTGCGTTACCATGTTCAAGATTTCTGGCTCCAAAGAATTGTAACGTACAAAGTACAGCAGGAGAAAGAAAAGAGAGTGAGTAGTAAGAAAATCCAAGACTTAAAAGAGGACCCTCGGGTTTTATGGGGAAATATTTGTCGGACTGTTTCCTTATATATATATACAAGGAAAATACAAATGATTTTGAATTTTCCGCTCATCCTAACAAATCATCTTGGCCGTTCAAAATTTGGAATAAATCTCACCGTCCATAGTGTCGGAGGTACGTGACTGTTGTTGCTAGTATATATATATATATATTAACAACAGTCTCGTGGTTACGGCACTATGAACGCTGAAATGTATTCCAAATTTGAACGGTCCAGATAATTTATTAAAATAAATGAAAAATTCAAAATTATTTATATTTTATTATATTATATATATATATATATATATCCCTTTTCTATTTAGGAAAGGATTTATTGGATCCGATCTAGATTACAAGATTACCAATTACCCCCCTATCATGCCATAAAAGAGTCTTTTTTCACTTAAATTTAGTTGTTATGTAAATTTATTTATTTTTGAAATAATAAATTTTTACTTAATATTTTCTTTAAAGTGGTTTATAGTATTAACTAGTACATTAATTAAAATAAATGAATTTCTATTTGTCCAAAATTTTGTAAATTAACCAGAGAAAAGTTTAAATGAGACTTTATAGTGAAGGAATGGAGTAATTAGTTAGAGGGTCAATAAATAAAAGTTTATTAATTTCTTGAATTTCCTTTTTTACGCATGTTAAGAATTTTTTTCAAATTAAAAATGTGTGGGGCTACTGGGATTGGTTTATACTTCTATAGATTCCATTAATGACCACTACAACAAGGTAGTCGCGGTCTCGTTCAACGGACAAGCCTAATGTGTATTTGGGTTTGAGGATTTATTAGTTAGTCGGTTTTAAATTTTATTAATGTATTGGGTCTCAAAGATTTGAACTCCTGATATCGCACTTAAAAGTTTAAAAAAATAAAATAAAAAAAAGGAGTTTCTCAACTTTGCGACTAAACTATATCTCCTTTCATCGAAAGACTTTTAATAACAGGTCTACGCTTACAGTCCGTGACCCATATACTTGATGTCAATGTCAGACGTTTAATAAATACATCAAACAAATAAAATTAGTGAAATTGATGAACGTATAAGTGTCTTTTATTTTCAGTTATTCTTTAATTTCTTGTAATTTTGTGCTATATTTTTCGATCTTAAATCTATGCAGTGCTACATGTGGGGTCCAAAGAATCTGTGTAGGCCTTTGCTAATAAATTCATAAGATTATGACATTATGTTGTGGAAATGTGAGATTTGCACTCCAATTATTTGGATACTTCACTGCAACATTAAGAAAATATTTATTTATTCTACAGTAAAGCAATAAAACAATTTAAAATGCAAATCATTTTGCTTACATAAAAATCATAGACTTTATGATATTTTTTAGATTATTGTTTTAAGTTAAGATTTGATACTAAAAAAAATAAAAACATACCTGAGTATACTTCCTTTCTTATAAATTATAAGATTATTATTTATATGTGAAATTTTAAATAAGACGTATTCAAATTTAAAATTAAAATAATTTACTAAAAATTATGAACATTAAATCTTATAATGAGTAGTATTTTTTAGATAATTTATAATATTTATCATCGTATCGATTAAAATTAAAGAAAATATATCAATTTTAAATATAAAAATATCTTAATTAATTTTAAAAAATTAATAATATTATTATATTTTAAAAAGGATGGAGGTTATGAAAAGACAAAATATTTAGTCTCTTTTAGCTGCTCACAATCTTTGAGACACAAGTCACCGAGTAAAATAGTTTATCAAATCAAAAAGTTAAATAAAAGTCTCATTTAATTTCTTGAATTTCCATTTTTTTTAAATTAAAAAGGAGTGGGGCCTACAACTGGTGTCCAATGAAACTATGCAAACCTTTGCTAATAAATTCATTAGATTACGTTACGGAAATGATATTTGCACTCCAACTTTTTGGTTTGCACTTCAGTGCAAGATTAAGAAAAAATATATTCCCTCCTTCCCCCAAAACATGCACATATTAAGAAAAATAAAAAATAAAATAAAAAAAATAAAGAAAATTTTAAATTTAACTATAAAATTATATAAAGTGATAAATATTTTTATTTTTTATACTAATGAACCTTACTAAATGATATATTATATCATTTATCTCATCTTTTTAAGAATAAAAAAAAATTATATTTTCTGATTAACAAAATATTATTCTTGCTGACCCTTTTGTGGTTGAGTAGTGATCAATTTTTCCAAAATATATATATGGACAAATAAGCTTAAATTATTCTATGGAGAATTATACTACAACTTATAAATAAAATTAAGTTTGGATTTGAAAAGATATAATTAGCAAACTAATATCTCGTGGTACAATTATTAAGTGGACAGTCTCCACAAAGCTTAGCTTAATTTTTATTGTACAAATTAAAAGAAAATAACAAAGCCCACTTCCTTAATTTCACATATATATGTCGATCAAGGGAGAAAGTTAAACATCTTTATATATATGGTCATGAGAAGGACAGATAAAAGGGCAGACACACAAAGTAAGTACTCTACCATCCTGCACTACTGTTCTTGCCTTTGTTCCCTCCATACAGGCGGAACAAACTAAATGCAGAAATGCCCGAGAGAAGCATCATGCTAAGGCTCACAATTATGGCGCTCGCAATTCCGTCGCTGATTTGGTTGCAGAATTTGCCGTACATGTTGCAGATCTTCATCCATTGTAACGCCGGCTGCCCCAATTTGGCAAACAATGAACCCTGTGTGGCTGATGCAGTTGCTGCTAATGTCAAGTAGGCCATTATCTGCAGAAAAAATGAAATATATAAGCAAGCTCATGTTATTAATTAAGTAACAATGAATGAATTAATGCACATTTTTGCCATTCTTGGCCCAGCGGTAATTCTTGTCTTGTCTATTTAATTTCGATTTGGTATCAATTTGATTCAATTGAGTCGAAGTTAACATCAAGGGTCAATTGAATCAAATCGGCTACATAAAGAACCCGGTTGAGATTTTTACCACTTACAAGATCACATTGATATTCGATAACTTAAAGGAACACTTTTGCAATTACGCCCGAATATTATGAAGAACCAAAATTGATTTAAATTAAACAAATATTCCCTCAGTCTCATAATTTTTTTTAAAAGTTAAATGACTAATTAAGTTAAACATAGTCATGCCAAATTTTATTATTTGAATATATAGTGTGTTACTCCATTATGGTTCATATTTTTGGAACCCTAGTTGTTAATTCGGAAATTAAATAAAAATTTAAAATTTTCTTAAATTTTTTGTACAAAAAGTTACTTAATGGGACGAAGTTGGTATTTTTGTTTATATTTGCTAAATAGATAAATATTTTCTTAAAAATAAAATAGTGGAGAATATATACTTGGACTCTTAAATTTTACCTGATCACCAGAGAAAATTGCCCAAGCTAAGGGCTTGTTGAAGAGCACACTCCCGCTAACCATGCTCACAACACACCTCAATATTTGGACCAGTGAGTAGGCTGCAACTAACCCATTGGCTACCACCAAGAAGCTGCAATAAAAATTAAAGACGATATACAAAATATTAATTAATGCATGTCTATACACTCCAAAAGTATGAGAGACATACTTACACAAGAGCTCCTATGTCCATATAAATTTTACCTTTTTTTTTCGGGAGGGGGGGGGGGGGGGGAGGGGGAGGGGGAGGGGGAGGGAGAGAGAGCTTACACAAGAGCTCTCATGTCTGTGAATTTAGCTTTCTTCTGGACGGAGAAGATTTGTTTGACTTGAGTATCAGTAGCTACAAGAACAGAAGCAAGAACAGCCAAAATACAAATCACACACCTCAATATTAACTCTCCAAGCCTAACCCTCCTATCAATAACCTTCAAATCACTCCCATGGTACACTGCAACATTTCCTGGACTCACACCAACACCCAAATAACTCATCTTTTTTTTTAAATTAAAAGAAAAAGAAAAAAGAGTCTCAAAAACACAAGAAAGATGAGAAAAAATTTAGAGGCAAAAGCAACTTAGAGTTCATACAATACATCAAACCTCCACCACATACCCTTTACTTATATAGACAACCCCACCGCATGATGATAAGTGTTTCTGCAAGACTTAATGACTGACATGTGCCCTAACCTAGTCGCCCTTATCATCATACAACCTTCTTACCTAAGATTAAATATAAATAGACTTACTTCACTAATTGGACTTGGCTCAGTTGATACTCATACCTCTTGCAAAATAAAAGGTTCTACGTTCAACACTCATTCCAAATTAGCAAAAGACTAAATAGACTTACTTTTTATCGTTTATATTCCAATATATACAAGGTTAGTTATATAAATAAGAAAACAGTACTTTTAGTTCAAAAGGCTACTTTTGAGAGTGTTTAATAACACAAGAATACACTAAATGAAATCTAAAATACATTTTGGATGTTTACTAAATATTCATTTCGTTCTAAAATATAAGATTATTACTGAATTTTTAAAGTCAATTTGAGATAATATTTTCGCACTCCAAACTTACAAAAATTAATTTAATTTTAATTAATTATATAGAGATGAATATTGTAAATAATCTTAAAAATATTACTAATTATAAGATTCATTGTTTTACAATTGTCGATGAATTAGATCAATTTTGAGTTTGAAACTATCTTTAATTAATTTTCAAAAGTTAATAATGATCTTATAACTTGTAACTCAAATAGTATTATATATGTAGTAAGTTTCATTTAAAAAAAATCAATTTCGAATACTTTCAAATTTAAATTTGGTATAAATAATTAAAATTTAAAAATTATAAAGACTATAATTTATTTAAAAGATTATTAATTTTAAAACTATTATCAATTTAAAATTTAAAATTAATTTAAATTTATATTTAAAAATTTTAAATTTATCTTGTAAAAGGATGTAGTAGTTGTAACAGCTATATCTATATTATTAAGTTTCCATGGAGGCTTTGGTGAATTTGTGTCGCGCTCTTTTACTTCCCTCTTTTGTCCCTTACAGCTTTAACTATATTGTTATTTTGTCATTTTTAAATTAATTTTTTATATCTTTCTATTATGTCCTCTAAATTTTATAAATTTTTTATTTTACCCTACATAATTTACATACGCAATTACACAATCGTGTGTAAGAGTGTAAATAAGTCGGACCGAAGCGAACAGAGAGCTACTCGAATTCGATCTAATTCAGATCGAATTATATTCAAACTACTCACGAGTTTCAAATTCAAGTTCGAATTCAAGTCTCCGTATAATAACTAGTTTTATAATAAATACAATTAATTATAAATTGAATTTTCTATTTTACTTAGAAATGCGAAAATATATTTACTATTACACTTTACAAATAAAAAATCACAATTAAAATTAAAAACAAAACAAAAGAATAATAATTAATTATCCTATTTTGATTTGATTTTATATATATAATAAGAGAATGTATTGAGTATCTAATCGAATCTGTATCAATCGAGTATGTATCGAATCATAATCAAGAATTCGAATAGTTTGAATCTTAAACGATTGAGTATAACCTTGTTTAGATTCTACTCATATTTTTATTTGAATTATTTTTTATGCTCAGATTTGAAACATATTATTAACAAATCCAAGTCTTACTCGTATTTTTTTCGAGTTATGTCCGAACTGTTTGGTTCGTTTACGGCCTTACTCGTGTGCCACCAGGAGTAATTCTATTAAATCATGCATGCATGACACTAAAAAATGCATGACCATGTGTTTTCACGCGAGAAAGACACCTTACCTAACAAATTAAGGGCAATAAATAGAACGTAATCTGACAAGCATTGAAGGAGCAAGCTGGGGAAAGAAAACTTATTATTTTAGGACTCTCTCTATATGTGTGTGTGTGTGTATATATATTCTGGGGAGGTCGAGGGGATTAATGGTTTCTTGTCCCAAGAAGAAGGGGAAAAGATAAGGAAGACAAGTACTGTGCTATAATCTTTCTGATTCATCATTCATGAAGGATGTAATGGAGTTTATGGGGACCTATTTCATTTGTTTGAGCATGCACTAGCACTAGCACTAGCACTAGCACTAGCATTTATTCATCATTCATGAAGGATGTTTAGTGGTGGATCTTTCAGGACCGAGGGTTAGGTTTGCACTTTTTGTGCTTGTGGCAAGTACATGCTCATATGTTTCTTTTGTTTTAAAATTTAAATTTTTTTATATTTTAAAACTTTATATTTATTTTTGAATTTTAATGTTTGTGAATTTCTATAAATAAAATTTATAATTGTTTTAGAATTTCTTACCAGAATAAATCACGTGATTCAAGAAAGGATAATTATCTTTAATTAGTCTTTTATAAATATATATTGTTTATATTGGCTCTAATTTTTTCTTCTTTTTTCCCTTCACACACCACTCACGTTCTTACAATTTTATGTGTTTTTGAAGATATTTAGGAATGAAATTTATAACGGAATTATACAATTCATTTCACATCAATTCGTCATCAATGCAGCGCATACATGTGTAGATTGGTTCAATAAGCGCGTTGGATCACCTCCTTACCCAAAAGATTAATCTAGTAGGTTGAAATTCGTACTTACTTAACTCATCTACACTCTTAAATTCATTTAATGAGGGATTCATGTGAAATATTCTATCAATCTCCATCTTTCACTTAAATACCCATCACAAATATTATATGCTAGCTAGAGTAGTCATCATCATTGAGCACATATTCTTTTAATCCTTCAAGAGCTTTGTTTAGCACTAATTAATACTACTACACCACATGCCAAAGCCAAACGTGGCAGGGGCAGAACTAGCTTAGGGGCAGTGGGGTCAATTGACTCCACTAAATTTTCAGGAGTATAATTTTAGGGTGTCTAATAAATTTTTTAAAATTTAGATTGAAAAATACTATCGTCGTTCTAAAATTAGAGATATATTTTGACTTTTTAAAATCAATTCACGAAATTCTAAAATTCAAAATTGATATGAAGCTATTTAGTTTTAATATAACAAATATAACAATTGTAAACTAACTATAAAACACTACTAATTATTATCTTTGTTGTTTTCAAAATTTGAACCAACTTATGTTTACAAGTTTTAATATGTTTACAATCATGAATTCTAGAAAATATATCACATTTTTACTTAGTAATATTGTGCTATTTTTTGTATAGGAGTCTCAGTCTCAAGGTACATCTATTCATTGGCTGGATGTGTACGTTGCCACCTGTGATGGTCTGCCTGATGCTATTCAGATAGCGGTAATAAGTTTTAATAATTTGATCTTGTTTATTAATGCTTACAAAATTTATTTTTAACTATTTAATTGTTAACATGATGACAGGATACTTATAAGCGTTTATTGAATGAGCGCTATCCTGAAGGCACTCCACGTTTGACTATTGATCAAGAGCTGTGGGAGAGGGCGTCTGTTGTAAAGAAGAACTACATTAAAGGTCAAGGACAATGACGACGCCCATCCTTCAGTGGCTCAGACAGCTCTGCTACCCAGTCTTCACAGTCATCGAGTCATCCAGTTGTTCATACTCCAGCTGACTGTGTGAGAGCTATATATCGAGATCGAAATCTTTTGAAGATACTGGGCGGGCATCTGGGGGATCTTGATCCTGAGGAGTTAGCTGAAGCAGTAGCGACAGCAGCAGCAGGACAGCATGGGGATGACGATGAGGTATAAAATCAATTTTTTTTGATATATTGTCGTATCAGTATCAACATATATATTTACTATATTTTTAACTTGTTTTATTATTTTTTTAATTACAGGGTGATCAAGGAGGCGATGATGCTTAACATACCTGCTTTAGATCAGTTTTGTAGTTATAGTATAAGCTTGTACTTGTATATTCATTATTTGGATGTCTGTATGTTACTTAAACAAATTTTGAAATGTTATTATATTTATTCAATTCATATTGGGTTCTAAAGGTTTAAGATACTAGTTTGGTGGACGATGGATGTTTATATTATTGTGAATGCTGTTTATATCGTTGTGGTTGTGTGTT